>CM067476.1:22536350-22573106 GCA_034552555.1 Semaprochilodus insignis | reverse complement strand
AAGAAAAATCCTAACAAATACAATAGGGTCCCTGCACTACGTGCTAGGACCCTAATAATAATAAGAAAAATCCGAACAAATACAATAGGGTCCCTGCACTACGTGCTAGGACCCTAATAAGAAAAATCCTAACAAATACAATAGGGTCCCTGCACTACGTGCTAGGACCCTAATAATAATAATAATAATCAGTAGAACATGCAACATGCTTTTAACTTGTGTGCCTGATACAAAGTTTGCCTTTGACTACCCAGCTATTTCAGAAGCTTATCATACACACTCCTCATCAAAGACCTGAGGGCCAGGACTGATTAAGCCAGCTCAATAAGAGGAATTTCATTACCATTAAGCAATGCTGCCCACAAAAAGGCTGACCCAAGCCTGATCCGGTGTGTATGCGCGTGTAGCAGCTGGGACCTCTCACTTTCTGGCAGTCTTCCCTCTCTCCACCACCCCTCCTTTTCTGTCCTCTGGCTATAATGATGAGCTCATGCTCTCAGCATGGACGCAGAGTGAGCTCATTGCTGCAGTCTTAATACATTTATCCAGTGCTTTGGCAGGGGAGGCAGGCCGGTCAGTCTGGGCAGCCCAGGCTAGCTCCGTCAAGAACACTGTGAACTGAGAACTAGTAACAATGTCCCTGTTCTTTCACTTAACAACTAGACCATCAGCTCCGAAAGTAGTAATGATCCTGCTCAGCACACTATGTCCATTCCCTACTATAACACTAAAGTGAAATCAAACAATCAAGTTCTTTATAAGCCGATTTATGACTTGAGTCTTCCTGAGTTTTGCTTTGAACATGATTTTTTAAAGGCAGTTGAGGGAATGCATCAGTATGTATGTGGTCTGTCCAAGCATGGTTCTGAAAACCACATGCTTTAGGCAAAGTCAAACAGAAAGTTCAGCCCCATCTAATTGTTAAGGCCTCTTTGACCACCTGCCTCTAACTCAGAATGACTATACTGTTTGGAGCTGTGTCTTCAACCCAGGAGTAATATTATCTGCAAGGTGGAATGGAAAGTATTATAACATACAGTGTGGTACTCAAATTTTAATCTGTTGCAAACAGTTTTAATCAGACCAAGGCAGTGTCAATGGAACTTGAGCAACCCATCTCTGAACTGAAAAATTAGGGCCACAACAAAAATAAAGTGTTCTTGAGAACGCAGGGGTGAGCTTAGCACATCACATCATAAAAGTCCACAGAAGTGGAGGACCAAAAATACTTTCAATCTTGTAGACAAACTGCTGAACAGATCAGCAACTCTCCCTAGTATGTAGATGTGTCAAAGGCAACCATAGAGAGCAGAATGCATCAGCAAGATCTCAGAGGGTTGCATCACAAGATGCAAATCACTGCTAGCTCTCAATAGCACAAAGACACAGTTTGCTTGCAAAGTGCACTAAAACCCAAGTAGGTGTTCTGGGACAAGGTGTTCTCATGCACAGATAAGACAAAAATTAACCTGCACCAGAGCGATGGAATGAGGAAAGTGACAAGAAAACACATCACCTCATCTGCAAAACAAGCATGGGCTGAAGTGGAACTGACTCACCTGTCTTAACTGATCATATGACTGCCAACACCAGTAGGAGGATGTGTACGTAATCATCCTAACCACTCAGATCCAACCGTCTCAAAAATCTGCAAACGGCATCTCACCTATAAGCGAGGTGATGACTCAAAACATACGACTAAAAATACCTAATCTAAGGCAACAGAGGCCAAAAAGAAAATATTTATCTCAGAACAATTCAAATCACCCAAACCCAAAGATGCCTAGTGAATGGTGATTATGGGTACCAAAGATCATGTAGACTTTCTCAGCTCAGTATATGAACCCAAATACTAAATGAAACCATTCTGTTTTAAAATCTCTTAATCTGTCCAAATATTTATAGTCTCCTGAAATGAAGGGAACGTGATATATTGTTTCACCTGAAATACAGTGTCAATACAAGGCCAAAAGAAAGCTTTTAAATGAAAATGGCAACATGTTATTTGCTTATATACATTTCATTTGTTATTTTATAGCTTGCCATAAATGATGAAAGATGAATTTTGAATCTATTTAAATGTGATTTGCATTAACCAATGATCTGCTTAGTGGCACCTGAGGAAAGAAAAATAAAGTTTACACTAAATATTCCAAAATTCAAAAACCATTCAAGTGATGGTGGAGGAAAATAATGGTCAATAAAAGCCTCTCTGGTTTATTTTAGTTTAATTAGTGAAATACATTATAACATATAGTTTTAAAGGAGTACCTTGTTAAATTTTTTAAGGTTTTAGTTTTTTTCCCATATATAATACAATATACTTTGTAATAGGGCTTTTTAGCACATTCATCAAGCATCTTTCTTCTGTATTCAAACTGCATCTCTCCCCTCCTTCATTTGCACATTAAAAACAAAACTTCACTGGTGCTTGTCACAACCTGCCAAAAGAGGTGAAGCAACAACTGTTGCATCACACTCGCATACATGTATGCACACGAGACATGTCAACTGGAGATGGCGGCATTCCTAAGCAATAACAGGGCACCACAAACAGTGGTATGGTATCAAAATGGCTTTCTGATTACTTGATTTTAAAGCCGTTTTTTTTTTTCCCAATCCACAGAGCAAACAGAATGACTAGCTAATTGCTATGGGAATCTTCCATGTTACCAGAGTTGGGTGACATTTAGTTTTCAATGATATTATCACATAACACTCGAAAAGTGTTGCTGCATTATTTTAACTGTATCCTTCTCTGTTCTACTTTACGAGAAAGAGAGACTGGCATGTAGAAAGAAAAAATATTTCGCTGCTAATAACATATGACGTAGATGCAAGTTATAAAGTCCAGCTACTACAGTAATTTTAAGTTCCACTGTCTACAGCAATAAAAAAACACAATCCAGTACAACTAACTCTATCAAACTACGGTCAGTCAAATAATAGTCATAGGATACAATACAATGGTGATATCCAGAGTAGGTCAGTGACAACTACTGTATATAAAAAAAATAGTTAAGACTAGTTGATGCATTAGGGGAGGAAAAGTGGTTCGCTGCAGGACTGCTACGTTTCAGAAGTGCACACAGAAATATTTCACCCTGTGAAAAACAAAAAAAGCAAAAGCATAAACAACACCAAGGCAAAAATAACATCAGTGATTAAGGATGTTGACACTGCAGTGATAATATTGCCACGAAGTTTACACTGCCACCAGAAATCTACAAAGTAGGACTACACAAGTAATGGAAAATCTAGAGGATGCTTTATGAGGAAAGATGGGTCAACACAAACACCAGACTTCAAACTTCAAATAATATTCTGAGCTTAAAATACATAGCACTGCTGAGGACAACTAAAGTAGGACGCAGAGCCTCTCTGCAGTCATAATGACCTCAAAGAGGATGTTCACCTACCCTTACTTAGCACACAGGACTAAAAGCAAAATAAATAAATAAATAAATAAAAAATAAACAAGACTTTCCACTTCTCCATCATTATTCTTTTAAAGCCCACCATGTCTGCAAACCCTCAAGGAGGAAAATGACTTTAATGAGAACTGTGAGGAATGATATGAGACTGGTTCTGCTACAATCACTGCAGGGGAAAAAGATAATCAGCAGTAATCAACTCTGTGTGCTACCATGGAAATTTGGGTTAACGATGAGTGCACGGGTGTTCTTTCAACCGGAAAACCTCCATGGCTTGCCATTGATTTGGAAAATCTGTCACTTTTCCACAGTCAAACACATGACAAAGACAACTTCAGTCTTTATTGCTAAGGCTACACAACGTGTCATGCACAATCAATGAAAAGACCTCAAGGGAAAGTTGTTTGGAGAGATACAAACAGAAGAAATAAGTAATAAAAACATATTAAAGTAACAGATCATGGGCACATGATACAAGCATACAAACATACCCTTTTAACATTTAAATGTGGATCAAGTAGGCCAGTTTATCACGGGCAGATCAGTTAATAATCACCTGATTTGATTTCTGCTTGTGTTCAACCAGGTCACAGTGTATAGATGAAGGCTAAGAAAGACAATACATGCCATCAGTGGGATCTTCTGGGAATTACTACTGCAATTAACACTGTTAGCAGTATACCAGAGTACAGCTAGGAAGAACAAATTAGCACAGAGCCACAGATTCACTGCACTTGAAAACAAAATGGTCAATATTGAACAGGCAAAAACTCGAAATAAAGCGCCAGTGTGGAAGAGGCCAAGACAAAAGAAATGAGCTCAAAATCCCAGAACGGCTTTCAAACATAGCTCTGACATTTCGTTGCTGTTCAGATGTAAATGAAGATGTCCCTAGTAATTGTATTAATTTGCATCTCTCTTTTTGATGCGTGTAGAGCATTAATTCAGTAAATTTCTAACAATCTGCAGTTTGCAGTCATTCGATGGCTTGAAATCAGAAAAAAATTGTTCCTTTTTTCCTGAACAGTAGCACTGGGTCTTCAGTGCTCTAGTTACAGCTACAATGACTGCTCATCAGACACTACTATTCATCCTGTACCTACAAAAACGCAACTCTGTTCTCCACTGCTGCACTTTACGGATTACCTGGCTGAGCTTTTCCATTTATATTTTCCATCCAATACCATATGACTTAGTAACTCAGACTCTCTCATTGTTCCAATGATCAAACAGACCTTTATTGGTGCCTGACTGTTTAGTACAGCAGAAGCTCCCAAATTTCAGTATTTTCAGTCTATTTGGGACGCCTCCTCTCTATCCTCATTTAAATCTGTGTTGAAAACATATTGAATTTTATAACAGTATCAATGTTCTGACTGCCTTTGAATGTAATTTCTACTTGTGTCTGATAGTCACATCTTTTGCTGTGAATTGTGAACCTCCTGTTCAATGTGTTAAGCCAGTAGCATCCTTGAGGAAACAGAAGTGATGATAATGATAAACACAAATGATACAATGTGTTGGCTTTAGCCAAGGGGCTAAACAAGAACGCTAAAGAACCAAAAGAACAAACACACAGAAATGGCCAAAAACAAACAAAGCTGTATCTCGACACTTCTAAGCTTGTAAAGCTACAGCAGGTCTAAGAACAAAGAAGGACTTGTTCTTGCATTTTATGCGACACAATTAACAGGTGAACAAATGATTTCTTGCTTAAGAGATTAGTGTGATTTGAGAGAGCAGTGCAAGAAACCCTTTATATAATGACTATTACACTGGCAGAGAGATCTACTGACTATAACGAGACCAAGAAAAAGGTGTAAAAAAAAAAAAAAGAAGAAGAAGAAGAAAAGAAAAAAAGTGAGGGTAAAGAAAGTTCAAACAACTCAACATGGCACACCTGCATTAAAAAGGTGCTACTATAAAATGTATGTCAAAGAGAGCCATTTATCCTTGTTCTACAGGTATTTCCCTTTTATATCCTGAATTTTTATCATAGAGCTATATTCCACGTGAAAAACATCATCTACAGTAATGAAGTAAAACTTTAATGTTTTGGACACATATGGACACTGCATAAAAGGAAAAATAATTTATACTATACATGCTTAAAATCCTGGATGAGAAATCAGAGAAATTATAGCCCAAAAAAATTATTTGTCGGTAAGCCACCAATTCAGACACAACCAAAAAAAAAAAAAAACAAAAAACAAATGTATCAATGCCTTGAAGTATACACATCTGATGTAACATTTTCATTAAGCCAGTTGTACAAATATCAGCTTTATAACATAACTGCAAACTGTACAATCCTTAAAAGCTGGCTCTTTCTACTGCTGTCCTGTTGGTTTTTAAGGAATGATGGTCTCATACAAAATCCAGCAAGTCATTTGAACTGTCCGCAACTTTATCTGGTCATTTACAAGCTCCACGAATAAATGACAATATTTACCTTCATCGTGCTAATTTAGAGAATTTGTAAGATTTACTGGATAGCCCGTATTCTTCATCACTTACCTGTCCAGACTGAAACATGGTCTGGGTGGATTCCTTGAGAATAGACAGCCTTACTCCATACCAGCTCACAGAACGCCTACAAGCTAATGACTTTCTGCTCTTACTAGGCTCTGCCGAAAGGATCCTGGGGCACACCATGACTGCTTGGACGTAGCATGTTCCTTATACTGACACTTCATACTTCACACTCATAATTACATCTGCACTGAAGTCAGCAACCTCAGTGTTTTTTTGTCCACTAATGGAGCTAGATCACATGATTTGTTGTTGTTTTGTATCCACCCTCCCGTTCCGTTAAAAATTCCTCCATGAATTACCATGATTTTCTCTGACATTGTTTGTTTGCCAGAAGGAATTAAAAAGAGAGTTAGAAGGAGTAAGAAGAGGTGAAAGGGAATGGGAAAATTCTCAGTTCTAAAAACTGTGTTCTGAGGGTTACTGGCATATGAATCTAGCCCTGCACAGCTGAAAAACAGAGACATTATCTATATAACATTATCTGTAGCTCAACTGTAACAATGGCATAGATGAAAATGTCAGCTTATTCGCACTGAATGTACCTTACCAATTTCACACATTAAAATTCAGAGAAAGGGTCAGTCTAAAAAACGATATTCATTTTCAACTGCACAGAGCAGCTGCTCTTTGGGCCAGTCCATTTGAGAGAATTGTTAACCTAATGGGGCTGACCAACACATATGGGGTCACTGCACAAAATCAGTGTGGTTAATAAGAAGCGGCAATGCGTGACCAAGAGCCTCAAAATGCACTATTACAGTCTAAACTGCAACCAGACTGACTCCGGTCTCTAAATGCTTAACCTCTCCTCCTTCCCATCTCCCTTTCATTCTCTCTAGCCTATAGCTACAATCTCCCCACCCGAGTCTTCACCTACAAACCCAGCAGAGCAGAAGAGCAATTTACTAGTTTAACCGGACACTGTTCATCTTTTCATGCCAAGACTGTGTGTGTGCATCAAGTCATGCAAGTTGAAAGCCTCCATTTCAAGTTTCAGTTTTCATCAGATACATAAAACACACACATCTAAAGAGGAGCAAAGTGGATGTGAGGGATCCAGAGTTGATAGTTAATATGAATATAGGGCTTGCAAAAACATTTCTAATAAACCACTGATTTACTGAGAGTGTACAGTAAATACAGTATACAGTACATGTGAAGAATGTTTAACCCCTTGCAGACTAGATGACTGGGAAACCGCTACAAGGATCATCAGAGATACACCATCTTCTTGACCGGTCCAGATTTCCGCACAAACATTTTTGTAACTTTTCTTCAATGGACAAATCTCACACCTCACAATAAAAAGTGCACTAGGTTGTAGGACAAACCTTTTATTTTTACAGCTTTAGCTAAAATTAGTTGCAGCTGCAAGAGGTAACCGAAAAGGAATAACAAGGAACCTTTAGGTTCTCACTATAAATATGGTGTAATTGGAAATCTTCACTCACCCACTGAGCAGCCAGGGTCAACATCGAGACTAAAGTTGGAGTCAACAGGGCTGTGCCTGCGCTGCTGTTGCAAAACGTGAACCATCATGCAGCTAATGAGTAAATTAGACTGGTACAGAAAAGGAAAGGCGTCACTCATCAGCCAGTCAGCATTACTGATCAAGCTGAACACTGGTTGGTGTATCTTTTATGCACAGTATTGTCTAAACTCCAAAACATGAACGAAGCTACATTCAGTGAACATCTTAGTCTTTCAAAGCATACTTATACTCTTAACAATTTACTGCAAGCAAACATCATTTCTTTGCTAATCATCACAGTATCAAGGGGACAATAACCTTCCTTTGCAGGATGCTAGGTTTTAGAATTCCAATCAGGGAATTATTTAATTCACTGACTCACAGACAAAATGCCCAATGACATTTCATATATCACTAAGTAAACAAGCCAGCCATATTCTTAGACTGAGCATGCTTGATGACACTGTTGATGATTATGTTCTACGAATTTAGGAAATGCCCCAAGTGGAACAGATCTGTTAGTCTACATTTACGTTATGAAACACAGAGTTTCAAAAGAAAGAAAACTCCAAGTGAAGAGATCAGGATCTGGCCATACAAATGTACCTCATCTTGTGTTGTGTTATGTTAGTTAACACAGTGAGTGCCAATGTGTTAACATAGGACATTTTTACATGAGCTAGATAATTAATTTAATGAGCTAGTGTTTTAGATATGACTGAGATGTTATGAAATATATAATACAGAAAAGAAAAGGGAACATGAGTAGACTGGAACTGTTTGGTAATATCAGTACAGATATTTGGTGAACACGGTTTATTTATGGTGTTTATGAAAATGGTACATGTGCACCCTAAAATTTGTCATACAAATTGAACTCAAACAGGCATGTTCACATTTATAAGCCTGGAGTATATAGACAAACTTATCAACACAGGGTGATGGGTCCATCCAGCTTATCCGGTTGCTGCTTCTCACACACAGACTATTGTTTCTCTTCCAGCAAAAATCATTTCCCATTTTAATCCCTGGACTCGTGAGACAAGCTGGCTGGTGTTTAAGGGATAGCTGAACTCAGCTACAGGCATGGAAGAAGAACAAGAAGTATGGGCAAAGAAATGAAGCAAGTAGTAAAAAAGATTTACTGCAAGAGTTAAACAAACTGCAGCACTAGAATAGCCGCAAAACCTAAATTTGCTCACTTAGGCTTACTACAGTTTAAGAAAAAAGGCTCTTAAACAACTGAAAATAAAACACACTCTAATGTGTTAATAAGCATATCTGGAATACAGAGGACTGGAATGTAGGTAACATGCAGAGTACACATACTACAAACACATCCAAGGCTCTGGGAGATGACTCACAAGCATTAGACAGATTTAAAAGGGTCCTGACTCTGTCATTCCCCAAACACACAAACAGGCAAAAACGTACACACGGAAACACACCCTTTATGCTCCTCTCATAACACTGCAGAGCGCAGTTCTAAGTGCAGAGCCTTACCAGGGGACATATTAGACCTACTCCCTATATGACTGCTCAGACCTTATTAGGCCACTTAGGGCAAGTACTTAAAATCATAAGAGCCAATTTATCAAGCACAAGCAGTTTGCCACTGTGATCAATTTAAATATAAAAGCGCACCTAAAGATGGAAGAAAAAGCCTGTATCAGAATGACAGCAAAAAGTAATGAAAATGATTTCAAATCTTCCTTTTATGAATTAAAAGGCATGACATTTGACACACACAAACTGACGTGTGGTTTTGTTCATGCAGATTAGCCAAATTGAGATGGTGTAGTTTAGAGCTCCAAAAGTATTCAGCCCATGCTTAAAGTGGGAGCCTTAACCCCCCCCCCCCGGAAAATATTCCGCAGCTGCCCAGCTTCAGCAGACAGAGTGTACCCCACGCCTGGGGCAAAGCCCCCAACGGAGGATTTACAGAAACAAAACCCCCTGCTGCACAGTTCACTGCCCAGACACAGAGAGCAGCCCAGCTCAGCACAACCTCAAACTGCCTCTCTGCCAGAGGCTCGGAAGCCCCACTGATACACACCAGCATAAAAAAGGGAGGCAGATATGGACTCATAGGCTCCCAGAGAGGGTTCATCAACTTCTGCTTGCTTTCCATCACACAAATGAACCATTTACGTAATGAAAGTAACATCTATTGAACAAAGAGAAACAACACCGGATCTGTACATTCATAAAGACTGCAGTGAACAACACTCTGTTGTGCAGTGTGTATTTTTCCCTTATATGCAAAAATGGCTTAGCAATGGTTAACAATATGACATCATACATCACACCATGCCACAGTATGCTTTCTGAGAACACTGATCAACATAATAGCCCTATTTCAGGCTAATTTGTTTGTGCCATATATGTACATACATGAATATTATCACATTACGAGTTTCCATGATAAACAAAACAGATCAAATTACCTCACACACAAAGTGCTACAGAGACGTCACCTGCAGGAAGCATTGAAGACTAATGAGAGCTTTACTTTGAGCTGGGTTTGAACTCTGCTCTCCCACACAGGTGACAAGAGCTTAACCAGTTAGCTAAACAACCAATTACCAAACACACAGAGATGATACAACTCTGGATTAAACCCCACTTTAATGGAAACTCAAACTGAGCAAAAGACTACTGGTTAACAAACTTCCCTTTTGTAAGGTAAGCAGTAAATTTAACATACACATTAACAAGTTCATAATCGACAGTAGGTTTATAAACATATATAAAGATGTGAGAATAATGCAGAAACATGCTAATTCACATCAAAAACAATTCAACATATTTTCTGGACGATAACAAGATATCAGTAATGTGTTATACTGACAAGCTCGGGTCAGCCACTTATCACCGGGAAACAATACCTCTCAGGTTTAATACTGCAAATGTTGGTATAAATGTGAGTTCTATGCAGTCCTAATTTTTGTCCAGTTTGTTTCAAATACACTTTTCTCATTGCAATCACCAAACTGAGTTTATTCGTACTTAGTTTTATAGGCTGCTCTACTACAAATACACCAAGCGTGTGTATACTTAAATTCAGTACAGTTCCTCCCGAGAGCCAAAGCTTATCCACAACCGATACAAAATCTGATCAACAGCAGTCTTAGAAAAAAGGTACACAGTCAAACTGCGATCACCAAAATATTGTACCACTATCTGCTGTGAAAGAGCTGAATAAAATCACCATGAACAGGAAAATTCCTCCAGATGCTCAAAGCTGTCATTTACTGCTCAAGTTCTTTCAAATGACCCCATTATGTGGACTCCAAAGCAGCTTCTGGATCTATTACTGATTTCAATTTATGCCTCTCTTTCATATCCGATTGGTTAAAAAACGTATTCAAAGTCAACCACCATATTTAAAAGGCATTTAAAAGCTATAACCACCAATATGGATAGAATTAATGCAGTCTCATGATACATACTCTAAACACATTTAGGTTTAGGTAACTGAGGTAGGATACTCCAGTTCAGGCTGCCAGTTAATGCTACTGCACAGCACACTTTAGCATACAACATCCTGAAGTCATCATTTTATGATATGTCTAATAGCAAGTTCAGATACAAATTAACTCCCTGATTTGACAATTTGGCCAGTTACTTTTAAATGCTTCAATAAAACCACATCATTTTGATACATGATTGATTGTAGTATACACCCACAACCAACATATTTTACAAAGTGGCCTGATAATCTTCCCTTCTCTCAGCTTTGAAAGCACAGTTACTGCCAATATCAAAAAATATCTTCATTCAAGTTCATAACTCAAGTTCTGCTATGTATCATCATCAGCGAAGAGACAGGGCTGCAAAAATAACTACTGCATTTGGGCAAAGCGGCAAATGTGTGCAAATTAAATTCACACTGATGTCTAAGAATCCCATGTGCTCATGTTCCATATGGTACATGTGGGAATACAGCAATTCCCCTGCTGCAGAGTTGTAAAGGACATGCTATCAGGTCTGCAGGTTTTGTGGGCAACGATGGAACCTTTTTTCTTCATTTGAAATGAGCAGGAAAAAGGTTTGTTTCAGAAATTAAATTATTAGGACTTAATTTTCTGTTGAGTTTCAGAAGTCAGCAAACACCTTCATAGACTTGATACAGTAGTAAAGACTCTTAACAATACTGGCTTCAGAAACCAACACAGTAAAATTACTCCTACCAAACAAAAAGCAGAAACAACAGAAATAACCTACAATTTAGCTGTATTTCAGAAATAATTCAGCTCCCCTCGCCTGTTTTAAACTTGTTGTATTATTCATGCGGGGGTAATTAAGAAATCGGGTGGCACCTCATATTACATTTCATGATGCATCACCAAAACAATCAACAAGAAATCTTACCTGGAGACCTCTCCGTCTTAGAATACTTGAGTCATCCATTCTGTCGGCGTCTTCTAGACAAACTTCAGTTACTCTGTTACAGGAATAGCGAGTCCTTGACCCAAGATTCTGGATAAGACCAGACTAACAGGCACTTGTCAGCTTAACCACTGTAGTGGCACCAGTGATGAACAATCTGCCATGAATAAGCAGACAGAAGACAGAAGCAGGTAGGAAGAGAGCACAGACTTAACCCAGTTAGTCAGTGGTTGTTGTTTGGTTCCCAGACGGAGCCTGGCTCATCAGTGTCTGGTAGTGGAAAATGACTTCATCCTTATTATGTTCAAATTAACTTCCAGCATTTACATTTACGCAGAGGTGATTGTCCTACAAAATTCAAATGAGCAAGTCACAATATACCAAGTAGCAGAACAGCACTCTTTAGTAATTGTCCTTTATGCCACATCCTTTGATGATCTTAGTGTACATGTGCACGATTTCAATTATGACAATTCTGCACACTTGTTCTTCATTCAAGAGTCCGTGTTGCATTTTCCTTCACAATGGAGATCCTGTGTGTGTATTCTAGTCCATCTGTAGGCTTTATATTGTATATTCAAGGACTGTGGCTCTCCAGAGCAGCAATAGCTCAGTAGTTGGTCCTACGTTCATGATGTTTTCCATCTGATCCAGCACACTGCTTATGCAAAGCCATTCAGGCAACATCCTTTAGAACAGCATTTCTCTTCTTTCCTCTTGGTCAGGAAAACAGAGTATTTGGCGCATCTGAACAAGGGCTGTAGATCAGCGCCATCAGACTTCCTCTGCAATCCACCACACTTGCTTTTTATCCATCAATTCCCATAAGGACTGATTTCTATGGAAACTCCAGCCTCCGCACAACCCGTGGGCATTTAATGACGAAAATGGCAGCTCAAAGGACAGAAATAGAATAAAATTCAGGACAGCGTGGCCCTCCTTCGCTCAAGCTTTCTTCAAGTGACAGATTCTGTCTAGGCACATTTCCATTCATACCATCAGGACCACTCCCCTCCGAGACACAAACACTATATTATCTAGACACCCACATTTGGCTGTTGCTTGCTGTTTAAATAGTATTCTTCTCATGAAGTTTCATTCACGCTGGAGTGAAGTTCTCAATCACCAGTCTTTTTCAAAGGAGATTAAAGGGCAATGGGTTGTTTAGCAGTCCCAAAACAGTCAAAACACGACTGGAAAAAGAAAGAAAGAGGCAAAAATAAAAATGCTGCCCACACTCTGATCTGGAATGAGTCTACAGCTGCAAAAGCATAGGCAGTAGCAGCCCACTGACAGTACAAGGCGAACAACAACTCCACTCAGACCCGCATGGCTAAATTCCAATCCCCTCGAACAAGGCAACGAGGAAGAGGGCTCTTACTGGGCAAAGGAACAGATGAAGAGACTGATCCGGCAAAGCTGAGTCTTTTCACATGCATTCAATGTGAAGCTGCAGTGACAAACATTCTCCTGTTTTCTCCCAGCAGATATCTCTAGCTCCCTACAGTCTGCTTATATCAAGCACTTCAGCCACCTGGCCAGACTCTGGCCAAACCCGCTTACCGGAAAATGCTTGGGATCCGGAACAGCTGCATAGACAGAGAGGAGTAATCCATGCATATGATGGCAGTGAAAGGAAAAAGTAGCACTTAGCTTCTATTCATCCTTGTCATTACCACGGCCTTTGAAGCAGCCCACCACGGTTGTGAATGGAGCGGCTGCCAGAGAGGCTTCCACAGCAGTGTCACAGTCGCTCGCAAATTTGTCCGTCTTCTGCCCTGTCTCTTGCACACAAAGACTCTCCGCTAGCATATAGATACAAAGCAGCATTTGATCTAGCAGAGCAAATGCATGTGTTTCTTCTTCGCAGTATCTAAAGACAACATCCACCTTTGGTCTGTTTTTCTGCATTCTCTGTGTTCCTCACATGCCTGTCTTCCTCCTCTGCCCACTGCACAAGAGCATTCGCAGCACAACGCACTCAGTCTCTCCTATCAGCCAGGCAACACACACACAGCCAGCCAATCAAACGCAGGCAAGCTAGTATGCATTTACATATTATGAATGGGGGTGCTGAAAGGCTCCTCCTTTTCACTCTCCTGTTTCCTGCACGGCTCTGCCATTCTTATCCCAACACACAGTCAGATTCAGCCCGAACGCACACAGAAAGACCACGCATTCTTCTCTAACACACGGCTGTCATGCACTTTCATACAATGAATAAATAATGAACTCCCTGATCTGCGTTTAATTATTTAGTCTCAAAGTCCATACACGATCATATGTTCCTCTTATTGCCTGTTTGCTAACCGTTGCACACAGTAAACATATTTTAATTCTATTCTGTGCAAGGCTCTCTCTGTACAGTGATTCATTTACAGCTCAGCTGCTTTGTTATGTCCTCTAGGGAAAGAGAGGGATATGAAAGAGATTAATATCCATAACCAGTGCTTTTCAGAGCCGTGTCTCATTATTACCTAACCTCTCTGTTCCTCTGCTGGTTTTGCTCTCTTGCTCTGTTTTTCTTGCTCATCACGCTAACTATCAAAGCCACAGTAATGCTGGGAAAAGAGAAAAGGGTAAAAGAGAAAAGAAAGACATCGCAGTGTTGCATGTCAAGACAGCAATAACGGATGTAAAAAGAGAGACAGAGAAGGCTAGTGAGAACAAAGACAGCTACCTCTAACAAAACAGCCCACAGAGAGCAATTACATATGCAGAGAATAAATCAGGAATGCATCCAAAGATGAACCTATGTTGCCGAGATTTACAAATGAGAATCTAGATTTCCTGTGTAGGTTTTTACTGTGGGAATAAACAATTCCCTCGTTACCGGGTTGTAAACAACATTCTGTCAAGACACAGTGGCCTGTATGTTTTTAACATTTGCTTATTCGAAAAGCATAGCAATAAGGTTTGTTTAAGAAACCAAATAATCAGGAACATCATTTCTGTTGCCGTTTTACATGTCAGCAAAAATCATAAAGAATCAACAATAAAGAATCAAAACTATACTGAGCTCAGTACACGCACCAACTAATCAACTACTAAATTAGATGCCAAGTCGATTAATCATTGCACCTCTAGTTAAGAGCCATATTTATTTTTTTTCATCAAATACAAAAGATTAAAAACTGTTTTTCCACTTATTTGCCTTTGACTTCACCCTAAGCAGATAAGCCTTCATCAAATCTCTGTAGAAATATCTCCAGGAAAAAAAAAAAAACCTTATTTTGTCTGAGATCTAAATAAATGAAGAGTGGTCTCTGAGAGGCCTCTGACTACACAGTACTGAAGACTTAAGACCTAACTCCCCAGTAGCACGTGACATGTCACAAATGACTGCTCTCTGAGAACTTTCTCATCAGCACACTAAAGAGCAGAATACGCTCATCACTGTGTCCCACCTTTTAGAATGAAGCATATTTTCTTGGAAACAGCCTCCCTGCCCTATTACCAAAATCAGACACATCTGTGGCATGAGGAACACCAGGGGCATTATTTTTAGCCACTGCTAGCACAGAGACAGCTGATTTATGTATCCAGAGAGATAAAGTAGATAAATATCACCTCAGTCCAACAGTAGCCCAACCAGAAGAAGATGTAAACATTTTATAGCAGTACTCAGTCAAGCCCTTTGTGGAGGACAGATTTATTCTCACCGTGTGTGTCTAAACACAAACAAAAGGAAAAAAGTCAGGCCCTCCTAACGGCCAGTGACTAAGAAGAAGCGTGGGACTACAATTTACAACACTTCAAACAGCTAATGAGCACAAAACCAGTGTTCAGACATCAAGCAGCAACCTGCTAGTGAGGAATAAAATAACAGGAGGTCAAATAAAAAGAGGTCAATTAATCTGTGGACAGAGACAGTCAACCAAATGCATTTCATCCATCTCACTCTGTTACAAACAGCAGTGTTAGGTTACCTCAGTAAGTCAGATGCACTGACTCTTAACCTGTGTCAGATAGGCACTCTCATGACAAAGTAAAGAGCTTTTATGAGATACAAGATAACCCAGATACTAATACTGGATGGCAAAAAAAAAAAAAAACACACACATACAAAAAACTAAATTTATACTTTATACTGCGGGAAAACACGAAATGCAACAATGAAGCAAAACAGTAAAAAGGCTATAAAAATCTATGAGGACAATAAACATGAACAAACCAAATTTAAGATAAAACCAGGGGATAAAGGGCTAAAACAAAAACAGAAATCAAACAAGATGGCAGGATGTCTATTATCATATTATAATCATTCACATGCATGTGTGCAATCATTTCCATTTATATCACTTAGTTTTGCTTAAACAGGGAGAAAAAAAACATTACTTATGGATTACCTAGACTGCTGTAACAAGAGACAATATGAACCATGAACAACCTTACCACTAGCGCTCTCATTGTCAAGCTTGTGCTGTTAAGAAAACTCAAGTGTAAATGTGTTGTCAAGGAAGCGTCTACAGCAGCAAATCAGTGAATGAGTAGGATGAGCATGCATGTTCTTCAGGAGATAACGTAACAGGCCTATTAAAAAGAGTGTTGTTTTTTTGCTGTTGTTTTTTGCTTCTGTGCTTTTGGTCATTTTTGGGCTAATCTCTTGGTCCATTCAACATGAAATTTACACACGACGACAGGCATTTACACAGTGTCAAAAACTGAAAAATGACAAATGGACATTGAAAATATTGTTTTAACAGAATCGATATGTTCTACTTTCATTTTTAGCTGTTTAGGTTGATTAATGGTTTCAGGATTGCTTTCATTAAAATCATTAGTCATTAGTAGCTTTCACATGCTCAAGTATGCATGCATGCATGCAACAAATTTTAACGTTCAAAAGTTCCATTTAATCTACCAAAACTTCAGCCTTAGAATAGCAGTGCCGGCACATAAAGTAAGCATACAGGCCTGAGGTGGCTGACTTTTACAGCCAATTTCTTCTAGAAGTACGTATTATATTTGTGCTAATACTCAGACAAACGCATCATGACACGAGATTGACAACATATCGCCATATTGCTCAATGCTCTCCCCCCAACCCACCAGGCATTAGTTGGGACCATTCATCCTGCAAAGTAGTCTAGGCTGTTTGCCTGCTGCATGTTTCTATGACAGAATGCACTATTGTAAAATTTCTGCTTTTAAATGTTTTTAGGCATGACCTCCAGTGTATTTGCTGGACTATATGCTGCACAATGCCTGCCAGAGACAAAGGCATGACGAAAGGTCAAACCTTTGGGGACTTATGAAAGGGATTCATTATTCAGTCTAACACCAGGAGTTCATATACATAATTATTCAGCAAAACCCCAAACCAAAACAGGTTGAACCCTTGACCAGTGGGCAGTCAGTGTTTACACACCATAAAAAAGAAAATTGTACTAACAATCTCGGCCATATGACATTTCGCCTCAGCCTGCAAAAATAATAGGCCTATCAGTCTGGTTCACACTAACATGAAACCAGCATTGAAAGAGTGATACCAATTTAGCAGCTGCAGGATGGATAATGAAAGAGGTAGAGAGAGATAAAAGCAGACTTGAGAGCAGAAATGGGTGCAATAAATTTACTCTGCCATTGCAAATTTGTGGTCGACCCCACAAACAAACACTCGCCTCAGGGAGAGAGTATGAAAATGAATTAGATGCTCCCTGTGGCAAGAAAACATGTCTCTCAGTTCAAAGAACAAGCCTGCTGTCACAAAGTCATCAGAGCTATGAATGTGTGTGCTTGTGTGTTTTCGGAACCAAGCTATAAATTAGTGATGAAAACAGATTTGCTCAACAGCTGTTTATTAGCATCAAATCGATACTTGTATCAAAGGAAAGCAAACACCTAATTTAAAGACATCAATTAACTCAAAAAAGGTTGAAAAATGTACTAAACTAATCTCCACACCAGCAATCTCTTAAAAATTTATCCATGGATATTCTAGTCACCTAGGTTCTACATAATCTAGCTATGAAGTCGCAGTCAGTATCATTGCGTATTCCTGTTTAATACCAACTACTGCTACACTCTCAGTGGCCTACCACTGAAATTCATATAGGGGGTTATATGATTCCCAGTATTTTCAGTTTATTCACCTTCCTACAAACAGTGTGAGCAATTAAATACTATATTAAGTTGATTTTTTTTTTGCTGATATTTGTTATGACCCCCACCTCTCCCATGCCCTGTTAAATTTTTCACGCTGTCCTCAATGACAAAAATATTTACAACAAATCAAGCTGGAGTGCCTGACGAGCTGCTACTAGACATAACTGATTTCCTGCTATTGCTGTTGAATGGTAGGGAATGCTCCGGCTTTCTGGTGAAAAAACAAATTGCCTGAACCTGCCTGCTATCATCTTGATCAATGTGCATGTTCCTAGTGCAAAATGTAAAACATGCATTCTCTGCCAGAGCATTACACGCAAGGCAGCCTGCTGGCTCGATTGTGTCCACTCACAGGAGGGTAACGCAAATACATAAATTATGCAATATAATGTACTGCTAATGAACTCACAGTTTTGTCTTTAAACAGAAGTAAAAAAAAAAAAAACATGCAAAGAATGAAACCATTTATTGCTTTAAGGCTACAGCTGATTATTTCATGATTCATTTCTAAATCTCAGCACATGATGTAGAATATACACACAGAAGTCGCCCTTGTACATGCTGTTAACTGTGTTGCTATAGCAGCTGATCCTGGCACTGCAGTAAAGCCCATCAGTCTGACACAATTACTGTAGGCTATATATGACAAGGACGACTAGGTAATGTTAAAATGAAGATGAAAAACTGCGAATTATGAAAAGTCTAATTTCATCTAAACAATGACAGGGAGTGCTAATTCTTCATAGCACCATTGGTGCTGTGGTTGATTTCCTGTTAATAAGCACTGCAGTCCCATATACTCGAATACATGTTTGAATATGAGATACATATGATGGTAGCCCTATATAATATCTGATTTGCAAATGACAATGAAAGTAACACTAGTGGCTGGTCCAATTATCAGAAAACCAGGTGTAGGACCTGCCACTTTAAAGAGCAAATGTACTGGAAGTGATCTATCCATACACCATTTCACCATTACATCAAATTCTCCCTATTAGAATAACACCTACACCCAACATGAGATACTTGTCTACATTAGAACCTCTTGTAAAGACTTGTTCAGGCTTGTAGAAAGGCATATGCATCATATCCTCAGGATCACAGGGCTCTGCAGGTGCTAGGGCTCAAACTGCAAGGAGCATTATCAGAAACTTGCAGAGGCAGACTGTAACAGCTAATTCACTGTGTGCTTGCATAAAAGCAGCAGTGGAGAGAGCTGGCACAAGCATCATCAAAGAAGGAGCATCGCCATTGGGACTGATAAAGTGCTGAGCAAGCCCCAGGGTTTCAAATAATACATAAAAAAATTTCTAAGCAGCGTAACGTCTACGGCGCAGTGCTGGCAGACATACGATATGTGGGAAATCATTAGCAAGGAGCTGTTAAATGACTAGTCGGGAAAGATTCTGCCTGCTCAACAAAAGCAACAGCATATGTTAAAATACTTCACAACAGCATACACATTTCTTTACCAAAACGTCTTCACACCGCCAACACCAGAAAGCGAATCAGAGATGCCACTGCATTACCAGCATTTTCTGACAGAACACAAAAATGTTTTGCCATGTAATGCCAGCTCAACGCTTCCTGATAAAGCAAACGAGCCAGTCTTTCCAACTCACAGTCCTCATTAAGCTGCACATAACATCAAGATAGGAGCCACTATGATGATATGTCGATGATAAGCGTCAGCCATCCTTCCGCAAAAAACACTGACAGGCTTTGGCGATCTTCTAATGTTTATGTGCACATTATTCAGTCCAGGGCCAAATACAAATCTGTGCATGCAAAACAGGATGGGTGCCCGCCTGCTTCCGGTACATTACACAAACCTTACTTAATCAATGCAATGTGAGGCACATGGTTAACACTGAGCTGGCAAACGATAGTACTAAAGAGGGAAAGAACAAGCAAAAAAAAAAAACAATATCCTGACCACTATGACATGCTGGGTGATTCCTTCCGGTTACAAATGAGCCAGATTCTAAAGAAGAATAAAAATGTCATTAGTGCTGTCAGATACATATTTAATTTTGTCAGTATATTTCTGAATGACATCCTTAAAAGACCCATCATCATCCATGATCACTAAACACGTAGATGCTCTGAGGGACATGCAATATCAGTGTTTGACTGTGACGTTATCCACAACGAAGAGCTCACAGAAGGCTCATTTTCAATTGTTGTCTCATATAATTTCAAGATGATATTGGTGCGGGAGAGCTTGGACACACAATGATAAGGTGTATGTGTACTGATGCAGGCCCCCCTTTAAAGCCTAAAACAATCATTTAAAGGTCAGATGGATTTGGCAGGAGTTCTTCGGACAGTGACACATGTTATGTATTAACGTTAAAGTTTAGGTCTCAAATGCAAAATTAAGATTATAGCAATAAAGACATGACGAAAATAGAAGATAATTCACTCACATCATCAGATAAAATGCCCTTCCCCAAGTTCTCTTAGAATAGTCTTTCAGGACCCACAAAAGTCAGACGCATCTGCTTGTCCGCATGGGGGTCCAAAGCACAACCGACATTACGAAATGTTCTTCCACACATTGCATGCAATTACATACATTCACCAGAGAGGTACTACTATATAAAGTTGCTTTAAATGAAAGAATTTTATTCCCAGAAAAATAAAAGACAGATATTCTAATTTCTCAGAACCAGATAACTAGGTTATTGTTAAAATAATAATGAAACAGAATAAGCAACAAATGAAGTTGCAAGAAAGTGGAAGAAAATGCAAGTAATCCTAATTGGCATTTTCATTACTAGTTCCCATTCATTATTAGTAAGCCAAGTTTTGCATTTAATCTTTTTTTGTGAGCATTTATATATTCCATAAGTGAACTCTTTAGTGCTGCCGACAACATACTCTGTGACCCCCGCCCCCCTCCCGTGCCTTAATCTCCCTTTTTGATTTATCACTACTTTTAGCTTTATCTCAGTGGAAATATGATTTACGCTAATTCTAACAAAGACCACCTAGAGTAACTGGCTATACAACCCAACAAACACATGTGATTAAAAATAGCATGACATTCACATCATGGACAGCAGAACCACATCCATCACTGGCTGTCACTGCTGTCCTCTTTCACTCAAAGGAAAGTCTGACAGAGGAATGTAGATAGGTTGAAGATGCAGATAGCAGAACTGAAAGCTCAAAGACGGGCCAAATCCCGCTGGCCACAAAATGTCACTCAACCCTGCATATTTAGCTTAGTTTAGCTTGAACTAAAGGGAAAAAAAAAAACATACAGACTCTGTCCAATCAGAAGCATGTGCAGGAGAAACAGATGATCTGTTCTCACGGGGACATGAGTGGAACAAGCACAGAGCTAAGGGTCAAGGTGAAGTACCACATGGTCTTTACAGGTTGTTTGCTGTATGGTGAGCTAAAAAGCATACAAGAGAGTACACTCTTGAGAAAGCATGATGTGTCAGCATGCAAATTATGGTTGTGGCAGTAAACTGTAGGCAGCAACAGTTAAACTTTAAGCTCAGCGTATAGATTAAGTGGATTGACCTTAAGCAAATGAAGACCTTAGACCTGGACTGCCTGTGAGGAGCAGTAAAGCTGACAAGACTATGAAACGCAGCAAATATTGCCGGCTGTAATTGTAATCAATAACAGCACTTCTCTTGCTGACCAGAGATGTACTGGCAGCATTATATTGCACAGTTTGTCTAACAACTCCTTAAAAAGGAGAAGGCAATACGAAACCAAGAAATGAAGCAACCAATATCACTCAGACAGTAACACCACAAAAATTGTGGTTATGATCAGAAGGAAAAGAGAAGCAGGAACTCAGAAATGTTCAAATAAAAGGTAGAGCAAATGAGGCTCACATTCGCTCCTAAATTATATCAAACAATGGACTGATTAAAGTGACTCTGGTCTTATTTACATGTTTTCACTGTAGTACACATTTCAACATCTATCTCCCCTTAACAATTATTGAGGAAGGGAATAAAGGGGCAAAGTTTGTTCCCCCACCCCCCTGGACTAGGCCAACAACGTTACATGAAGTAGCATACCATTAGCATTTGTCTGTACCAAAAGGCTGAATGCTTTCTCTGTGTACATTTCAAGCCACGTGTGATCTATTATGGCTCTCTGTGGTTTTGATATGGCTTTAATTTAACACAGCAAATGCAAAACGATCGGCGCACTGTGATACACTGAGAAACAGAACAGAGTCATGGTGCATCCATGAATGGGTGTGTACATTCATTGAAAAGAATAGGTTCAAACTTTTAGACACTGTTTAACACGTACAGTGTTTAGTCAATGGTAAGGTAGCCAGCAAGCATGCACTTTGTTCTGAACTTGTTCTGACCTGTTATACAGAGCTTAGTTTTACCTGATGGACACTGTTAAATTCAGTGTTTTGTGCTTATGATAATTTGAATAGACATCAGTGTTAGACTAATTAATGACCTTCTATTAAAATGCTGGTGGACCAAGAGTGACTTTCACCTAAAGAGTGAGTCTTTTCACCTAAAATGAGTTGGATAAGCAAGAGCGATAAGACATCAAAAATGATAACAGGACATTTCAGTCATAATACATCATGCTACTTTTACTTTCCATACCCAAGTACATTTGAAGACAAATACTTAGTACTTTTACTCAAGTGGAGGTCTAAGGGGAGGAACTTCTACTTTTATTGGAGTAAAATTTTACCTTTGGTATATCTACTTGAACTCAAGTACATAACCGGTGTGCTTCGTCCACCAATGGCTAAAACAGACTTGACTAAATGTGACAGTACTGAAACAGTGGGAGCCAGCGTTCACTGTGGAAAATGGAAATGCACACAGTCCTAAATGGGCAAACAACAAACATCCCACTGTCTCAACAGATCTATGCCAGTAGTCACATGAGGCATGTCTTTGTACGCAGTGTGTTATGGAGTGCCTCAGAGACATACTGAGACAGTTGTGTCCCAAAACAAGAAGACTGATGTTGCATGTCTGCTAATTATTAGAATGACACTGAGTCTTCTCCAGCAGATTCAAGCTTGCATCAATCAATCACACCGTTAGTGCAATCATTGATTCTGCAAGTAGTCCTGCACTCACTGACTAAAAATGTCTTATCGGGACGTGCTACACCATCATAGAAATGTCTGGGTCAAGCTGTTTAAATGTATAATTGATTTGTGTGTCTCATTTTAAAAGAGCAGAGAGGCTGGAGCATGTTTATTTGGTCTTTAGCTAGACCAGCAACATAAACTGAAAATGAAATATTGCATATGGAAAAAGAAAGCTACTGAATAGTAAAATATATTATCAGACTACCTATGCACTGTAAATCCACTAACATCAGTAAAACTAATATGAAATTCAACGTACATCGTTTAGAAGCGATGTACATTAAATGTCATATTAGTTTTAGTGTTTTCATATTAGTTTTACTGTTATCAGCCATTCCAAAAACAAAATTAATTGTGCCAAATATGAAATACTCAGTTCTGCAGCTAAATATGATGTCATGTTTTAAAGAATTGCTTCATTGTTTACATACTTTAAGGTTAAACCACATTGTGTTCAGGTTGTCTTATGACAATTCATATTTATTAGGTAGTAATATGAAGTAGTTCTTAGAATCATCGTCTTTTATAAACATAACTATTAAACTGTGAAAATAAACAATTAAATTCATGAGTATTTAAATGTACTAGTTTATGTGGAATAGACAGAGAATCATCACATTTTGGTGCACCTAAAACGTATTTTAGGTCCAATTTAATTTGTTACATGACATCACTGACCAAACACTCAACCCAACATTACTGGAAAGCCTGTAAAACTGCAACATACAAAAAGTTGCTTGAACGTCTGTTTTAAAGCTTTAATCATCTGTAATTAAGTAAAGGCTATAAAAAGGAAATGTATACAGTCGTTAGCCTGATGTGGTGACACCGCACCCCCCAACAAAAAAAACCCAAACAAAAACCCAACATAACATTGATGAGCATGAAAAAAGAAAAAAGAAAAGAAATTAAAAAAAAAATCTGAATCATATGAAATAAAACTGGAAGATGCTTTTGAGAAGAATGTGATGATCTGTTGAGCATATTGTCAGCTTTTCATGAGAAGCAGACACCACAAGTTTATCCTTTCACTGGGAGTAAATTGTTTATAACACAATATTCAAAAGCACAGCCACAGCTTTCACCACAAGGCTGTTGCAGTGCTACCATCCATGTTCACTTCCCATTACAAACTCCAGCAAAGGTTCATTCTTAGGATCTGTAGTTGTGCACCAGAGCTGTAATTGTAACACGGAAAGCAATGACCTAAATAACCTGTCTAAGAAGTGCCAAAAATACCTGCCTAAAAACCAAGCCCAGCTAAGACAGCGATGTGCAATGTAAAATGTAACCAGTTCCACAGTGGCACTTTGAAAAACAGCCTTTGAGACATACTGAGACACACAGGCAGACTTAAAACTCTAAGGTCCAAGCATGTTACCATTTCTCCATACAAAAACTCCTAAAATCCCAGCAAACTCAAATCAAGACAAATCCTGCCACTGACTAGAACTGATGCAGGAAGCAACAAAGGAAGAAAAAAAGAAAAGTGAATCCATTTAAAAACAGACAACACACATTCATAACGGCACTGACAGTTTCCAAGGCAACCCCGCACGGCTTTTGTCCATGCCTGCGTTAGGTGAAGAAATAGATCTCATCTGAAGAGGGAGGGTAGTACGATAGCAGAATGGAACTCCAGTAAAGTTGAGCTGACCCCCTGTCAGCACTGCCTCAGCTCTGATTGAAGAGAGATTGAGAAAAGCCAGAGGAAAGCCAGTGAAAGAAGATGAATGACACAGAAGAGAATGCGTCAGGAGAAATGAAAGAGTCTTTGTATGCATGCGTGTATGTGTTTGTGAATCATTTACCTCAGCTGATTTCAGCTCTACCCATTTTAAGTCCAAGTTTGTTAGACCTCTGTCCCAAGTTAGTCAAGTTGCCATCAGTGATACAACTTTGAACTTGATCTTGGTTACTAACTGAGTGCACAGCATGTCAGACCAAACATAAGCTCCAAACACCATTTTAGAGGAGCAATGTAGCTAAAAATTAGAAGCAAGTCGATGCCAATCAAAAACCTCCTAAGGTATGTGTGAAATTTACATTGCAGTTCTCCAGAAAGTCAATAATAAAAAATAAATAAATAATAATAATAAATCTATTAAGTTTTACAATAATTCTGTGCCAAATCAGCATCATTAAATGCCCTGGGAACATATTACAAATTACAGAAAGCTTTTGTATAACACTAAACTCTGGTCTTATGTTAAACATCCAACAAGCTTTAAATAGAAAAAATACAAACAGAAATCTGATAACACACTCTCCAAACAGGACAAAATTCACTCATCAGACCTATCTGAGGACGGCCTGGGCATAGACAAAATTTTCCAATAAACACGTGTGACTGGCCGCCACCAAGCGTTTTAGCATAACCACTATCATAAAAGCTGTCCCTTCTATAAGGTATCAACGTACAAAAACAGTAATGCTCTGCGTGAAGCTCCTGAAGCTGTCCTCAGTGATGTGTACACGACTTTTTGTGTGTTGATACCTTAAAAAAGGCACAGCTTTTATCCACTTCACTGCTGGGTGATCAGACAGAGAATGCACAAACATGGGATGCTGGCATAAAGTTTGTTATTTTAACCTCATGTTAATTTACATGTGTAACACGCAGATAAATGGACAGATGGATAGCGGGATTGCTAGCTAGTTAGATAGCTTACTAAGTTAGGCTTGGCTGGCTATGTTGCTCAGACTAGGGGAGAAAAGGGGAGAAATACTGGTGAAATACAGAAGACATTTATTAGACTTTGGGATGATAGTACGTTGTGCCCCAGAGGAACAAGACAAACTTAATTAGAAAGAAAATACAGATTAAGGTTCCCTGCGGCTTTAACTACTCAAAGTGGTAAAGGATTATCAAAATAATAATTTGTTGTGTTGTAACATTTAATTTAAGGTATGTGGGTTTAATCCGCAAGACTAAATTACAACAGTAAAAATAGAAGCTGATGTCAAATACATTCTCCTTTTCCTGTTTTTTCTTGTATGACACCTTCACAAAAGATTTCCCAACCACTCCTGGATAAAAGTGGATTGTTTAGCTAATATGTTAAGATATTTCAACAACAGCACTTCTCATCACACAGCACATACATTTACAATTTCATTACTGTCCATTTCATACCATTCTTGCATGGCCACTCTTAGGAACTAACATTTTACTAGAAACAGGCATGGTAAATAATAGCTACACTCATACTTCCACAACATTGATTTTCTTCATGAAAGAAACATTTAACTTCTTTTAAGTGAGTTAACTAAAAAAGGATACACATCATAAACTCTAATTGCAGCCTTCCAGTTTTCTCACTGTCTAACAATTCACCGACTGATCTAGTAGCTGGATCAATATACATCCAGCTCATATTTCATTTTCATTTTCAAAAAAATGTATAATGCATTTTAGGCAAACTCAAATTAAATGTAATAACAGAAAAATAATACTTTGGGTTGGAAAAATCTCTCTATAAAAATAACAGCCACTTGTATCCCAGCTCAGTCCAGTATCTACAAAAGATCAATATACTCATTAGTTTGTAAAACTAATGATGTGACCAGAACCAGCCAACAAAGCTATTAGCAGAGCACTTACAGGAAGTGTATGAATTGATGAACAGTGAAACAAGATGATGTTTTGCTCACCTTGTAATTTTGTGAGAAATTACATATCGTCACTGTCCAATGACAGCAGCTGCTGTTTACACTGTGTGGAAATTTCATAATGAATGGACCAACAGAAATGGCCCAAATTTGCTTGGGAAAAAGTCTGGTTCCACTGACTTGCATTGAAGTTAAATTGGGTTTTTGCCTTCTCCTGTAAAGTTACCATTTTGGAGATACTTCTTGTTTTTTTTTTTTTTTTGGTTTTTTTTTCCTTTCTTTTTTTGAGAGACAGTACAACAGCATGCATGACCTCACATGGCACTTCACTAGCTGTGGTCAGTTAGCCAGAGTACTGAAGGTGCAGTCAATCTGAACAACGTTAACAGACTCTACAAAGGCAGCTCTAAAACTGTTCAATGACTTCATTGCTGAAATTGGAGCGTTTTCAACATGGAAGGCTTGTCTAGTAAAGTGGACACTCATCAGGGAAGACACATTTATAATGGAGAACACACAGTACAAAAATAAAATATCCACTACAATAATATTCAACTCAAAGAAAAATTGGCCTGGAACATGAGAAGAAAACATCCCCAAGAAGAATACAGTCATTCTTCATCAACCAAGCTACAACACGATCATGAAGGACACAAATCACTGAACCTCCAGGACATATGGACAAGTTTCTGTCCACCCTGGAAGCTCCATTCTCACTCACAACTCATCAGTCCTTGAGATTCTTGGAACACGAACATGGAAAGATTATCAAGTGGCTTGTGGAAACTTGAACTATTAATGACAGCAAGCGTAAACATTAGCTTGTCCGCTGTAGCGCAGCGAAGAAACCAAGAATTCATCTAGCAATGTTTAATTATTCTAAAAAATGGGAAATAAAGACTTTTTTTTTGCTGGGCAAAATATGTAAATTGGAGAAGAAGTGATATTTATTCACATTATTACTCTGCTAAAACCACCATCACTACTTCAGGCAAAAAAGAAAAAAAAAAAACCCTTTTTCAAGCACGTCTTTCATCGTCAACCACATAAGCTTAAAGTAGGCAACAATGTCAGGTGATGCCGTTACATGTATAAACTCTTTTGGTATGCAAGGGTGTCTTACCGATAATTACTGATCTCAGAATGATCTTAGATTCTTTTTGCATTTCTCTTTCATCTATATTCCTTCTACATAAGATCTACATAAATATCCACATAAAATACGTATTTTCAGCCGGTGTGTGCCATATAATTTATACAATCCATATAAATTAAATTTTAGACAGTGCTAGCTAAGGATTTGAAGAAATTACACCAGGATATAAGGATTTTATCAAATACACAAGAGCCTGTCATTATGTGATTGCTCTTTTTAGTCTTATAGTTCTGCCCCATTAGGTTTGTGGACACAAAGGTTTGAGGTGGATGTCTGGGGGAAAGCACACATCAAAGCCTGCTTCCTTTAAATGAATACTATTCCTCAGCACACACAAGTCTGAAGTTCATCAGTTAAAAGATCACCATTAGAACACCCCCATAGGAAAGAAGAAAAATGTTAATTTAGTTAAGTTCTTCACAGCTGAATGAAACAAACTCCCTCCAATTCAGTCAGACGGCTCCAAAAGAGCAGAAATGAAGCTACAACTAAAGAAACGTTTCCTTGAGGACACAGCAGTTAGCCCCTGAAGTCTACAGTCGGTGTTATTGTGCACAGTCCATATGGAACTGCAACAGTGCACAAACAACGCAGAAGACGTTAGTCAATTATTTCTGGAAAACTAGTCGCCAGGAGCAATAAATAATACTGTGCTTTGTTGCTCGACTGCATGCTCCAAATGTGCACTGCAGTCGAGCAAGAGCCTTAAAATTTTCATACACATCTTAATTGCTATGTGGACCCTGGCAAGGAGGATCTCACCAGAGGGAGGGGAACCTGGTAATAGTGCTTCACTGAGACCCAGAAGACTAACAGAATTTGGATTGGATCATTAACAAGAACTGGGCTGGCTAAGTACAATCAAGCAAAAAGGATTTACTTTAATCCAATAAATCTTTGAGTCCCAACAGGCTATTATGTTTTTGGGAAAACCATTTGAAGTGGCACTGTTTATGCATGTGTGTCTGAGAACGCTGACAAGCTAAGTCGATGTTGAAGACTATGCTCATTACATAGACACTAAAAGCCAATGGCAGCCGAGAGAAATGCAGTCACATTCTGTCCAATTAAAGTCTGAGTCCTGCCTTTGTGTGAATCTTAAAAGGTCATAGTTTTGACAAATGAGGAGGAGAACTAGATCTTAACTGTAACAAGAGAATGTAAAGAGAACCAGAGAAATGTCTCATGTAATTGACAGGAGCATGCACGATGTATGCACAAGGATAACGGGCTATAAATACCTGCGGGGTGTGTGATGGGATTCATAGATTGAGGTGGTACCGTGCAGTGAATGTCTCTTACAATGTGTGGAATACAGTTCAAAGCAGTTGACAAAAGATTGGCAAAAAGGAGTGACTGCATTTGGGCCAAAGACCACAGTGTGAAGGAAGTAGCTACATTTGCAGGTGTATGGAAGCCTGTGGTCATATGTGGTCTACCAGCAGTGGCTAAAATCCCAGTCTACAGGAAATTCTCCTCAGAATTGTGCCAGGGAAGGCATCCACCAAATCCGGCCCAACTGCACAATTCTTTGATGCAAGATTGGTTGAACATTGATGTGGCCAAATCACAGCTGTTACTTGTCCTCATGCAGGTGACAAGTTTTATGTCCATGATCTTACACACACACACACACACACACACACACACACACACACACACACACACACACACACACACTATACTATCAAGCTATGCATCTTATCCCATTTCCTCTTTAATCCTATTGCAGTTACTTTTCTAGCCTATACAGCATATAGATTCTATCAGAGATTTCATATGCTGGACACAAACTCAGTGAGGTGTGCATAAGCCATTAGTGTTAAGATGAAAAATAAGCAGTGAGCATACACAGGGCTAAGGATAATGGACATGCACATACTCAACACAAATTAAATAGCAAAACTTGCAAAGGAGAAAAGGTAGAGAACTGAATAAGACATGTGAAGGAAAAATTCCCCAGTCAGCCATGCAGAGACAGGATATGAAAAGCCCAAGAACATACAGCAAAAAGGATTAGCCCTCCTCTACATATCTCATATTTTGTGCTTTGCACAAGGAGGAACATTAACCCTCTAAGCAAGTCAGCAGATCCTATCTACCACATATGAATGGCATGACTAGACATGACTTTAATAACACCATCCGCATGGCCTGGGGAAGATGAGAATGTTTAAAATACTGCATTTAGTGTAACCTGTTCTTGAAAAACCATCATCTTCATTCAAAACTGAAGGCCTCTAGTGCTGTTATACCTGCTCATACAGCTAAAGGAACTGATTTAAAGAAAAGCAGCTATTACTTATGTTCAAAAAAAAGACTAAAAGGTCTAGCAGGTAAGGCTGGACCACCACACTGCAACACCATTACACCCTATATGCAATATGCAGTTTCTGGGCCAAGTGAAGCTATCCTCAGCATCTGACAAGGTGAGACTAAAAACATGCACCCTCTTTTCAATGAATTATGAACACTAGCTGCAGTCATGGCAGATAATTGGAGAAGGTCAAAAGACTATTTTCTCCTGCTTGCTGTCATTTTTCCTTTTTCTTTATTGCTCCATCTTTTGCTTTCTTTCTCTTGCTCTCTCTGTCACACACACTCTAAAATGTAATAAATTGAAATAAGCCTTGAAGAACAAGAAATGAGTCATCTTGCCCCAAATGGATTAATGGTACTTTCGGGCAGGCAGAATAAGTGATACCTGAAGAATTCAGTTTTTGGCAAAAGGAGGTCACTGTAGCACAGTAACAGAACTATTGAAGACTAGATACTCAAGAAATTGCACAAGAAGCACTTTAGATAACTGACCATTTTCACAAATGTAACTCAGAACAAAGCTGAACAGATACAGGCTCTGCCCTTCTGTGACAGCACTTACAATCTCCAAATCGGAAGGTCTTAAAGTAATTATTCATGACATGCTCATGCATGTTTCACAATGCACACAGTCCCGGAATTACTTAGAACCTCTCTGATGCACTGAATGAAGATGGTCAAAATGAAGCAGCAGGCTTTCTTTTATTTTTACTCCTCATCATGGACTTCATGAACTGTGCTTTGCAGGTTTAACTCCTTGAGTTTATGCCATTTACGGCCCTACTTAACTCTTAACTCTCTTCTGACCTGATCATTCAAAAAGCAGTTCAAGCTGAAACAGTCCTCATAACAGTCCTTATTAGATATATGTAAATGCATGGGTTTTCATGACATCACAAAAACAACTTAGCTTCCATGTACTGAATATATAGACTGGGGTGAAAACTCCTTACTTTTATATATATATTTTTTAAGTGATTAAAAACATATTTAGGGAATTTCATTTTTCCTTTATTTGAACATCCTAACTTCAAAGCGTAAAAGCACTTTTTAATCTACATCTAATAAACAGTCCTGACCGTCTCTCATGCTTCATTCATAACAACAAAACAAGTGTTCAGCATTAACCATTTAAGTAAGTGCATTTTAAAGGACTAAATTTGCATTTGAGGATTGTCTGTGGTTGAAGTGGCACAGTTTAATTGGCTCAGCCTCCACACAGAGCCAGCTGCACTGCCTCTCTAAAAGACTGAAGCGACAAAGAATGAACTGTCTTTGCATGGTAGACATGTTCACTGAATCAATACATCTGTGTGTGGGCACTGCACACAAAAGTCTGAATGCACACTCCAAAGACCTGAACGAGTTTTAATGAACGAACACAACGCGGCTAAACAAATGGAAAATATTAAATGAGAGTCAGTTTTGCCGCTGCTGCAATTATTTTGGAACTTTTAAAGATACTTGTGTACAAGCGGTTTGTCAATTTTAATAACAGGGGTATGAGGAGAAAAACAAAAAGCAGTGGAAAGAGGACAGAAAAGAAAAACGTTTCTATTCTCGTTCCAGAGCAGCCTTTTCTTTTTTCACCAGCCCAAATGCAAATTAGATGCAAATTTCTAAATATGCTAATGACCCAGACATTCACTCTCAACTCCTCTCCCTCCCATTTCAAATGAATTTTAAAGGATCAATCAAATAATAATATTTGGGTTTCTCTCTCTCTCTGTATGAACATCCAGCATAAATTGAGAGAAACCTTAGGCGAAAGTTTCCCCAGGGAATCTCCTCTTTAATACAGCATGATCCCAACGGGGCAAAACGAGCGGCACAGCTCCCTGCCAGCAAAAATGAATGTGAGATTACAGTATCAGTAACACAGACTGTAACACATGTAGATGCTCTACTTGAAACTGCAGTGCTCTCAGTCTTGGTCGTAGAGTCGCACTGCGCTGCATGTTGCAATGTTTTCCTTGTCCTAACTTCTGTCAAGTAAGGTGTGATGGGAGCAAGTGAAAGGACAATTTCTGTAAATAAATAACTGTACATTACAATTCATAGAAATATCACTTTTTTGTTGGTTCCATGCAAATATTACGTCATATTAACTTTTTCACATCAATGAAAATCAATAAATATATAACTTGTCCAGGGGAGCTCATACTGTTGCATGCTACTAAATGTACACACAAGCAAAAAGACAAGAAATAGACTATTTTACCAGCAACACATTAGTCACTCTAACAGATATTATTTCAGATGTTTTTCACTCTACCACTTCTTCTATCTCCTTTTTCTGTGCAAGTGTGGGAGAAAAGCAGTTTAGCCAACAACAAAGTTGCAGTTTACCTACTTTACCTACCTTACGTTGTTGAGCACATTTTAAATACTTTACTGAACATTATCAAAATTGTTGTACTTGTTTGTAACTTATTTGTGAAAAACAAGTCTACTATTCACTCATTTCTTACTTTTCTATGCTACGTGACTTTTAAATTTATGTAAATGTAATTCTGTTCTATAGGTGACACTATTTGGGTTGCTTTACTCTTTTTTGAGCTTCACCTTTTTATTTTGGACCAATAGAACTCAAAGTGGAGAAGAACAGCACCTAACACTCTTCGGATTCTTTGTTGATAAATGCTGGACATGCCAAGAGGTTTAACCACAATTCTACAAGGAACTACAAACGTTTGTGGACCAGCTTTTTACCCAAGTTGTTTTGATGGACTAGTTTTATTAGTTTTAAGGAACAAAACAACGGTTTAGGCTACTCTACCCACTACTACCAACTGTCCTCAGAATCCAAACTTCCCAGTCCCCCAGTCATCAGGTTGAGGCAGGACATCACTTGCACAGAAACGCAGTCACACACCTTCAGGTAATGAGCATGCACACACCCACAGGCTTCATGACTTGGGCTGGACAGTAAACACCATCTGTTTGCCCTGTGTGGTCCTCATGTGAGCGCCCCAGCCGTTCTCTCCCACTCCACAGACATTAAAGCTCAGCTGCAGGGGCTCTGCCTGCCCTCACAGCCTGGGTCAGGGGATTAGAATGTCCACCACGGAGCAAGCCAGGCACAGGCCATTCCCACCAACACCGACCAGTGTCAAACACCCGACTGTGATTTTCCATTAAATTTAATAGCGAGGCTGTATAACAAACAAAACACTAGCATTGCAATTACACTTCTATTGTGATTGCAATATGTCTGACAATATACTTTAAACATGGCTTTGAAGCAGTTATTGGATAGTTATTAGATGAACCCCTTGATTAATCAAAACATGCACTAAAGCACTGTGATTGATCAAGAAGCACACAGATGATGTGAAACATGATTGGGAAGAGGGCTCACTTGCAACCTTAGTTTTGCAAAGACAAATACTGCAATAATGATTAACAAGTAACACACAGTGCAGCCCCACTAAACTTCAAAAGATACTCACCAGTCTTACCACTAAATGCTGTTTTCTCTTTTTTTAGTGGGTCCATGAACAATTTGATAAAGCATATGTAGTGCACAATTTTAAACTGGGAACACTATTTTCAATTTCAATTTTTGATTCAGGGCTTCACATCTTGAATTGTTTTCATTTCAACAGAACCGAACTACACATAACTAACTATGCCACGCTCATGCCAATTCTATTTTTCCCCCATGTTCTAATGATATTTTTCCATACTTAAAGTATTGATGTATATGAAATCCAAAGCATTTGTGACACATGATAATGCAGGTTATCATGATCATTATAGGGTCATATTGCCCACCCCTAGTTAGCAGGGAAAAATGCTTCCATTTCAAATCAAACAGTCGCTACAATCAATGCAAAACAAACCCATCAGTGTGTCTCTTACTCGTGGTACACTTGGCAGCAAAGGACAAATGCCAGCAACGTCACATCAACATCAGTGTGCTCTTGTACAGAGATACACAAAGCCCTACAATCAGCAACTACTCTGTTCAAGGTTGCTTCTCTTTCAGAGACCAGGGCCTTTCTTTAAAAATAGCGAGCCTATTGCAATCCACATGTACTGAGAACTAATCATCACATGGTTCTGGGCAAAACAGTTGAAATTCTCAGCTTAATGTGTGGCTCCAAATCACCTGCACAGCAGGACAGCTGCTCACAGTGAGACAAAAAGCAAGAAATACTGCCACCTAGTGGTACACTCTATAAAGACACAGCATATACACCACATGACCTCAAATGACAGTGCAGGTTTTACTGCCTTGTTTAGGACCAGACTCCAAGTTCAGGTAAAAGGCATAGACCAGCGCAGTAAAAGGCAGGCAGTCAAAACGGGCAATTTCTGTAGATAAAGGTGTAATAACACAACATACAGCATGTTTGATTTTAGTATAAAAGGAGACTGGAAAATGACCATGTGAACATGAATCATGGTTTTGAAAAATAGAGCCATACAAATGTTCTACAACAACATCAGGTAGAAACAAAAACAAAGAACAAAGAACCCAAATGTGTCTTGGGTCTTTTGTGGAAATCACAGTGTATAGCAATATACACCCTTTGAACTTCACCAGAACAGGTAAAACTAGTCGTTGTTTTTTATTTTACTTTGTTTTACAGGCTCTAGAACCACTAGAATCACTACTGATGAGTAAATCAAATTCTGTTCTGCAGTATCATATACAGCCAGCAGGGGTAGATGTTGAGCCAGTCCAGGTGGCACATCTATGTATACAATGGGAGATAATCCACAGCCACAGTACAGCTCACTCTTCACTAGGTCACAGCAGTCTTACTCACATCCACATACGCAGCATCAGCAAAAGCTACACTAGTCAAACTGTTTTATTGGAGCACCACAGCCCTGCAGGGTCATGCTTTAATCCACCTGAATCGACTTATCAACTGATTACCAAGACTTTAATACGTCTTGCAGCAAAGGGAACGTTACATGGCACCACCAATCTGATCTACACAGACGCCTGCCATTTGCCTAAATACAGGCAAACTGCATGCAGCCTATCAGCGTATTGTTGTCTTCTATACAGTCTTTAACCCATTAAAGGAACTCAAATTCAAGCAGCACAATTTGTCCAATGTTTGTAAATAATTGCTCTTCCAGAGTTTCCTGAAGATATTAACAGGGAGTTTACACTCCCTCTGCTGCAGTAAGAGCCTCTTTTCTTCTAGGAAGGCTTTACACTAGACGTTGGAACACTGCTGTGAGGACTGCATTCAGCCACAAGAGCATTAGTGAGGTCAGGTACTAATGTTGGATGTTTAATTCTGGATTGAACTGCACTCAAACTACTTTCAGAAGGTAGCGAATGGTGCTTCAGCGTGCCAGAGGACCAAGTTCCACTGCACCACAGCTCAATGGTGAGACGTTTTACATCCTGCAAGCTGCTTGGCGCTGGTCACGGTCATTTTAGGCATGTGCAGCTGTTTCACAGCATCCTATTCTATTATCACTGCTTTTCTACAGAGTTTATACAAGCTGTTTGACCTCATTTTAAAGCATGACAGCAAAGGGTGCACCTTGAAGTTGCTAAATTACCAATTCAAAAAGGGCCGTCAATCTATAACCAGGGTAAGTGGATAAAGTTACTAGGGATAAACAAAATATTGAAAACCAAATCAGTGTCAGAAAATAACAGCTTATAGAAAATTAGCAGCATTTGAAAGATTTTATATTTGACTCATATTCCTTCAATCTTCCCAAGTTCACTCATTACTCCACTGCAACGTTCCCTTCACTGGCTTCCTGTAGCTGCCTGCATCAGTTTTAAAACCCTAATGCTTTCCTACACATCCAAAAACAGACCAGCCGCTTCCTACCTTATTGCAATGGTCAACAGTGAAATTGTACCTCGAGCCCTTCGGCCTTCAAATACAGCTCGGCTTGACCCACCATCCTTCAAGACACATGGAAGACAACCAACAAGACTCTTCTCTGTCCTAACACCCAGGTGTTGGAATGAACTTCCACTGGCTGCCCAGAGAACTGACTGCATTTCAGTCTTCACATGCAAACTGAAGACCCATCTCTTTGTGAAGCATTAAAGTGAGCACTAAATACACCAAGTACTCTGAGTCAATTTTATAAATGCACTGGCAAAAATGTAAATGAAAAATAATGAATATTGGCGACGGCCCACAAAGTCTGGGCGTACCTTAAAATATTCTCTAAATAAATTAATTAATTCTGAGTTCCAAAATGCTTATCACCTATTACAAGCTGGTATAAGAAGCGTGAAAATGATTTCCCACAACTCAAGCAAAAGCCAAACAGTGTAGGTAACAATGAAATAAGAAAAAACTATGCCTACACTGGCATAAACGTATATTGCCCTTGAAAACCAAAGTGAAAATGAAATACTGAAGAACTGTGAATGAAATACCAAAAGGTATTTCTGAATATGAATATTACTGGGGACAATTTATCTTTTAGAAGTGACAAAACTGTTTTTGGGCTTTGCTGTTGCCATATGAAGCCTGTGAAGTGCTTTCATGCTAGCCTTGTGTGTATGTGTTAATGTGACAGAATTAAAAGAGAGAGAAGAGAGATTTTGTGTGTGTGTGTGTGTGTGTGTGTGTGTGTGTGTGTGTGTGTGTGTGTGTGTGTGTGTGTGTGTGTG
>CM067476.1:22480190-22531383 GCA_034552555.1 Semaprochilodus insignis | reverse complement strand
ATATATATATATATCAATATATATATATATATATATATCTCAACAAAACAAAACAAACTGGAGAAAATTGTAAATGCTCACAGAGGAAAAAAAACAAAACAACAAATAAATAAAAATGGTATTGATGCATCCTTAGTCTTCAATATTAATGCTTCTGCCATGAAAAGGGGGTGGGGAAGTGCTTGTGTGTGTTACCGGTGAGGCCACTGGCCATGCTGCTGCGGCGGGCTCTACTGTCATCCTGGCTGAGCTGCCGCTGCAATTTGGTCTTTCCTGCGGCAGGGGACAGGTCAGGGTTACTCAGCTTCCGAAAGAGCAGGGGAGGGTGCACCACTGCCTCCTTCTACACACAGAGAGAGAGAGGGGGGGGGAGGGAGGGAGGGAGAGAGGGAGATTTGTAAGGAGGGAGTAATTTATATTACAGCATACAGTACTACACACTCCTGTGCTGGATTGTAACTAGCTTGTGTATGGTAATGTTTACACGGAAGGTCATATTTATATTTAAGATCTGAATAAGTCATCAGAGCACAACAAAACTTTTTCCCTTTAAAAACTAAAAAACTAATTAAAACTAAATCACAAAACCAGTCAAGACAACAATCACAATTCAGCTAAGTGGCAAAAAAGTTCTGAGGTCCAATAAACGTGTGAAATGGTTTATGTTTCCAGTGAGATTTCGTGTTTTCACAGTGAGGTTGGGAAACGAATTGCTGACATCCTCTCTGTGGAGGCAGAAGATTCCAGAACATCTGGACAGCCTGCATGTGTCAGACGCAAAGCGCTCCTAAAACCGCTCCAGCACACGAGAGCTCTCCAAGAACATTTCCTCCACTGAGCCACACTGCAAACATATCCCAGCCTCCTCACCTTACGCATGCTTCAAATATTAGCCTCTTCCTTTCCACAACTTAAACACAATTCTCTCTTTGACACAGATATTCCATCTACAACATGCCACTGTGTTCTTCTTGCCTTACCCTCACTATTCTAAGTTTGCTAATCACTAAACTAGTGATTGTGATCTAATCAAATAACATGTTCTAAAATAAGGCCAAACTGTAAAAATCAGCTTAACTGAACAATAAAAATCATGCATATGCTTTCATATATTTCTAAATCCTTTATTGAGGAAAGATAAACAAGGAAACCTTTAAAACGTTTATATGGCAAAAAATATCCATATAAATGCATGTATCCATCAGGCTGTTTCTTACTGCAGCAAAGACCAGTCAGAGAATTTAAAACACATTTTTGTGTAAACTGCAGACCTGTCACAGATTTATTTGATTGGCATTTTATTTTATTAAACATATTTATTCCAGTAATTGTAATGCCCCTACTCCTCCCCTCTAACTCAACAGATTGCTAGTATGTAGTTCTCTTCAGTTCCATTTACTGCATCCAGTAATGACTGTGGTTAGGATTCCCCTTACTGTGGATTTAGACCACAGAGTCTATTAGGGGAAAGCTGGATGGTCCAGACTAAGCCCTTTTTTGAAATGTTTTGCTCCAGAGGATAGGACAAGTTTGAGGTCTGGGCTTATGACATTAGCCTTGAAGTCTGGGGATAGTGGCTGTGGCTAATCAGCTCAGGTTCAAACACACACGGGACTGCACGTGAGCACGAGACTGCACTAGCCTCAAACACGTTAGAGATGAAAATTTCCAGGGACAACTTCTCCTGCTGTAGGATGTAGGAAGGGGACAAAAGACAGATGACTGAAAAGGGTACTTGATAATGTAAGCAGAATTGTCAACCTGGAGACAAAAGAGGATGAAAGAATGCCCAACTGCCAGTCACCAGTTTGACAGTTTTGATTTATTATAAGATGACTTCTGCGCACAAAACCACTGCACTGTGGTCACACGCTACTGAGCAACAAGAAAGAAAGGGTGAGCACCTCAACAGGCATGCCATTACCTTACTGATCAGGTCCAGAGCGATTACAAAACCATGCCTTTAGTGAAATTACAAGTTGGGAAAAGGAAACAACTACCTAATGCTAACTGACAGCCTCATCTAAGTATTCCAAAGCCTAATGACAATCTAATGAAAGCTGCTTATAGCCAGCTCACGTTCCTTACTTGTGACTGGGCTTTTCTCTTAGCCAGATGTTTTTCCACGGCGGTTTCATCTCATCACTCATGCCTGGCACTGATGATCCTTCTCTCTCTTCAAAGCTCATTCATCCAGATTTTCCTTTTCCAATGATCCAAATACTCAGACTTTACAGATGCAGGCTCAAAAACAGAGCTCAAGCCAAAGAATAATTTAAATTCCATTTTACCGATAATGGAAGGTAAAAAAATAAAAATAAATAAAAAAAAATAAAAAAATAAAAAACCCACAATATCATCTATTTAAATTTTAAAAAATTAAAATAAAAAAGACAGTTGTTTTAAAAGCAAGGAAATAAATGGATTATTGTATTTGGTTCACAATGATTTTTTTAGACTATTGAGGCCCATAAGACAAACAAGTCAGAATCTAGCCAGTGAGTGAGACTGCCATTTAATTCCCAGGTAGCTCTGCAACATCATGGCTTATGTTGTTTGCGCTGCTGTGCTGGCTTTTTTGCTAATTTCTGAACTGTGTTTTTTCAATAGCACTATATGGTGAGGAAAATGTCAATCCAAGCACAGGACATAAGCGCCTAAATTCCATGCAGAATGTTTTTTGTGCTAAACTTGGACACATTATATCCTGAACATGCACTTAACTCCATTTACTTAGTTTTGCAGATGTAGGGATATTAAAGCAAACAAACAAAAAAGTACTGTACAGTGGATATGTATGTGACGTTTGTTGGGAGTCATGGTGGTTGGGCCCAGTGAGTGGCAGTCTTAGCGTTTAGTGTTAATGTCACAAAAAAATAATAACATCTAAAAAAGGAAAAGAACAGCTGCGTGTACAAAGCTGAAGTCAACTTCCTATTCTCCAGTTTCTTGTTTGAATTCTCCTGTTCCACCTTAAATACTGCAGCAGTTACATTTGGATGCCTTTGCTCAGAATGTAACTGCTGCACCATTTTGAAAAATTCAAATAAGAAGCTGGAGAATCTGATGCTGACTTAGGTTTCAGGCTGCAGTTTGCAGAAACAATAAATATGTAGCATCTTTCCTTTCCGTTTAGCCTCTGTGTATCTGTAAACTACACATTTCCATCTATATGCAACTGCAGGTGGGAGCGGCACAAGGCAGATTTTCTGTTAAGAGTGGGATGAAAACTTCAGGGACCTGGCAAGAGCAGGTCCTGCGGATTTCACTGTTCAGTTGTTGTCTGTTCTTCAAAAACAGTATTTATTTTTACAATTTTTTTAAAAACATCTATATTTCTAAATGGGCCATAAGCACAAAAACTAAAGTTACTTGACAAAAAACAAACAGAAAAATATCCAGGTCACTGCAGTTTAATATTTATTGCCAGAGTGTCGTGACTACATAACTGTATAGCTTTTAGCAGATGCATGGAAACCTCATGCTGTGCCCTCTAACACAAGACCAACACTTGAAATAAATAAGCGCATTCAACACAAATTGTGTGTGGTTGACCTGAATTTGGGATAAACGGAGCATGTGAGAGCCTGTGCTGCTGCTCTTGGTCAGGAGGTGACGGATCATAATCACCATGCTGCCACGCGCAAGCTGAGCCCAGCACTCAGCACTAGAGTGATAATCCAAAACTGGACACGTGGCTGAAAGGGCCATGCTCATGAAATACACAGAATATTTAAAGCATTTTACTGCCTAAAACAAATTACAACAGAAGTTTAAAATAAATCAGTCTATGCTTATGTATCTTAGCAAGAGCAATCAAAGCAACACAGTCCCTACTCTTTAATCCAACTGTCAGTTTCATAGAAGAAACCTTGATCATTTCCTCTTAACTCCGTCATAATAAACACCAGCCAAACAATGATGTCAAATATTCTCATCTCCATGATGTCAAATATTCTCTTCAAAGGGTAAGCATGCAGCTCATTTTCAATGTGTCATCTCTTCCAAGGACCAAGATTCATAGAAATGCTACAAACTAAAGATCAGAATTGACCAGGCTACTGTCTCCGCTGCGGTTGTTTGTGGAGGTGAAAGCTGGACAACATACAAGCAAGACCAGACAAATATAATGTCTTTGGAACTGTTTGAGACACATTGTCCAACATGGAAACTTCTGAGAGTAGCTTGAACGCCAAAGAAAACAAACAAATGGATCCTCAACCAACAAAATCCTCACCCCTTATTCCAAACCCAGAGATCCATGCTGAAGTTACCTTATTTTGGACATATCCTGAGATGAATCAATTCATTGGCATAGAGCGTTATGCTTGAAAGAGTTAAAGGTAAAAGAAGAAGAGGATGTAAAGGCCTGAAGACTGGGGCAGAGATGGTATAGATTTTTCTTACAGCAGTGAAAATGCAACTTATCTCCATGATCTAGTGGTTTATCTACAACTTCCTAGCAAAAAAAGGGGGGAAAAAAATGAAACACAAAAAAAGGAATAAAAACTGTAATGACGGATATCATAAGAGATGCCTGAATGATTTCAACCAAACATCCAGTTCATATCTAGCACAAAGAAACTGCAAGGCTCAAGGTACACTACCAGACCCTTAGAAAAACAGGGGAATTCTGAACTGTGGTGAAGAATGACAAACTGCAGCATGTCCTTCCTCAAGTCTTTTACTTTTACTATTGTTGTTAAGAATGGTCCTTGTTAGTTGTATATTTATGGTTTCAGTTTCACAAACGTAGTTTACTTTCCAGAAGTAGAGAGTTAGTTTGTAGACTGCTGTGAAGAACACTTAGCCTTTAGCTGTAGCACTGTTCAATGCCAAGTGGATGAGGTCACTGACGTATGCTATTCGTGGCTTGTTTCGTGAGGACTGTGTTAACTGTAAACATTATGAAGTGAGAGAGTGAGATCACAGCAGTAAAGTTGTTTGGTTATCTATGCAGCACAAGGTGTTTGACCCCACAGAGAGAGTGAGGGAGACGGAGGCAGAAGGAGAGAAGGATGGAACAGCACAATACATGTAAAACTAACAAAGAAGTGGCTGTGAGAGGATCTACAGCAAGCAGGTAGAGCCACAGGCTTGGTTCATGTTTAAACAAGCAGACCAAAGTTATCCATCCATCTGTTCTGTTTGTACTCTAGAAGATTCACAATTAATTGAGGGTGGTAGGCAGCAAGAGTGAGTACTGACCACCATGAAGAGATGTGTACTTGGAGAAAAACACTTGACTTGCTGCCAGACGAAGTATAAACATCTATTAAGCATGAGGTTTGGGGACCCACAAATATGGAAACTCCAGGCAGATGTTGATATTCGATATTTCCCCATGTACATACCTGTTGATGCCAATGCATAAACATTGTATAAAACATACAAACTGGGACTAGACACTGCATTTTGGCTGCTGTAGCCCAAGTTGCTATTTGCCTTGTTTGCTATGTTTCTTTAAACAAACCACCAGATAAGTTGAATTTTCAGACATTCACTAAAATCCACCATTTAGAAAAACAACTAGCTTTACCTCCTGCACAAGATCCAGTGTCTGTTCTGACACAGAATGATTTGCATCACTTATTAGGTTTCGCAAACTGTAAAGTTAACATTACCACCGTGATAGCTAGCCTAATGTCACGACAAGTGCCAACTAGACGTTGCAGTGGCTGGGTTATTAAAATTTTAAAGATGTAATATTTTGTTAGAAATGTTGCCAATTTCTATTCTTTACAGCAACTTGTTTAAATAAATAAATAAATAAATAAATAAATAAATAAATTCACCCCAAAACCACACATGCAGTTTTTGATACAAACTCCTTCGTGTCATTCCCCATTTTCAGTACAGAAGCATGTTAGTTAATTGACATTACACTGTACAAGTGAAACATTTTTCAACGTCCAAGTTTTGAAATTCTTACCAATAGACAAGACACATGGGCTTGGTGGCTCAAGCGACTAGTGCAAATTTTTATATCGGTCTACCCCTGCACCTGGACATGCACAGCCCATCCCTAGTAAGGATATATCAAATAGTCTTTTACATGCATTTTCGTTCAAGTATCACCTCAGAGAGTACAATATAAGTCTGCACAGGGCCGCAGTCACTGAAGCAGATGTAACCCATCTGTTTAATAATGAGCTTTCCTCACCCTCTGGCTTTTTCTCCATTCCCATTCTGAGACTTGGATAGTCCCACTCTCAGAGCATTCATCTTGTGCAACACGTGTGCAGCATAGGTGAAACTCTAAAACAATAATGAAATGCATCCGGACCACGACCCATCATTTCAAATGCAAGCAGCTATGTTTAACAACTCCACTCAGGCCACGTCCCTTATGAGAGGATATGGATGGCCTCCCATCTTACTTTTACACCCACCGAACTATCAGTTCCAGTGCATACCTGAGAAATGCTTGCCATCCTGGACATGTTGCTCACACATACCAATTACACACCATCTACCCCTGAGCCACTAACTGCTTTACTAGGCTTTCCTCACTCACACAGTAAACACTGGTTAAAACCCCAAACGAATTCCAACAACACATCAACAGTTCAAAACTGACTGTTTATCCTGTGACAGTTCTGCTGCTATTTTGGCAAGTCATTACTAGAGGTCTGCAACTTGACACTCTCCGTTTTCTAAAGTGATTTTTTTATTTAGTAGATTTGTTTTTATTTTCACTATACCTATGCAAATTTTACACACTGGCTCTGTCTGTGTGTCTGCCTGTATTATAGTTTGCGGTTGCGTTTGTGAAGACTGGGTCAACAGGTCATTGAATGAAACCGAAAAAGTAGTTCAATAGTACATCAGTCACAATCGCACCATGGATGGGTCGGGTTGGTGGAAAGGTCATACTGATCGACAAAACAACAAATCACAAGCTTGCTATTTGGCATGAAATATAGAAGGAGGCAATCTTGTAAAAAGGCTCACAACATAAACAGTCCCTCTGGAAACTCAAAAGTATAGAATGGGTGGAGCGTGGCTGAGACTAGTGTTTGACTCTTTGATTCACGTCTAACCAGTGTGAATCAATGTACGGAACTGCGGATAGTCAATAAGAATACAACTGGCAGGTTCCTGACAGTGTGGCCAGTTTTATACACTCAAGATATCATACTCGCCATCCACGTGTGGGCGGAGCATCTGGGGCTGAGACTATAGCATGAGAGACTATAGCAGCAAGGTAAACAATTGAAGGTGGATGCTGTTCTCTGCCAGGTACAATCAACAATTCCTCAAAAAGATATGGCAGGATGTCACAGATTATAGTATTTTGCAGTTCACCTGTATTGATTGCCTATATTTAGCCGCAAAAAAGAAAATAAATAAATAAAACAACATGTCAAGTCAAGTCAAGTCAACATTTATTTACATAGCACCTTTTACAACAGATGCGGTCACAAAGCAGCTTTACAAAGAATCTGGTGTCCGAGCCCAAAGGCGACAGAGGCAAGGAAAAACTCATGCTGTTCAAAAGGAAGAAACCTCAAGAGGAACCAAGCCCTATTATACATCATCTCTTCTCATCATCCCACTCACTCACAGCGGTAAACTCCTATGGCAGCTGCACTGACTCGTCATACTGGATTCTTACATAGGCTGCAGTGTATGCCGTTCATACCTTAAGCCAGTGTTTCTCAATCTTGGTCCTTTACCTTGAAGCACCAGCAAGCCGAGCTAAGCAAATTAGAAAGCAGCAAGTTAGAGAATCTCTTCCAGACCAAAGGCATGTGGTGCTTCACATCACTATAAAACACACATTCTAAATTAAACACAAATGAAACACAATCACAAAACATTCACATGAAACATCAAACAGAAATACAAACAAACACAACCAACATATTATAAGACCCTGTAAAAACAAGAGAACAAAAAAAGGAAAATTAAGACATTTCTTAAAAACATGCCTCATGTTTACTGAATGAGCAATCCAAAGTCTGGGAGCATTACAGAGCGCTTCCCATGTTGTCTGGAACAATCTGTGTATCCATGACAGCACAGTGGAAAACACACGGCAGTCAGTCATAAGCAGTAACAAAATCACAGAGATAATTTCTCACTTTGTAGAAACACCAAAGAGTTTAAAAGGACCAGCAACTGTACATTAGCCATGCTGTCATTCAATTACTACTACTACTTCTGCAAGAACGGCACAACCTGAAATAATGCGCCTGGCTTTGTATTTACAGCTTCAGCTCTGCTTAGCATCAGTGCTATTACTTTCCCTCCAGCCTGAAGGACTGCAGCAGCATCAGCTGCAGTTCACTGCAGTGTGTCTCATTAAAGCAGTCAAACCTTCAGGACTAAATAACACCCATACACATGCACACACACTGTCAGGCTTACAAAATATGACGGCAGCTGGTCAAGCTTTGGTCCAAGACGGAGACAGAAAACACTGTTTGCACAAGCAGGTCAGGTGTGCAGGACTACACCAGTTCAAAGTACACACACCGTTTACTAAAGAGAAATAAACACTGCAGAGCCATAAGGAAACAAGCACCAAATAGGTCAAGCTAGGAGGATTATGTGTAATATAAACTGAGGCTCACAAAGTGAGGCAGAAAAAGAGCAGCACTGGGATTAGAGCTTTCTTACTTAGATCCAATAAATATTTCCTTCGAGCACTAAATTACTTCAGCATATTACTGTCCACGTTCATGACTGAAATATAGCAGCCTACTAAAGGGTATGCTGTCCTTGCAAACTTATCCTCTAATGAAAGATGAGAAGGATCACATTCTGATCCTACTTGCCACAGCAATCAAATGAAAGTCAGGAAACCAAAGCTTTGCGCTCAGATGGGCCATACACAAACACAATTGCCTTTTCTATTTCATCTCTATAATGCAAATCAACAGAATTTCAAGGCATTTCCATCAGGTCCTAGTCACATAATTACACAAAAGCTCTTTCTTGGTGTTTGTCTCAAATCTCACATTATTTTACTGATAATAGCCTGAGACACTACACAATAGCTCACTGCTGTGTGACAAGAAGCTTTAACTTATCACAGTTCAGCATCGCAAAACATCCTTACATGCATTAACATTTAAAAATGAATGGCTTCAGACAAAAGAAGCATGGTTGTATGTTTTTGTATGTCATTTTTATTACCCCATACCCTAGGTCAATCATTTTTACTCCTTTACAGCACAACAGTTGTGTGAAATTGTGTGTTCTATAAATGAAAGTTGCTTATTCACAAAATACGACTAACCACTAACATGGCTAATGCTTGTGGTGCTTGGTCAATGCAGAAAGATTCAAAATACTCAAGCTTATCAGGGCTGTTTGCCAGCTGGCTAACCTGTTTACATCATAGCCAGCTGAACACTATTATGCTACATAGTACTAAACGCAAGCATCAGCATAGCTAACAGGTTAATAGCTCCACACACCACAGAGCAGGCCTTATACCGGTTGCCTGACACCAAGTTTAGAAATGAGAAAGTGAGAGGGACAGACTGATGGTGAGGTGTTCAACCGATCCCTAGGGGTATAAGAAAATATCGATACACTTCAGTAGCACAATTTTTTTTTTCGCCTCTCAAAAATACAGTATTCGTTTTTACTTAATAGTTTAACTGCAACGATTTGTGGCAGTCAGTGGTTCATTATGTGTTTATTTCGGCATCAGAACAAAAGCCCCATGCGGGAACTTTTCCATTCAGCTACATAAAAAAAAAAACAAAAAAAACAACATTTCATACTTTTGCATGATCATTCCATGAAGGTTAAAACATAGTTAAATTAGAATAATGTGGCTAAATACAAACTAGATAATTAGGGTGCTTCATTCAGAGAATCATAAAGATTCTTTTCAAAAACAGGTTAAACTGAACTGTAATAAAGGTAATACATTTTTTTTACATTATTAGATTTGAAAACTTTATTTTCGCACTGAAAAGTTTACATTAGAAATATTAACAATTAAAAATCTGAAAATTAATAACATAAATCAAATTATTAACATTCATTCTTGAGATTTAGTTTTCATTTTTATTACTCAATCATTTTTTAGTTAAACTTAAAGCTAAAATTAAGACTTAAGAGGGAAAGTTTAGGCTTATTTACAATTTCAATCACTTCATTTTTGGAGACTACTAGAACAGATTAACATGCTTCAATTTGGACATCACAAAATATTAGTCATATTGTATATCTGTATTCAACCTCTGTCTGAAACGCTATTAGAGCTCCAATGTCTTTAAGCCCCGCCTCCAAAACTGCCAAATGAGTGTGTTGTGGCTGGTCACCTCGCCTATTGTGTTCTGACTGGTCAGAGCCTGCCCTAAATGTTCTGTCTACTGTCTTGCAGTCAGCAGAAAGACCCTTCACTTCTAAGCAGCTGCAAAAACATCTGTGGCTTTTCTCACAATGGTGTCAGCTCTGTCATATCAGTTTGAGCCAGAGTCAGATCCTGAAACCCAGATAGTATGCAAATATCGGTACACTGGCTTGATAAGGTCAGCACCCTGCTGACTGTTTGCCACTGCTGGTCCACCCTCAGACCACCAAGACTATTCTCCTGCGTACAAGATCTAACTTTTTTCCAATCTCCTTAAACAGACTTCAAATGCACAGAGACTAAAAAACATAAAAGGAAAAAAATGAGGCCTCAAACACTTTAAATGTTTTCAGTGACACCGAGCCAGACAAAAATTATTCACCAAATTGATTAACAGATAACAAAATAAAGACTGAGCAAAATGGCAGTGGGTCGCCAGCTTTGCTGTCAGCAGGCCCACAGCAGCCAGCTATACCATTGCCGTCAGGGCAGCAATTCTTAACCAGTTGGTAGACCTGATCCTAAACTGGAGTTAAACTGGAGCAAAACTGCACAAAACTAAAGTGAAAACTACCGGACATTTTATAATGATTTCTAAAGCAAAGCACTGCTGGAAAACAATGCAATCAGTACAGCGCCCGGTGGTTTCCAAGCTAATGGCTGTCCCGTGAACTGACATCCCGTTCTCTGCAGGGGCAGCACTCTGCATTATATATGTGTAAAAATATTGAGAACATTAGAAACTTAGCTCTACAGTTGTCAGAAGCCTACAATGGATTGCAACCGTAACATTACAACTGTTACAAAATGCAAATCCACAGTTGCATTTTATTTGCTAAACAGTAATTGAAAAATCCCTCACCACGTTTCCACATCATTTAAGATAAAAGTGATCCAAAACCATTACAGCAACTAATCTTATTAGTTGGTAAGTTATAAATGTTATAAATCCACAAACAAAAAAGCAATTTTGCAGTTTACCATGTCACAATGTTACAGAGAAAAAGGCGTTTCAGGCAGCTGAGAAAAGTGAGAAAAGTGTTTACTGGAGCAAGTTTCTCCCTCTGGCATGTACTTTGGGCTTTATAACATTGTAGACCAGTTACTTGCACAGTAAGCTGTATAACACACTAAAAGAAAGGGGGGAAATTGGAAAAGCATAATGGCTTCCCCACAATATATCACAATCTACTGAATCATAACCCCTCTATCATACAATCAAGATCAGAGAGGATCAGAGGATGTTCTTATGCAATGTTTAGTTGTTTTTGAGCAGCAGCAGCAATAATAATAATATTTAATGATTATAAATCAGCAGATTATTTTAATGCTTTTACTTAAAACTTTGGTAGCACTTTAGTCCAATATCAGGGAGAAGGCATCCAATACTGCCAAGGTTGCAGCTGGCACACATTTACAGCCATTTTATGTCAACAGGCTAGTAGAAAGAACAACTGTTTAACAGCTTTTTAGCATTAATTCTTCTTTTATTTAATCAGTGCACAAAGTCTATTATGTAAATTCTGTCACACAAGCAGTAGCAGCATGAATACTGGTATCATTTTCCTTCAGCAAAGAACTGTGTATTCCTTGTACACTAGCAAACAACAAAAACAAAAAGCTGAACAAAAGCTTGTATCTATAAAATTATCATTTAATGAGAAGCAAAAGGTTTTATCATTTTAATGATCACTAATGTAATGCATTAGTATTCCAAGCTTTTTTGGGCATCAATCCCTTTATAAACTGCTGCCTATACAAAGAGTATTCGGTGGTGTTTGATATGACAGCAATATTACAACAAACCAGAATAAACATAAAGCCAACAAAAAAGTTCAGTCCAAAGTTTTAACTTGCTTAACGACAACTGTGAAGGAACTCTCAAAAGAATGCTATCTGCCAAGCACCATAAGTAATGGCTCCAGAGATATTCCAAACATGGTGTGCTATGCAGTCATGTGTTACAGAGAGTAACATGATTCTGCCCAACAATCATTCAAGTTTCTTAGCCAAAACTTAAGATAAGATTATTTCATTTGAGCAAAGGACATGAAAACATCAGTCCAGAACTACACAGGAAGAAAACTGAAGGTATTGTGAAAACTAGCTAGAATTTCTTTCTGGAATTTAAACAACCAATAATCAGTTTCACTGAAATGAAGAACACAAACAAGAATACCAATTATTCACATCTTTCAGGTGAGTGACTTCAAGGAACGGAACGATTAAAGTTCACGATTTAATTACTGCAAACAAGAGGATTATATGGCAATTAATTTTGGACGAACCCTGAAAGATCCTGGCTTTGATAATCCTCCTGTGAATATGATCATGCACAGACCTTTGAGCAAAACTATCGGACCTCTTGAATACAAATAGAAGAAGACGAAGAAGACAAAGACGAAGACAAAGACAAAGAGGACGAAGAAGACGACGAAGAACAAGAATTGACAAACTGACAAAAAAAACCTCTTTTTAGTATTAGGCTAGAAGACCTTGATGCCTCAAAAAATTCAGCATGACAGGAATATTCCAAAGGGAATTCTCCACATTTTAATTATGCCTCTGTGGAGCTTCTTTATGCTGTAGCGGCGTTCAGTGTTATTTTTAGTAATTTACTCTCATACATAAAAGGGCTGTGTGTCCTTTAACTGACTACTGCTTGTGCTGCAGTTCACATATCTGCCTGTGATCTAATCAGTAGTAAGTAAACTAAACTTATAATACGGCTCTCCCAACAAGCTTGTACAGCAATATTTTATTAGTTATTGTACAATTTTGTAAACAATTTTTATGAGAAACATAAACTTCCATTTTCATATCCATCTTTATTACTGTTCCATTTAAAACAATCTCTTTATACACAAAATGTCTGCATCAGCTGGGTAGCATCTTCAACTTATATCATGAAGTTGCTGCTGATTAGTTGCGGCTGCAGTTTACTGTTTAAGAACGAACCTACACCAATCCTATATACACACACATACTGAACAGGGACCATGACAACCATATGGTTATACCACATTCAAGCCCTATAGGCTTTTTTTAAACCCACTCTTGCCTACTCTAATCTGTCGTTTGCAGCTGTGGGAGTGAGCGAGAAGGAGCACTAGACCCCTAAGCCCCAGCCCACCCAACCTCAGGGCACAACCACCAGAGCCTGCCAAGGGGAGATAAAGTCAGTAGAGAGAGTCAACTCAACTCACAGCACACATGTCCTAAAAAGATACGTTTTCCTCCATAATAACCTGCACCACCTACATGACTCACAACACTAATCAATTAATCAAACCCACTGTAATCACAGCAGCTTTAGGAGCTTTACCAGTCATTATCCAGTTATTAGACAGTATTTTACAGTACTTCGAGTATGATGATTCTATGGTTAGCAACACCATACAAATCAAAAAGTGCTTGGTGCGACAGTATAAGCTTTCATCCACAATATACTCTTTCACCAGCAGTCAAAGAGTATTAAATAGGATGCGCACACTCTGGAGAGAGGAAGTTCTCATCTTCACATTTTCATCCTGCTGTCAGGTCAGGAGGTCAAAGTGATCGGAGTTTCAGTAAGAGGCTTGTTCTCTGAGATTGAGTATCAGGCAAAATGTGTAACGTAGTTCTGCAAGTCATCAGTAACTCCAGGACAAAAAGGACAGTAGAGTGAAGTGAGAGCTGCATCCCATCATCAGAACCAGAGTGTGAATGCACACAGGCACCCATAACTAGGAGCACAACAGACTAAAACTTTGAAGTTGTGCAATGGTTATGTAGTTGGCATCATGCCCATGATTTTCTCTATTAGAATGGCGTTTTCACTGTTGATCAAAAATGCTCGAAAGGCAAAACTCCTTAATGACCTCGTAATTCAGAGGATCCAGCAAAGCCTGGAGGACAAAGGTCTGTATATAGTGTGTGGCTTTTTGGAACATTTTAGTTTGACACAGGAGCTAGACAGTAGCAATTTACTAATACGCCATTCAATGTTGTTACTGAGAAAACCTGTTTAGACCTGAAGTTCCTGAAGTGGGCATGATGCCGCTACAGAATGATGACGCTATCTCAGGAGGTATTCTAAAAAACTACGTCTCACCCACAAAGGCAATCTTTTATACACTGCAATGCCATTTGATTTGAACCCAAATAAATAAAAAGTCTGCTGTATATAATGTATATCATTTTGTACACTCGAACTGTATTTTTGAGTTATCACTGGCAACTTCGAAACCACCACACTCAAAAAATAAAAAAGAAAGAAAAAGGAACTGCACTACTGTGGTTTTAATCGTTATTCTCTCCTTAATGTTACTCAACAAATGTTTATGTGTAACAGTGAGACTAAGTGAGCTGTGCTGTTTAAATGAAATAAAGTGACTTGTTTGGACAGTGACATTTTTGCATGTCTTTTTGCATGCTTGGTGCTTCTCTCTTACGTATCATCAACTTATTTTCATTTAACCCAGGTCTGTCTTTACTGAAGCGTGTACCTGTCTTAGAGGAATAGTCTGACAAAAAAAAATGAATTAACAAGATTTCTCACTTTACCCAGACAATTATCTAAGGCAAGTTTAATATCCAACGCCTGATTCGCTAGTTCAAAGAAAAGGAGGCTGAGCTAACACTGGAGTTGGATCGTCACCGAATTCATCTCTGTAAATACATGTCCAAAAACATTGTCTTAACATGCTCAAAAAAGCTTCCAGACCTTCATTAATTTCTCTCAGATAAATCGGGTGTAGTTTAGAACACGGAATGAGTACACACACAGAGAAACGTGTGAAAGCATGAAATCGGTCACACACTTTGAAAAAGAATGGATGTACTTTTTGTCATGTAATCCATCTGACCATGGTGGGAAATTCATCATTGCTAATTCTAGTGTTGTCACAATATGGATGTTAATATTAATACTACGATCTATGTTTTTAATGCATTTAGAGTTCATGCTATAAAATGCATGATGAGGTTAATGGTTTCTATTTAACACAATCCACAACAGTCCAAATTTTTTTTAGTCATGAACATAATAAATCTTAGCTGCACAGCTCCCTCATCTCTTCTTCGGAAACTTTTTATTTTCTTGTCAAGTGCAACAGTAACGAACAATGAAAGGTAGACTGAATGGTGACAGTGTGACGATGATCTGCGCTAATCCCTCAACTCACTTGAGAAGACCCACTCATGAACTCATCCAAAGGCCTCAGTTACCGGACCAAGGAGAAAACATGAAACACAGCAGCTACTTCTCCATACAGGATTCAAATAGCCGCCAAGTGCAAAGTCTGACCGGGCCAAATAAGTATCTACAGAGGAGTTGTTTATAGCTTCTAATAACTAACCGGTTGTTGAGTCTGCATTTATTTAGTCGTGGATTCCAGAGCTTGGGGATACAGAGGCAGTTTCTAGGAAAGGCAATATATAGCTTTGGTTCTCCATGAACATGTGCAGCATGTTTACCAGTTTAACATATATTTGCAAGAAAGAAATTGATAAAGTACTGAAATATGACATTACAGTCTTCAGCAAGGTGTGTTAAAAAGAATAACAAGCCATTCATCTTCTCAACAGGTAAATGCAGCAGCTAGCAGCATAATAGTTGAAATTCCAAGCATTTGTGATGTGATGAGTTGTGACCCTTAAGAGTTCATTCCCACCAAAAAGAATTCACTCAACAGGCTACATCCTCCAGCAGTGCCCTTTCACTGAGCTAATTAAAGGCAAAGTTTAAAGGCAGCCCTGGGCCAAGGGCACTGCATCACTGTCCATTGTGACTAATGGATTCATTAAAACACATCCACACTTGTTCTCCAACAAAAACCTCTCAGAAAACCTGCTGGGCCAGACATTCTTACAGCAAAAACAAAAACACATGGTTAACATCTACCTCATTCGGGTCTTACTTAAATTACTGACTTTTTGGGAACTTAACTTGTATTTCCAACCTTCTGATGCCTTATTTAGCTACAAGTTGCTCACAGCGACCATGCTTCCAGCAGTCTCTTTCAGCAATTTAAACAGTCTACAGTTGAATTTTCATGGCATAGATTAAACTTAGTGAAAACATTCCTCTGAGATTTTGGTCCATATTTACGTGATAGCATCACGCAATTGCTGCAGATTTGTCGGATGCAATACCATGCTGCAAATTCCTTTCCACCACATTTCAAAAGGTGCTTTATTGGATCGCGATCTGGTGACTGTGGAGGCCATTTAAGTACTCAGAATTGAGTCACATTTATTGTATTTATTGTACTGTCGTGCACGTTGCACTTTCTGCAGTCTGTCCTGTACTGTATTGTTTTTGTCTGTACTGTATTGTTTTTTTGTTCTCGTTTTGTCCCATGTGGCACCCTTGTTCTGGAAAAACGTAATTTCATTTCACTGTGTACTTGTACAGAGCTGAAATGACAATAAAAGCCACTTGACTTGAACTGTCATGGTCAAGAAACCAGTTGGAGACAATTTGAGCTTTGTGACATGGCACGTTATCCTGCTGGAAGTAGCCATCAGAGGACAAGGAACATGTGGTCATAAGGGGATGGACATGGTCAGCAATAATACTGAGGTAGGCTGTGGCATTTAAACGATAATCAACTGGTAAAAAGTGGCCCAAAGTGTGCCATGAAAATAACCTCAACACAATTACGTCGCCACCACCAGCAGCCTGAACCACTGATACAAAGCTTGATGGATCCAAGGTTTCACGCTATTTATGCCAAATTCTGACTCTGCCATCTGTGTGTCACAGCAGAAACTGAGACTCATCAGAACAAGCAACAGTTTTTTCAATCTACTGTTCTCCAACTGTAGCTTCAATTGCCTGTTCTTAGCATCCAGTGTGGTCTTCTGCTGCTGTACGGACGTTGTTTATTCAGAGAAGCTCTTCTGCAGACCACAGGTATAAATAAAGGTTATTTGAGTTACTGTTGCTTTTCTATCAACATGAAACAGTTAGGTCAACGCTCACTCTTCCTAAATACTAGGATGACCACTCTGTTAAAGACTGTTGTGACAATCACAATCACTATGGTGCAGGTTTTTATGAACTTCCTTAGTGTTAGATGGCTCCATCGCACTGCTCTTCTGTTGAAGGAACCCCAGCCACAAAAAGAGAGATTAGCATTTAGAACTGTCTTTAAAGGGCTTAAAAAAAAGCAGTGGAAATTGGTTTAATGGCTTTCATGCTGTTGTGTGCCGAAACAAGGTTGGGACACTAAAGTGCTGAAATTAAATGCAGTTCAAGCCTCTCAGTCTTAGATTAACCTAAGTAATTATGCAAATGCAACTGTAATATGCATCTATATCAAGAAACAAATTCATACAAGAAGCAATCCAACAAAACGAACGCCTAGAACAATTAAGCCTTACATGAATCTAACTGGGGTCCAAATGAAAAGGGCAAAATAAGAATGCTCCACTATACTTTCAAGTTCACCCATCACTGGTTTGGCTAGTCTGGTTTTAAAGGAAACAAAAGAGCAGTTTCTAAACATTTGAGCTACCCTCCCCCACTCTAAAGCCAAGGAGAGCCATTAAATTAGCTTTTGTCGCCCCTTCACAATCTGATTACCAGGAACTGCATAAATTATGTACTATTCAAACTTATCTTCATAATTCAGAACAGTGTCTCCTACTAAAGAAACCTAGATAATAAATTCCTCTTCACAGCACAAATGTGCTTTCCTATGCTTTTGTTACTGACTGCTCTGATGGCCGTCTTCACGTGTTTAAATAAGGTCTATGATTTATCACCTTTGATAACTGAATGGCAGTTGCAGGTCAGCCAGTGTAGGTCCTAAAATCTTCATTATGCTCTTTGTCAACATGACCAATGCCAACAGCCCCTACAAACATTAATGACATTCATCACAAATCATTTTGGATTAGAGCACAACTGTTCTCATTAAGATACTCAAAACAGCTTTCGTAAGCTAGAGCCTGCTTGTGTTTACACTTGGGACTGGGCTCTTTGCAGCAAAAATCATTTCTCTGTATTATACGATATTTTCTAAGTCAGATAAATGTTCACTTGTAAGTCAACGCCATACGAGAGGTGTCACAAGCATTTTTCCTCCAACATGTAGATGAAAAAAAAAATCAGTAGCTGCAACTGAGCAGCAATTACCTTATCAGCTTTTCAAAGCCTTCTCATTTCATTGTTGCTACAAGGACCATATTTTTATGGAAGTGACAGACCACCTCACTTTTCTTTACAAATAGCATACCACCACCACCAATCCATCGTCTTCTGTTATTACCTCTGTGTGTTACTGATTAATACTCATCAGATAAAATAGTACTGAGATTGTGGTGAATAATGAGGAGACAAAGCTAAATGTGTGGTTGCTTGTTAGGGAGAATACTGTAGCATGCCTTACAGCAATTAACGTGGCAACTAAAGCTTTGTAAATAGAAACTGAAACTGAGGAACCGCGACACTCTGACAAACAGCTGCATGCATGGTCACAATATTCTTAATGGGTCAGAAAGGAGAAATGCACTGGCTCAGCTTTATGGAAGAAGGTTGTGAAAGGGATGTTGGGACTTTTCATACCATTTCCAAAAATCTCTCAGCAGACACATATAATGTTCATCTTCAGACTGAAATTGACTTCCTATTCGCCAGCTTCTTAATCAAAAGCTGCGTCACCATTTAAGTTGGAACGAAAAATTAGCAAACATGCTGGAGATGAGGAAACCAACTCGAGCGCCCATTCCTTTAAGAAGATCCTGGCCAATTTTAAGTCAAAGATGTTCATTAGCTATGCATATCGTCACTGTCCAAAGAAAAACAAGTATCTCCAAAATGGTAACTTTACAGGAGAGAGCAAAAACATAATCTGATTTTAATGTAAGTCAATGGAACCAGACGTCTTTTCAAGCAGTTTTGGGCCATTTCTGTTGGTTCATTCATCATGAAATTTTCACAATATGTAAACAGCAGCTCATGTGATCAAATGATGCATAAAAGTAAAAATCGACAAAAATGGAGATACATGTTTTTCATTGGACATTGACGATATTAGACTCCACAGTTCTTTATACCATGGACAATACTGAAACCATGTGTCACACATAGAGGGTAACAGACCCGCAATACCATCTTAAATACAGTCACAAACCTAACAGCATGACTTTAGCCACTTTGTGCCAGCTGAAGTTAGACCATTTTAAACTGAAAGTTTCATAGTGAGTAAAAACTTTAATATACTTTGTTTTGATGTCACGGTCTGTGTCTGTTTAGACATGTTGCTTCTAAACCAGAAAGTCAGAGCAAAGCTCATCAAAATATTCATAAGTGCACAATAAAAAGCAAAACAGGTGTTTTAGTCTAAGAATCATAGTATGGGTGTGTAGAACCGCATCTGGGCATTTTTCACCCCGACATGCTCTCTATGTAGACATCAGAGAACAATTTATTCTTATTATAGCTTATTATCAACTGGAAGGTGAAAGAATTAGCCAAATTCAATTTCTGTGGGACATTTTCTCAGTAATGTTAGCTTCAATTGCAGCTATGAAACAGATAAAGGTGAATCTATTCACTTCATTCATAGCTTGAGTTTAAATAAGTCAACAAACATTACCTGGTGCTAACTTATGCTACATTTACATTGGTGCAATGAGGCGTTAGACATAAATGCATTCCTCTTCTTCAGTTGGCTGTATATGGCTGTTACTAGGGAGCTTCCTGCTAAATCCAAATGAAATGATGTGTTGCTAGCTTGAAGTACTTAAGTGTTTTACATTATCTGAACAACCAGTATGCCAAAACAGTAAGTTTCGGCAAGATAAATGTTGATTTGGTTAAAAGTGGACAGATTCAGGTTTGGAAGACAGAGGGCACTGATTACCTCAAGGCCCACGTACGCTCCATAGGCAGTAAGTTCCGGGCAGTCCATAGTTTTTGACAGTAAACAAGGTGGAATGGAGGACAAAGTCGTAATAATTTATCCACTACAAGAGACAAAAGAGGCACCGTTGTGGAAGGCGGTGGTCTGTGGGCCACTAAATACTTGCGAAGTTAATTGAGAATTCTTCTCATTTGAAAGCAATGAGGGCAATTCACAAACGTGTCACTTGAGATATTGGCTACACCGCCCCTGTGATTTCTGGTGGTACTGCTTCATCTAATCTGTGTCTGTAGGCTTTCAGAGAATGTGTACAAACACGGACAAAATGAACAAAGAGTATGGACAGAAGGCTGTGCCTTTATTTAATGTTCAGTATAAACAAGCCTTTACAGTCAGCAATTTCAGTATATTAACATGCAACCTATCTGAGAATTATTATGGGTGGCTACTATTATTTTTTTTTACTATTAGCTTTTTAAAGCCTGTCATTCACAGCCATGGTCTCATTTGTGCTGAGCAACAAAGTCATTTTTGTTTACTCCTCACTGTGACTACTAACAGATCAGACTAACAAATCTAATAAACAGTTTGGCATACAGCACAATGTAGACTGCAGAATTATAAATAAATAAATAAATAAAAATGAGAGAACGCCCATACTACTGTTATTTAACCAAGTGCAATTGTGATTAAGAACACATTGTGCTAATGTCTGAATAATTATCCAAGTTACAATTTATATTATCATTTGTTTTGATCCAGATGTATGCAAGTCTGCAGATGTTGAAATGAGGAGAAGCACATGGTGAAGCAATGAGGCAATAAGGTGAAAGCTCTCCCATTCTCAGAAACACAGTGGAGCAGTGTTCTACTGCATCGTGGTGATACGGCAGAACTGAGAAAAAGCAAGGGGAGCTGAGGTTACAGAACCAAAGAGATGACTGCGAGGAGGGCTTAAATACCCACTGAGGAATGGAGACAGGATACAAGCAGAAGCAGGCTATGACAACATCTGGCTATGACCCCAAGGACTGAATAAATACAATACAGCATTAGCTAAGCTGGGAGGGTAGAGGAGATTTATAAGAGGAGAAAGGAAAAAGTAAGACAGCACAGATGGAGGGAAAGAGTGAGTTCATTACATCTTACCACCCCCCACCTTTAGTCAAACCAAAGGTTCAACACAAAACTACCATTAAGTAAAAACGCGTGAATAAAGTCTGGGGCATATGTGCTATTGTTATGTGTAATTATTCTGCCAGTTTTGGAGTAAATACATTTCATTACCTACCAGCTTTTGGAGATATGCAACAAAATAATTACAGTAAAAAGTTACTTCTATTGAATAATGCACTGTGGGAATTAAAAACAGCGAGATGTAACCTTTCATGGAAAATGTTCTTACCAATGGAACACGTCATCTGCTCTTTGGGTAAAGCAGACATTTGCAAACACTTCTAGATATTTAGATAACTAGAGTGTGCAGCTCTCAGGGTCTGTGAAAAGGATTACACAAATGTACTCATTTGCTCCACCACTAGCTGATGTGTCTTCCAGGCAGAATTGATCTCCAACATGTGCACCATTTTGCCCACCACAGCACTATTCGATTAAAACCACCATGTTGGAAGTTCTATGAAGATAAGCCAATGTACTGAACACTAAAATGTATTCCATCTTAACAGTACCACTCTAACATGATTGTAATTCCTCTGAGAGTTCTGAAATCTTCTGAGTGTGCATGTGTTGAGAGTATACCACAGTCAGTGTTGAGTCAGTCTGATCCATCTTTCTGCACCATTAAATACGGCCTTTTACACCACAGCAAACTCTGAAACGAGTCAGCACTGACAATACCACTCTTAATACCACTCTGTAAACTCTCTTCTCCATTCATGCAATACATATACCTTTAACATCAAGTTAACATCGACTCCATATATCTCATATTTTCCATTATTTTTTTTTTTTCGACATCATTTTGACGTGCCACTGTTGATCGCAGCACTGTCCTTTATATTGTGTGGCAAGTTCTTGATGATTGGACAAACAGAAATTCTTTCCTGTAAAGTTACCATTTTGGAGATTTGGACAGTGACAATATTATAGCTGGATCTGTGGCCAATACCCAACAGCGGTCCAGAGTTTATGGCATAGACAAACAATTGTGTTTATGTTGATTTTGCTTATGAATTAGTAATTACATAAATAAAGGAATATACATTAATTTTAGTTGTGTTGTTATTATTATTATTATAAAACAACATCAAAACAAAATGCAGTAGCATTTAACATTTAATTGCCATGCAAAAACAATGAACGCATGATAAAATAAATGGCATATACGTAACCCTGCTGAGATGCAAAACTCAAACTCTCCAACATCTTGGTGGAGTTCTAGTAAACAATCACTTCTGCTAGCACCTAATGCTAATGCTAACAAGTTAATAAACAGTTTATATGATGAAACTTTAATGACATGTCTGGAGCAGTATGCTAAAGACTTGTCTCGTGGAACTTTATGTAATTTAGACAAAAAAGTTTTTCTGTCAAAATCAAAAATATAGCTCTTCTGTGATTTTTTTTAAATGTAATTTAGGAAAACTGTCATAGTATAAAAACATCACCACCATATGCAAGCAGTGCACCCTTATGCTACTTGTTCATGCTGGAGTGAGAGAGTTATCCATCACAAAGGCTACTATAATTATAATCAAAAACATACAATAAGCATTTACTAACATTTATGTAGGGCTGTGTCAGCTGCCATGACAAGCGTATGTGTTACCAAAAAGACTATGCCACTAACACAATCACAGCAGCCACAAGGCTTCTTTATGCCGCTGTAATTCCTATAATTGTAAATGTTTTAGCAAGAGTGGATCTTTACAATATTCTTTAGATTCACACAGTATAACGGACTGTTTATGCCGGTCAACTCCTCTTGTGCTTAATGAGAAAGATCCTTGCTCTAGTTAGTTAAGCCCTGAATCTGAATGTTAGTGTCAAGTGTTCTGAAAATAATACTGACTGCGTACCACACAACTTACTTATTATCAGAGCAAAGAATTCATACCAGGTAAAGTACATGGTCATTTTACTGCTCCAAACATAAAACACTTTTAAACAATGCAATAAGATGTGAGCAAACATTATCAGCACAGTGGGTCCCACAGCTATCATCACTGAGCTACCTGAGACTGGAAGGGATGGAACAGAAAGACCTTGAGCTTAGTAGAAAAACAAAGAAAGGCAGGATGTTTTTCAGCTTTGACACTCAGACGGCAGACGGCCAAGTGGTAGTCTCTAGTGCAACCCTGACATGATATGCTCTAAAACAGGACAGCTGAGAAGCTAAAGACACATTTTTAAAAACTGTTTTACATCTATAACCCGAAACACGTTCCCATACTTACAACTGACTAATACAATGGCTAACATGTATGAAAGGCTTTCTCAATAAAAGTACACAAGTTCATGCTTGTAGCATTCTTCATACCTTTCTGACCTACCTCTGCTTCAGTACAACAGCTGTAGCACAGCCACATGACCTCAAAACCCTCAGGCTTGGACCTGCAGCCACACAGAAGAGCCGCATGCAGTGCAAAAACAGCAGTAACATACTGACATGTAAAAGCAGCATCAATAAAATGTTTTGCTTTTATTAAAATCGCTCATGTCACTGGAACTGTGAGCAACCCCCCACCTCGTTCCCCCACCCATGAACACATTAGCGTTAATAGCCAGCACTTCCATCGTTACTGTATTATCAGGGATTACATTTATAGAGCTCTACTTTACACACATGTAGCGGCAAACCTGCTCAGCAAATCTCCTTGAAAATTAATTTTGCTTTGAATGAAGCGGCCCGCGTGGTGAGAAAATTCAGACATGCACAGTCACATTGGGGGGCCAAACACTCACCCTTAACACCACTGTGTCCAGTCCAGCAGCATCCAAACATTCCAAACGATTATTTTTAATGAAGATATAGACACCAGTTCATGTGCCACAGGAGCATACGGACTCTACAGATTACAGTTATGGGTTTAATTGTATGTTAATAACGGTTCATCCCAACTTTTCCTTCACAGCAAACAGCACAACAGGACCTAAAGCCAAACAGTCTCCTAGTGTTGCAAAAGTCTGCTTTACCCAAAGAGCAGATGACGTGTTCCATTGGTAACTAAAGATGTTGATTGTTGGTGAAGCTCTTCAGGGGACTGAACACCTTTCAGTCATAGCGACCAGTATAATGAAGCAGTAAGATACGGGCATCACAGCAGATGACATCTCAGTCAGTCTTTTAGATAAACCGATCATAGCCAAGTGTTCTTGAGCTCGCTAAAAGAGAGCCGTTGGTAAAGTAGCAAACTCATGGCAAGCATGATTAATAATGGTGGATCAACTTTCACTCAGCAAAAGAATAAAAAAAAAAATGGCTAGGCAGTATGTGCTGAGTGTATTCTGAGCAGGTTTTGTTACACGTCGTAAAAGCTATACTCACGCTGCACAAAAATGCTCCATCCATGCTACACGAAACATACCCTCTACAGACAGCTCTGCCTACGAGCACTTTTAAATAAAGCTACTATTACAACACGCTGTGCACCAAGTACTGAACAAACACACAGAGAAACTGAGCAGCTTAGCTAACACTGTGCACTGAAACACACACAAGAGAACAACATAGGTCACTCTACAGCCTGTCTCACAAACACAGTTTAACGGCTTCCCCTTGCTGTTTCTGCCATTTTCCAAGTCTGGAATAAACCGTATGGTTGTGGACCACACCTGTAACTCTACAGAGGTAATCAAGGAGATCCCTGAAATATACAGACTTTAAAAGGCCATGTCTCATTTTTTACTTCTCTGTGTTGCCTGTTTTGTCTCTCTGCCCACACTGGTGAAGCAGTAGTGATTGCATTTGTGTGTGTTTAAAAACAGGCTAAAATAGCACAGTGTAATCCTGGCTGAAAAGAATCTGCTAAGGCGATATGCTTAAAGTGACCAACGACTTTGTGTCCAACCTCCACTGAGTCAACACTTCTCTGTGTGAGTAGATCCTCCTTCATTAGCAGCTTAGGTCTGATCACTAGCACAGCAGCATACACGCAGCTTGTATCAGTATGCTGGTATCAATGTGTTTTTGTTAGCTCACGTAAGAGCAAATGAGCGTGGTACCCCCTGATACCCGATACCAGTATCTGTAGGGCTGTGACGGCATGGATTTTTTATTACCATGGTGAAAAGCATCCTATAGGAGACCTACAGAGCTGGAATTATCTAATTTGAGCAAGACTGCGTTAGCCAGTGTGCACTGTGAATTGACAGAGAACTGTACAGCCTGGGTATAGGTGTAATGTAATATTTTCTTCCAGGCATCTCGTATTCAGGGGCCAAGGTTTTGACCATCTCATGGATCATTTGTCACACTTTTTAGCCACAACTCTCCTGAAGCAAATGGTGCACATAGGTTTATCCTGGATGGCTGGATTACCTTTATCAATGGGACAAAACCCAAAATGTTCATAACAGGGGCAGAGGCATACTTCTTTTTTTTCCACTAGTCCTGAAACATTATCCCCGAGTCAGTCATCATCTCTCTCACCAGCAGACTGACCTCTAGTAGCGTGTGCTGTATAACGCATCACCTCAATACAGGACCTCCATATCAGTTTAGGAGAAAGATTAAGCATACTTTTGACATTATTGAAAAACATACCTTTGAGATTCCTAAATACACTGGGAAATGGTAACACCTTGATACTGTTCAAGTCTACTTTAAAGAAGTTTTAATTCTCAAGTCTGGAGCAATAAGATACTGGTGCTCAGTGATGCAATTAAATAAATGAATAAATAAATAAATAAATAAAGGCTGGCTTAATTTAGCAATCTACATCATGCCACCTCAGAGCACAAACAAACTGCATTATTTCCCCATGTAGCCACTGAAGCTTAAAGAGCCAACATGCCTGAGAAGTCATGTGCGCACTTTGAACTTTCATTCTTTAAGAAAAATGCTCAATAGTGCAAAATAACCATAAAAACGTTGGTATATCTCACAAGCTTGATTAATCCAAATACTTCTAGCATCTGGTAACAACAACACTGAAACTGGGAAGCTCAGAGCATCAACCCAGTGTTCACACTAACCTACCTCTGCTTTCAGTATTGTCTATTACACAAACAGATGCCCATGCTGGCTGGCATCATGGCAAGTGATCCTACCCAACTACAGAAAGGCCAATTAAATGTCATGGAGGAAAATGTTACATATAAAACATAAGCATCATTCAGGAGGCTTAAAGGATGATATTATTACCCTATACTTCTTTTTTTACTTTTAAAACGATTTATCAACAAGACCTGTGAGACAGATCAAAGTGCAAGGTGTTCAACTCGAGAAACACATGAGATCCCTGTGTACCTCCCATACTCACCATTACTAAACACAGGCAAAGCAAGAAAGACCACACTGTTTACGATAATGCTGCTATTTATGATTGAAAGCAGCTTCTCTAATAACTATAACTCTTTTAGGAGAATCCTCACAAAAACACACATACATACATACAGACAGAAATAATCAGCAATCTAAAACTTTCAAAACACAATTCAGCCATGTAACATCCATACACATTAAGAAAAGCCTTTAAAGTGGATCTGGTGGAGGAGTTTAGAGTCTGGTCTTTGAGAATCACTCTTTCAGATAATAAACCTGATAAATTTAGCCAGCTCTTATCACACAACCCCAAAGATTCTGCAGTAGAGATGATGGCGAAAACCTAGAGGTTCCCAATAGAACAGAATATGTGAACGACTCCAGTAAAAGAGCAAAACCGAGAGACCGAGAGCAGCAAGTAACACCAGAACCACCCCCCACGTGCCTAACTGCTGGATGCAGAGTGTGAAGCAGAGAATGATGTGTCAAAAGAGTCAGCAGCTTCCATTTTACCCCACTCATTCTCCTCCTAAGCAAACATTTGCATGTGCTCACATACACACATGAATACTTTCTCCTAACCTGCCCAGAGGAAAAGGGTTTTAAATATTTAGCTACCGCTCCGCAATATAGACCAGCATTGTGATTACACTGCTACAAAATGTGATCGTGTGATGTGCTGCTCTCTATTAAAAACACAGAGGGGAATCAGCAACATTCACAACACTCTTAAAAGTACTTAAACAAGCACTATGATGGCTCATAGGCATATTTCAGTCACCTACAAAACTGGATGGAAAGCATCAAAAAACAATGACCAACTATACTTTTAGCAGCCCTGCATATTGCATGTGTCCTGTCATAAATTAAAGGAGTATTATTTCGCATACTACAGCACTTTCCACATTAGATTCATGTCTAATAAGAAACAAGAGATAACAAATTCTACAGACCACTCGGTCTGATTCAGTAGTCCATCACTATAAAGCGTTAATGCTTAGTATGGTGAATGAGTTATATTGGAAGTAATGGATGTTATTGTAATGACCAAACGCTTACTGTGCTCACATTTCATTTAGGCTTAACGGGAAATTTGCTCCGCCTTAATCAGCACTGTTTCACAAAGCTTTTATAGTTATACCCGCAACAGTTAAGAGCTCCGGCCAACCACTATACCCCTAAGCTGAACTAGAAAGGGGGGAATCAAGAAATCGTCCAGCAGTAAATCCCAGTTTAACGTTTAACTTTTCTTGTACGTTACAGGAGCAGTTACGTTAATAACTAATCTAATGCTTTCTAATGAACAGAAGCAGTAGCAGAGAAGTTAATGCCATACAAAACAAAGGCACTTTCTAAACTCTGAACAGCATAAACTGATGGGTAGAAAAATAGCTGGTTAATAATGAAGCAGCAATACATGATAACATACAAAATGTGACTAAGTTATTTCTTGATTACAGAAGTGGGCAAATCCAATTCCTGCTGAACTGGGGCATTTTAATATATTAACAACAACATAATGACAGCTTGCACAGCATAAGGGAACCAGCTTTCAGTATGTCAACAACATGCTGTAACACTTTTACTCTATATAACTAAAGCCTCTTTAGCGGATTCATCACCAAAATGACTCGGAACGTATACACAACCCAAAACTGAAAAGACGTTATACAACTTCTTTTCAGAAAAGCATTATTATACTGCGGTTAAATAACTACCACAATAGATAACTAAGGCTAGGAACTTATCAAGCAAAGCCAAATAATTCTGTTCCACAAGCAAACACAAGTGCTCTCTTTTAAACATCAGTTGCAGTCAGAACTGCCTACAAATCAGTCAACAATCGATGCATTAAGGATGTTTTTAAATTAGAAATAGCAGATTTTTGGGTGGTGGGACCAAGAATGTACATAGTTGAATCTGATTTGTTTAGTCTTGCCCATCATCAAATCATCTATTTTATTGATTTATTTATTAATTTTTAAACACTCATTTATTCATATTCTCATTTGTGAAACTGGCTTCCATTTATTACCCCACATCAGACCAAAGAGCTGAAACATCCAATTAAACAACTTGTCTTCGTGACTTGGCAACTTGGCATAAGAATTTATTTCATATTAGGATGTGATCCATCCTTCCAGCACTGAAGCAGCACAGTAGAAGAAAAAATGATTTTTTACGGAATATTTATCCGTTTGGATAATGGATGATTTTATAACCGTCTTGCTGCTCCACTCCACACTGCAAACACTATGTGCAAATGGCCAACGAGTACCAGCTGTATCAGTCACACTGCCGGGTCCATAACACCACATAGAGATAGCATTTGTGAATCAGGAGAAAGTAGATGGATTAAAAGGACATGAGTTCTTCACAAATTCTTACGAACAACACAACCAAGTCACTGTTTATCCCAGAATGAGCATGCCACGTGAAGCACTGTTCTTTTGTGCATGCGGGTCAATTTAGAAGCACAATATGTTGAGACAATTGCTGGGTATAGATCATATTTAAAGACTGTGCAAACATCTTAACAAGAAAATTGGATTTGGTGAGAATTTGGGCCACTCTGACTTCCTGTGTGAACACAACCTAAGAGAACAATTTAAACTGTTAATGATGTGATTAAACTGTTAAATGTGAATCGCACACTGGTGGACTCCAATGTGCTCACATTTACACATTTCATATTAACAAACAGTAGAGGAATCAGAAGAGTGACGTTCATTTAAAAAGTAAAGCAGGGAGCCCAATTAAATACATACAGATCACAAAAACACCTCTTTTTAAAACAAAAGAAAATAGGAGGGAGGTGTTACATTTGTTTCCTCCCCTGGATTTAAAGAAGCACAACTGGCTGAAATGTCCTCTGAAACTCTCCTCATTTTAACACGTTTGGTCATGGGCATCTAATGACCAATTCAGTCATGCTGCAGTAGCAGTGGCCAGTATGACCAAACCTTCGGGTTAATCTATACCTTATCTCTGGCAGCTGCTACTTGTGTTGAGCTCCAACCCGGTAAACACACCTCTCTGCTGTCACTGCCTTTATGGTCTCATCTGCAAACACACAATCTAAACAGCTACAGACACGAGGAAAACATAGACTGTGGTGTGCGCACACAATTTAGCTTTCACCTCAAACTCGTAAAACCCACACAGCCACCAGGCTGACGATGCAGTAACACCCGTTTATCATGGTTGGGAAATGGTTGCTCAATGGGCAGCCCAGGCCAAACTCACTGAACCTGCAGCAATGCCCAGAGAAGCACAACCCAAGTTCTTTAAAACACCATGAAGCAAATTTGTATGTTTTTATATCAAGGGCAGGAAAGTGCATGCATTCTTATAAACCCAACGCCATTTATCCAGCCATGATTAAGACATTACATGAATTTGAGTGTCATGAGGCATGTCAGGTCAAAAGAGCCCCGGGGTAGATCTGTCATGACACATTGTCAGAGGTAAAGTCCTTCCCATTGCAAAAAATAAAAAAATAAATAAAATAAAGAAGCTAAAAGGGGTTTAATCGGTTTCTACATTATTCACACCCACAGCAGGTACTGGAAGAAACTTCCACCGATATTTGAGTCTTGACTCATTGTCAGAGGTAAAGTCCTTCCCATTGCAAACCTGCATGTAAAAAATAAAATAAAAAAGCTAAAAAGGGGTTTAATCAGCTTCTACATTATTCACACCTACTGGAAAAAACTCCCACCGATATTTGAGTCTCACTTTGTGCAGTTCATATTAAATGGGGCAGGTTTAAGTGAGTATGGAAGACAGGTGCCTTAGAATGTCTACAAAGGTAAAACACAACTGCACAACGAGTTACATGTATTACTGAGTTTCTCACACTTACCCCTTCTTTTCCATCAGTTCCGCTGGACTGCTGCTCGGTGTTGCACAGTTTTCTCTTATTTTTGTTCTCCGTTCTCTTCATTTTGTTAGCCGGTTAACGAACTGATAAATCAGACGACCATCAATTTGATTTCTCTAGCCGCTTAAATACAGTCGTCCTGCTAGCCAGACACGGTACGACGTACAGCTGCATTTAGAAAGTCAGAATCCATGAAGCAACACTAGTGTTCAGCCTCTCCTCGCGTTAGAGAACAAAAGCAAGGGATGAACTGGTGCTACCATCGACTGACACAAGTTGAGGGGGGGGTGGCTTTCCGTGTACGATACTCCCGAGGAAAGTCAGTCTGACTCGGAAGCTGGACATGTCATGTCTAATAGTTAATGTTAACTAACCACCTAGCTGGACAAGTCTCCGTACACTTCTGACTGGCAGGTCAAGCCGGTCTTACCCGTAAACTTCAACACCATCTGTGAATGTAGCTAGTCACCTATGGCTGGCTAGCTAGGTTAGCTAGCTAACTTAGCAAGTGCATCTGGAGGAAAGGTTTAAGTAACGTTACTTTAGCCGACTAGCGACAAGCACTAAATAGCCAAGTTTCATAAGATGTACAACTTCAACCGACAAATATAGTCGAGAGGCCGTACTTACGTCCAGAATCAATGTTAATATTTAAATGCCGGTAAACAGGCTGACTGAACACTGCCCGACAGCCGAACACCACTTCTTCACGTAACGTTAGCCTAGTTACTGCGGTTACGGGTAAGCTAGGCTAACAGAAGCTTGACCCATACTCGGCAAACTGGATAGCTTAATGCTGCTGCTTTTCGAGCACAGCCAACACTCCCTCACAGTCACTTCATTCACCAAAGCAAGAAGTCATTTTTCTTTTTCCAAGTTATTCATTTGTGTCTCTCGTGTTTGGCGCGTGTCGGTCTCTCCCACAGCAGCTCCCATATACAACTAGCTGGTTGGCTGACGCGACTTAACTGGCATTGTAACGTTTTAGCTCACCACCGAACACACCACGAACTAAACTACTCGTTGTCAGTCATGGCCGAGATGTCTGAAGTCTCAAGGCTTTCCTGACGAGCTTCGCACAGCTGCCGTCAGGCATGTCACAAGTCCGCAGTGGAGCTACATCAACATCAATGCAGACACAGTGGAAGTGACGGTAGGCTGGTCGTAGTGTCTCCCTCCAAAGCTGCTTCGCTTCTCGCTACCCGTCACGGAGGAATTTACCCGCTTCCTGAACCTCCTCAGGTCATCGCTGCGATTGACTGATCTGAGATCAGCACGCAGGCCCATTGCCCAAAACAGAAGTTCACGCAAAAATACCAGTGAACCGATCTGGGAACAGTTTTCCCTCGCAAATTGAGCCCAAGTGAATGACGTCGCGGGGCTTTTGAATGCGTCTTTGCTGCCATCTGCAGTGCAAAAAGTAGAGACAGACTTTTCTTATTTTAATTCTTCTCTTCGTCGTTGTCCTTTCTTTTTACACACTGGCCCTTTTAGAGACATGTTTGCGGTCATTTCAGATAGACTGTAACTATTAGCACTATTAGCACACAGCTACGATGAGCTTCAGAAAACTGATAGTTCCGGTCCTAGAATCTGATTGGTTGAGCCGCGTTCGACTGACCGCTTCACAACAACTGAATCCTTAATCAATGCGCCAGGTCATAAAAACCACTGTGCTGTCTGAATGAACTGTAATGTTGTTCGTATGTGTTTTCATAGGTTAAAGGGGAAGTTTTTAAGATATCTACTGTTTTAAGATGTAAACAGTCATTCAAAGTGGTTTGCTGTGAGGTTTATTGCGATGTAAGAAAATTCAAGGCTCTTTTCTTTACAGAGATGATTAAAACCAGGGTTCGCCATGTCTAGAACTTTATAGCCAGTTCATTTACTAACCAAAACCACCAGCGAACCTACACGTCCCTGCTGAGTTTTATGTTAACAATGGTAAAAATATATATACATATTTTTGTGGACTATTTTGCCTAAACCTGCCATATTCATCTCTCCACCATTAATGCATTAAAATATGTGGAATAACAAAACACTTAAAGATACAAATGATCATAAAACAATGTGTCAGACATCAGACAGCCCATCATAACTATTTGTGTAGTAACTTCTTATGCGGCAGCTTGTAGAGGTGGATGTCTATTAGCACCACTGTGAACAATTCTACTCTGCAAGACTCTCTAGAACAGAGCTGTCAGACCAAATCAACCCACAGGAATGAAACTTTGTGGTAGGTTTGACATTATGAGACATGCGAATGATTCAAATTTCACGCTCAACCGTGCATGTGACGTAAGCAAGGAGGGGCCTTATCGCTGTACCTGACTTAAGGTCGTCCTGTTGCGCATGCTTTCCTTTCTAACTCGTGCTGTTGTGTTAATGGCATCCTGTGCAAGCGAACTATGCCTCAGAGAGGAGTTCAAAAGCCATTCGAGCAGTTTTAAGAGTTCAAGAGGGGTCACACCGTAGGGCTCCAGGAAACAGGATGGTCTTATTGCCATATTGTGCGCAGTACCGGTGGTGTGGATATTACCATAGCACGCTTTTGGCAGCAGTGGATAGAAGAAGGCATGCACCAGCAACATGAAGTATCTGTGAGACCTACACAAGCCACGGAGAGGGAGAGCCGACGGACTGCTCAACATGCGCAGAGTGACCCAACAGCCACGACTGCGGACATTCAGCGAGCAGTGATGCCCTCCATAAGTCATCCTGTTTGTCCCAGTACCATTGGTTGCACGACGCAGGACTACATGCACGCAGACCGTTAAGACAATTGCCCTTAACACCAGGTCAACATCGGCAAAGACTGTAACAGTGTCATGCCAGACGCCATGGAGTGACTCCGAATGGTTGAGAGATCCTACTTCTGTATGTGTAGCTCAATAAATATTGGCCATATCAGTCTAAATTTATCATCATTTATTGTTCCTGGTAACCTTTATCTTCCTTCCCAATAGCATTACAGTCTGACATTTCCTTCTGGGTGCAACTATTCTTTTCAACATGAGTGTGTTTTTGTACTATATACAGCTTATTCAATTCTTTCTTTTTAAATATTCAATAACAAAATATAGTATGTTTTTCACCCTCGGTGCATGTGGTCCCGCTGTGACATATTGTTTGGCACTCCTGCAAACAACATTTCTTGTTGAAAAAATGTGTTTATTGTTATTATTATTAATTATAGCTTCATTTTGTACTGGGAATCTGTGAGTTTTATCTTTATGTTGTTATTTTATAAAAGCAATAAGCCCCTAGAGGCTGTGCATTAGTGATTTTACCACAGTTAAGGGGGTTTGTATGCACTCTGCTTCAGAACGTAAAAACACCCGCTAAAGAACACCCCTTATCTGTGATAAAATCACTGTAATGCTTTATTTCATTCCTTATTAGAATGTTAAAACTCTTTTGTGCATGTTTCTATGCCATACAAACCTAACCACATTTGGTGTAGGTGTTTATTTTGTTACCATTGTTACCATTATCGACAATTATGAATCAGTATCTGTTAACTCAATGTATATTGTATTGTTATTTCCAAGAACACACCCACAGATACAGCATGTACCAACAATAAACATCTTTATTGATTTTACATAATTATTACCTTGCTGGTTCAAAGACCTTCAAACACATATCAAATCATTAGTCTGTGAGGTATCTCTTCTCCGGATAAAATCCTTGAATAACGAGAGTGGCCACCAAAGAGAAGAAAGCAACTGTAGTGAGGATCATCCTCATTGCCTTGAACCAGCTGGGGTATGTGGGGAGAAGAGCCAGGTCATAATGGAGTGATATGCCAAGCCCAATGATCACAATCATGCCAGCCTGAGTAATGCTGTGGCTAAAAAGGAGGGCTAGCCAAGCTATTAGGGAGGGAACTACACTGTTGGATAAGTTTAGCCAGTCTGGCTTTGCTGGGCTGTTTTCAGGCAAGGTGAAGCCCCAACGAGCTCCTCCAAGAAAAGATACAATTGAGGCTCCATATGCAATCTGAGCATAAGCTACCTCGGGAAGGTATGCCTCTGTGATTGCCATAAGTAAAGGTGCTGATACAAATGGTATGAGACCAGAAAATCCCAGATAGAGTGCAGGTTTGGGGGCTTTCTTGAGCTCCCTCAGATCATAACGAAGCAAGTCAAGTTCTCGAGGTGGTGACTCCTCTGGCTGGTGCTTCTTAGGCCTCAGTGGGGAACAGTGGAATGACTGGGCTTGGAGAAAAGAGCCTATGGCATATCTGGAAGGCAGCTGCACACATCGATTCGTTTTGAGGAATATGGAAGAGCAGGACTGGTGGCTTGAGTAGATGAACTTCCTGGACATGTGCTGAAGACTGTTCCACTGCCGACACTGTTTAGGAAAAAAAAAAAAACAATATGTTTCAACATTAGCTTTCATCTACTTCATTTATAGCTGATTAATAGCATCATGCAACATTACTAGCACTTTTTACATCATGTAATAGACTGAAGTTAAAACATGCCAGCAAGCACAAGTAGCCTAATACATTCAGCAATCAAGAAAATAATAAGCAGAGATAGCTTAACTAACATTAACTAACATCCTGAATATGTCATGTTACCATTTCACTGATATGTGAAAAACTAAATGAGCATAAGGCCTTTGTTATTCAAACGCATTCACTGATCTGAAACTTTGCAGTTATATCTCATGGGTTCATGTAACACATGGCTCATGTATTTCATGGCTCATCTTGGGATCAGAGGCACCTACAAAACGGCCTGTTGCAAAAATTGCATGAATGTGCTTACTCTCCAGTTGGATAGGTATATTTCATCATAGGATAAAGTGATCACTCAGAATAACTTTGAATTTATAGGCAATGACCCTTACTTCTAAGGGGGTGTGTGGACCCTAACCATGCCAGCATAACAGAGCTAACAGGCTCCACTACCGAAAAGGTCATATATTCAGGGCCCTGCCATTCTCTTGGTGTCACCACACACATACTCTCCCACTAGTCAGGAACACGATGAGGGATGATTCTTCTGACCATTTCACTTTTATCAACACCTCAGTAAACCAGTGCCTATGCTTTTTACACTACTGAACTCTCAAACAGGCATTTGGAATTGTAATATCAAAGTTTAAGCAATGCAGCTCAACCAAAATATCCCTCTCTATGTTTCTGTCGACGGACTGCTCTTGCTGACACAGTTCGAGAACGTCCTGCACCGCACGTACACTTTTGACCACATTTTCCAACCCTAATTGTTTACACTATAGATCTAAATGCAGATATCACTTTAGTCAGTTAGTTGAGCAGTGTTTAAAACCAAAGCTTCTCCCATTCATGCGGGTGTAAACAGACCCAGGATGCACTGTGATCAGATTACAATCAGATCACTCAAACCAAATTTGGAGGTGGTCAGAGACAGATCTCGGCTGTGCCAAATTGAGCAGAAATGTGTCTGCCAAGTGCTGACTAGCATGTGAGAGAATAAACAAGTAAATAAAAGATGGAGGATGTGAAAGGCTCAATTTAGCCCCAAACCAAGAGCCCTATTGCATTCCAAGCTGAGCTTGTTGACTAGTATAGTAACAAGAAAATTAATAAATAAAAGTAAAATGGAAAAAAAATGTGTCGATGGGCTTTTTGGCACAACCAAAGTACACACATCAAGAAAACCTGTAGACCTACCTATTTTCGCATAATCAACAAATCAACAATGCAGTGCATAAAATAATGCAGATATGGGCCAGTAGTTTCAAGTTCCGCTTTTTTTTTTTACATAGAAAGATTTGACTGTGTTATACACATCCGTATTTCTAAAACTGCTTCAGATCTCCTGGGATTTTCACACACTTAACAGTCTCCAGAGTGTACTCAGAATAGTGCATAAAGAAATAAAGTTCTGTGGACAGTAGTGCCTAGTTGACAAGAGAGGTCACTGGAAAATAGCCAAACTGGCTCAAGCTGACAGAAAGGCTACAATAACGCAATTAATCACTCACTGTACATTTGTGGTGAGCAGGAAAGCATCTCAGAATGCACAAATCAAATCTTGAGGCAGATGGGCTAGAGTAGAAGACATTCAAGAACAGAAACCAAAACTGGATAGTGGGAGACTGGAAAAACGTAGCCTGGTCTGAGGAATCTCAATTTCTGCTAAAGGCCGAATTTGGCACCACATGCATGAATCCATGGACCCAACCTGCCTTGTCTCAGTAGTCCAGGTTGGTCGAGGAGGTGTAATGGGCTATTAAACTTTCTTGGTACACTTTGGCCCTGTTAATACCAGTCAGTCCTCACTTAAATGCTACAATCTGTGTGAGTATTGTTGCTAACCATTGTGCATTCCTTCATCGCCACAATTTTCAAAGGTTTTTCAAAGGTTACTTCCAGCATGACAGCGCACCATGTCACAATCTACAGCATGAAAGTGCACCTGAAAAATCTGCAGGAATTGCATGATGCAATTATGTCAACTTGGACCAGAATCTCAAATAAATGTTTCCAACATCTTGTGAAATCTATGGGATAAAAGAGAGGCCTAACGTTGTGTTAGCACAGTGTTCTTGCTTGGTGGGTTTGGACACAAAGCAGATGTTAATGGAAGGTGCATAAAGGCTCTTGGATCTTTTCCTGTTGTCATCCTGATCCAAAAATCAAGGTTAACTGGGCCTGATCAGCATTTTTATACATGCCACAGAGCATGGTACAATGCCAATTGCTTAATTTGTATAACGCAGTACACTCTCTGCACTCTACACTATCTGCACTCATTATTTATTTAGATTTTTCATTTAATTTTTCACCCACCATTTTTAGAAGAGTGTGTCAAACTATAACCTGACTGAACCATTTCAAAGACCTTTGAAACCTTCATCACAAAATATGAAAAAAAAAATCTTAATCCTGACTGCCTAGTGCTCTGAAATGGAAATGAAGATGATATGAACTCACAAGGTGCATTCAAAGTAGACTGCTCAGTCATCTGGTTCACCTCAAAAGTTGTTAAACCTCCAGCCATCCCAATACAGTTCTGTTTACAGCTTTCCAGCTTTGTGCAGCTTGTTACCTCTGCACATCCATACTTTCTTTAACCTGAGACAGGTGACATTTCTGCTTTTACATTAAGGTACTTTCAGTAACGTGAGGACAGAAATTGTTCACAGATCAGATGTGCCCAATCCTGAACTACCCTCCCTGGTAAGTTCAGATGTAATCAGATGGTCCTAAAGGCCTGCATTACCGGAATCAGGAGTGTTAGATTAGGGAGCTACTCTCTGAAGGGTGGTGGATTTTCAGTGTCTGTCTCGCAAAACATGATTTCTTATTTATCACTTTAAGCAGAGTGATTTAAGCAGACTTTTTATTTGATTATGAAAGATCACTTTTTTATCAACTACATTCCTACAGTAACTAATTATGGATGACTAACCTACTCAAGAACAGATGATTTTGGATCATAAACAGCACTTGGCCTAACCAAAGTGAACATCTGACCAATCAGGGACAGACAGAGGTGGATCCTTTTTCCTTCATGGTGTTTGGGGCAGTGATCACGAGAACAACAATGCTTCTTGTCCAGAGGAAGTAAAATCATACTCCACAGATATTAGGAATATGAAGCAGTTATTACTCCAATAAGCAAGAAAATAGTCCTTTATCATTATAAACACTTTACTTTCACGATTCAGAACTGGCTGTTCATCACAAACATCATGCTTTCAAGATTTTCATGTGCATGATTATTACTAAGTATCTACACCTGGAGTAATAGAGGAAGTTGTTAGCAGCCCTGAGTTAATCATGGCTTCACATGTTAGGTGACATGACTCATGTTTAAGTGGTTTTGGTCGGAAGCAAGATGGACGCGTTGGGGCGATTACGCTGTCATTAGCTTAGCTGTGGTTTAAAGTTTAAACCTGAATGAGTCAGGTGGGTTCTAGAACTCTATTCCTGTGTCCTAGAAAGCTGCAGTTTAAAGTGCGCCTACAGTTTAAACTAAACATCTGCCCCTAAAATGGGCTGTATATTGGATTTAGCTGAGGGTTATCATAAACACGGTTTTACTGAGGTTCAAGATTATTGTAACTGAAATACATTTTCAGCTCAGACACGTTAATATTACATAATATATAATACTGGCTAGTGCGACCACAGACATGCAAGGGCTCGTCAGACTCACAGCAAGAAAGACTTTTAGACTAAATAAAATATTTGTGGGTATTGGCTTGCAAATGTGTAAATGTGCTGCTTGTGCTATTCTGCGCAGAGCTGCTGGGTAGTAGTGCAGTGTTTGCCCCCATCATAAGGTTGGTGTGTGTGGGTATTGAGGAGCTGCCTGCTCTCTCGGTTGTGGTTTCATCGGCAGTGGTTTCCTCACATTCAACGAAGAGGATTTGCCTATAGCACTACATTTGCCATGTGTTCTTCTTTGCCAAGATGTCACACTATACTGCTTAATCAAACATGTAGTGAGGTACCACAATCAACTAGAGGAAGCATTAATCACTGCAGTCTCAGGCTCTTTCAGAATGTACTGTTCAGAGAAGCTGGAGATGACCTGTGTTTTGGCTATCCCTAACTTGGACTAATATTCAGTATTACTATTATTAAAATGAAAACTGTCCTTCACTTCCCCACACAAGAAACAAAGAACTAGTCGGGATGGACAATTCACAATGATTTGCAATGCTAAGCAGAATGCACTGCCTGCAGTGTACTCAGTACGGGGCCTGTGTGCAATATTAGAATCAGACAGCTGTGCAGCTCCTTGTGAGTATGGTGCACAGGCCTTGTCCCAGTCCATTGCTAAATCATAGAGCACTGCACAAGCGACAATGACGTTGTTTGCCCTCTGTGGGCTGTTTTCCAGCCTGATTGTGAGGCAAGCAAATATTCTTTAAGTCACAAGAAGGATCAAAGCAGCCACGCAGGGCTCGTATAGAATCTTAGCTCTGCAGGTGAAGTGGGTCTTCCAGTGAGGCCTCAACAGGCACCGGATCAGAGGGTCGACTCACTCACCGAACTGTACTCCACTGTAAACCTATTGCTCCAGTCATTCCATTAAATCAGTGACATTCAGTATCATGTCAGCTAGTCGCTTCCATGTGTCATGGAATTGTCATGTTTGAGTTAATGTGTTGTAAATGGTGAGTAGCCTAATGGAGAGAATAGACACAGAGCTGTACACAGCCTCAGTAACACACAAGTAACAGATTCCTCCTTAATTTACAGACATGAACAGACCTAGATCAGCACTGCTCCCCTGCAAAGCTTGCGAAGTCTGTAAATCTGTACTATGTTTCAGGGGTTTTCAGTCCACTCCTCAGAGACGCCCAGCCAGTTTTATTCTGTCCCAGCTCCAAATAATTCTCAGTCACGTCATCAAGGACTGTATGATGATGTCAGGCATGTTACAAAATGGAACAGAAGATGAACGGGGACCAGACTAAACTAAAACCCACTGATAAGGGTACGCATTTGAAGACCACTCAGTTGTGCAGAACCTCAGCTCCTCCAGTACCAAAACTAATATCCTCTGGATTAGAAAATAGTCGCAGGTAAAAATGCCCAACTAGTGTTAACAGAACTTCCTTATTCCTGAAATACTTCTTCACACATCTTGACACTGTAATGCTGAAACAGCTAAGGTAATACTGAACCACGCCTTCAAACCAGTGGCCGTGATTGCTCAAGGACAGAAAAAGAAAAGTTTGGCGAAGAAAAACAGTAATGATGACACAGTTCAGCTTTTTGAACCTTGAGTGTTTACAGCAAGTGTCTACTTGCTGTCCTGGACACCACAGTTTGGTAGTTTACCTCCTCAAACACACCCATTAAACCTGGCAATTAACACAGGAGTATAATCAGATGTGTCTGAGCAGGTAAATCACCAAACTGTGCCGGGCACCGGCTCTCCAGGGCTGGGGTTGTGCTCTTGGAAGAAGCGAGAGAGGAAGTGACAGCGCAGGCTTCTAGAACAAAGATTTGATGCCACAGAACGGAATACCATATTTACATTACATTACTTACACAGCTGACTAAGCACATACATACAAGCAACACATCGTGAACCTCAATCAGTTGTGACCTTCAAACACAAATCCTACATTAACAAAAGATATCAGTAAAACAAGCCGATTCCAAAATCCTAGACTGTTACACAATAGGCTTGACTTCATGTTTACGGCCCCAAATTTTCAAACAACAACAACAGAGCAGCAGCAATGAAAACGGCGGTGGAGAAATCTACCATTCCAGGCTGTGAATACGATGTCAGGCATGGCTGATGTTCATCTTAAAAGAGACTGAAGTTGGCTTCCTAATCACTACCCACTTTTTGACTGTTAAAGTCAGATCATCTTAAACTGAAAGTTTCATAGTGAGTAACAACTTTAATTTACTTTGATGTTGAGATCAAAAGCATGTAGCTAGTACAGGTAACGTTAAATACTAGAAATTCTCAGGTAATTAACGCTAGCATGGCTAACAGAATAGTATGGCAATCTAGTTTGATCACATAAAGGTTAAATATGTTTTCCTGCCTGTATTTGTATTGATTTGTTGCTTCTATGTGATCCATCGTGGTTTCTTACTGCTAATCAGGCAATCAGAACAGAGCTCCTCAAACTGTTTCACTGTAGGTCGAATCATAGTGATACAAACTAGTAAAACAGCATCTGGGTATTTTTCACCCTGATAAACGTGTACATCAGCTCCACTTGAAGTAAACATGTAACATCAATATAATTAGTGTGTAGGTACTTAATGTAACATTAAGTGTGGAACCGATATACACATTTAAACCATATGAATTCATATGAAGCTTTTTTCAGTGTAGTAACAGGTGATGAGAGTGATGAATGATAAAAGGATGGCTCATGTAGCAGACAATGATTTCTCTCTTTTTTTCATTTCTTCCTTGGGTCCTCAGAGGGAGGAGCTAGACAAATGCATGAGATCCAAACCAGGACCATAGTCAAGAACCTCAGTTCAGGCTTTTAGTGGGAAGTGTCAAGTATTTCCAACACACCTGATTTAGCTCAGTGCATAATGAACAAGTGGATCATCGGTGGTCTTGAGCAGTGTTTCTCAACCCTGGTCCTGGAGGCACCCTCCCCTGCACATTTTAGAGATTCCCTGCTCACCACCCACCTGATTCAACTCATCAGCTCATTAACAAGAGTTGCGGGGGTGTGTCAAATCAGGGAATCCATTACAACGTACAGGGCAGGGTCTAGGGGGGAACCTAGCACAAGAGCTGTCAACTGCTGCAGACCATGAGGAGCTAACTCGAGTGAAACTAGACATGTGAAACTATACTCACCCAAGAACTGGTAACGAGGCGTCTTCCTATTAGCGCCAAAGACATTCTGCCTGAAATGCACATACGACAGCATAAACGACCTGGGCTAGATGCTTATTTCTTTCATTATACGTAGGATTTAAATAAGTACATACGGGTCCTTCTGAATATATCTAAAATAAAGGGCACTCAAGTATTCCAGCTAGCTATAGAAGCTAACGCTAATCAAAGTCAGCTAGCTCAGTGCCGTCTGGCTTGCTCCTCACTCACCAGTTTCCCCGAGGTGTTAAATCAGCTCCAAACCATATACATTTAAGCTAACGTTATAAGTGAACAGCACGCTCAGAGGTCAACACTGTTCCTGTTAGCCGTGAGCAGCATGTTTGTAATCCTTAAACACGAACAGCTCTACATAATAAGAGTCCTCTGGCATGCGTTATTTATAGTATACTAAAATCGCAAAATTATTTATTTCATATTGTCAGCAAAATGGCGCTAATTTTTTGAATGTTATTAAACTCAAACCTGGTTCACTCCGTGGTCGTGTCGAACTGTGGGGAGGAAATGAGTTTGAAGGTGGGGTAAAGTCTGCACTGCATGTAGTAGTTTGCTGCAAGGCAAACATGCAGTTTGCATTAAAGACAGCGATCAGACTATTATGAAAACCCGTCAACAAGTGGAAGAGGACTAGTTTAGTTGCGGGTCATTGTTCTAAATGTGTGTAGCTGTTTTGTGTGCATTTTTTAGTATGCTACGGAATGTAAATTATGATTATTCCACATTGTTCTTAAACACATATAATGGGGCATATCTTTAAACTTGACATACTCAGTTCTACCTGTCCTATAACAGAATTCATCTTAAAGTGTGATTAAAAAAACTGCATAACACTCTTACAAGCATATTGCATAATGTTAGAACTGTTATATGCCTTGTGAAATACAATGGAAGCCACTACAGGCTCTGTGCTGTGTGAGAAGCTAGGGGAGTGTGGCCATGCAAAGTGGCTCTCAGGAGGCACCACAGACTATTGACGTGTGGTTTAGTGGTAGTTGTGTTTATTGGAGTAATTGGGCCTGAGGAGGGCGGGCTTTGAGTTAACTAGAGGTTGGAAGTGTCTACCCTCCTCATGTGTTCTCATTTGACTGAAGGTCGCAAAGAGATCACCTTCTGACCATATCAGTCCACAGATTACAATCCCACATTGTGCTATGATTATTAATCTATCTGATTAATATTTAAAGGGATCTCCAGCCAAAATAAGAAATGTAACCATAGCAACATCTATTGTAAACACGCTTCCTCACATCACAGTGACAACAGTGATAACAGTACTGAGAGTGAAGTTTTCAGACTTGAAGACTAGGAAAAAGAAGATGTATCTTGAAGACACGTTTGAATGAGTTACTAGGCAAAACTGTGTCATTCCATTTCAACGATGGGCATATGGTATCATATATTCAGTATTCTACAGCCTTTAACAGCCCTGTCAGTTCAAATCTTTCACTAGTATGCAAGTGCATGAACTGCAACTAATTGTCCCTCAACAGGTGTGATATCACAGCATATGCTCAGACTTATAATGAGGAACGTCAGCAGTCACCTGAAAAGAGTTTCAGGATGGCCTGAAAGCAGCAGGAACAACAGTTACACTGAGAACAAATACAAAAAATTGGACCATAATCATGTAAACTCTGCATATCCATAACTTGCACACAATCATTTAAGCAGGAATGATCGATAGGAACATTGGGTCTCATTCACCAACATCTTCCCACATTTTTACATATATTTGTTTTTGAGGAAAGTCTTCAGAAGTCAGGTCAGATTCATGTCATGTTCTTAAACCACAGATTTGTTTGCACTTTTGTGCTCCTGAGTGTGTAGATTCTGTTCTTACCGAAAGAACAAATTCCAAATAAGATGTTATTTTAATGTCTTGGAGGCCCTGAATGACCAACAATCACAATTCTGAATATAAAGTGATTATTATAATGTTATACTATCCTTGTTTAGCTGCTTCACCTAAGTCAGCTTGAGATGAAGCACTGTTCTCCCTCAAGTTGGCCCTGTAGCAACCACCGCCACCGATCCATGAGTACCATGACATGGAGCATCATGATATGGAGCTACTGCGTTTTTAGACAGTACTAAGAAATTACACATGACTGAGGGGCAAAATGAATGGAATGATGTCCCAGAAAATATTGAAATCAAATTAATTTAACTGGCCAAGAAACTGAATCTGAATCTGTAGTGAAGACAGAAGTTTCAACATGACAGCAACCCTAAACAAACAAAAAGACTGTTTTTTATAAAAGAAGATGAAGGTACTGCCATGGCCTAGCTAATCCGACTTCGGACCAGATGCCAAAACTGCCTGCAGTAACAAAGTACTACCTTTCTTTTTCTATATTAATTTGTTTTTAAAGATGTGTTTGTTTATGCTTTATTGTACATATTTATTACAAAATCAAAACACATCATGTGTGTGCATTAGAAGTGGATATATGCACCTGAAGTGTACAAACTAACAAATCAAAGGTATGGGAATTACTAGGCTCCCCCACGTAGGGTCAGGCGTTTCTGGTAAAATGGCGAGTAAGTATGAGTTGTTTTGTACACCCCCTGTATTTCACTGTGAGAACTTTTGGAGCAGAACTAAGTATGCTGCACACCTCCTGTTATCCCCGTTATTCCCCTGTTAGTTCATTAGCATAGAAAATGGGGAGAAGTAAACTACTGGAGGAATTTGTGTGTCATAAATGAAAAACCTTTATGTACGCTTGCTTTATGTATTCGAATATAGGTTAGATTACACTGTATCTATTTTCTTCCATATCTTTGATACTGTAACACAGCCCATCCCATTTGAATAAGACCAGCTGCAGCTGAGTAAAGCTTAAGAAACATGCCATAGCAGTGCCATCTTTATTGTTAATAGATGTTTTCATAAAACATTATTATTATTATTATTATTATCTGGCCACAAAAAGCTCAGAGAACCTATTTACTATACCAGCTGCAAATATAGTACAGTTTGGTTGCTTTATTCTGGTTTTATTATATAATGAACTGCTGGTTAGCCGCTCAGTGCAACTGCCTATTCTGTCTGTTTTCCTGCTCGAATAAGTGTTCCGATGCTGCAGCTGCGCGTGTGCTAAATCACACTGTAATAATTTAACTATGCTATATTAAATATATGTGTCTGAACTGCAGGTATCTTTAAAAACACAGACAAACAAGCGGCGGGGAATGTTGTGACGCGTCCGTGTCGCTCTGCGCTCGATTAGCTCGTCTGTGCAGAAGTGGACAGGAACACGGTGGACGGAGTCCGAGCGAGTGGGATTTAAAAACACAACACAAAACCACAGACAAAATATAATACAGAACAGCCGAAGCACGACAACTTTCACGCCACCAGTCAGGCTGGAGAAGAAGCACATTTGGTGTCTGTGTTTAAGTAGTTTGGGACGGACGGCGGATCAGAAGGTGCGTGTATGTGTGGAGATGTTTCTCCTGTGGTAACGCTGAAGGCTTCGGCGGTGCTAGGGAGCCATTTTGCAACACTTTATTTTTTTACCCAAATTGCTAACTTGCTAGCCCGCTAAGCTATCGCCGTAGCTAGCGCTTGCTAAAAAAACAACCCCTCTCGAGGAGTTTGGGTAAATGTTTGGAAGTCTTTTGCAACATTTTTTGAGTTTCATGACGCAGAAATACAGATTAGCAGTGCGTTTTTACACTTACAGGCCCGTTCAGTTATTGTAAGCCGTCTTTTGCTGCATGGTTTATTACGGCTAAGCTAGCTAGCTAAAGCTACAGCTACACTTTGAATGGCCTACAACCCCCGGATAACTGCGTCGTGCTAGCTGGTGTTGGTTCAGCTGGATTATAATTTACTAAGCTATCGAAATGTAGTGGTGGTGTTTCTTTCGGGAGATTTTGTATTGTTTTCGCCTCCGGTGACGGAGTGATAGTTGCATCCAGTGTTAGTTTTTCCAGTCAAGGTTAGCGATGTGCTCTCGCTAATAAGACCATTCAAGTTGTTGGCTAGCTGTTGCTAGCTAACTCTCCGACTAGTTTCCCAGCACTCGTAAGTTACTAGTTCAGTTTTTTCAATTACTTTGCTCGTTGATTCGACTCAATATCCATGCATTGTGGACGAAAATTGCGTTAACCTTGCGTATGTGGACTTAAACACAGTGTTTATCTGTGAGCGCTGACGTTAATATTTCTAACCAGAGCCCGTCTGAGGCTTTAGGCTGATTAGTCATGTTGAGATATTTGAGCGCTCGATGCGGACTCTAACGTTAAAGTTAAGGACCAGAAAGTGATTTTTTGAGGAATAGTGGTCGTTATCTTAACTGCAGTAGCGTTTTTATTAAATAGTTTCGGATTTTCTGCTTAATACGCTTTTCTTAGGTATAAACATTTTGTGAACCACGTTGTTTGGGGATTGTTCAGTTAGGCTTTTGGAAAAAGCGGGACAGATGTTGAGATGCTCATATGTTTAAGAAGCAGCATGTTTAGGTTGGATCAGAAAGTCTAAAATATCCAAGTATATGTATATGCATATGCTGGTCATCAGATCTGCAGGTGATAAGTTGGTGCTGCTATCGTTAGGTGTTAGAGGAGTGCAGGCTGATCTGTATGCTGCTGACATTCAGCTCCACACATTGGATGGACATTTGAGTTAGTTCTTTTTAAGACGTCTGAAAAATTAACAAATTGAGGTAAATGTCTGTTTTCTGTTCACAGATTTGGTCTGCAGCATTAAAGTGAAGAGATCAGAGAGAAGTAACAGTCCATTGGATAACTTTTTGTCATCACACGTTTTATCGGACAAGACAAGACATACTCTCTTCATTCAGCTGTTGAACCGGTGCAGCCCTTTCGTTGTGATTGTTCAAGCCCCCCTTTCATCCTTTAGGACCCTCGGATTTGTATCGCTGAGTTGCTGGTGAATCACCAATGCACAGAGCATCATTTGTGTTGAAAAGCTGTGGACTCTGGTGTCAGGGTGCTCATCTGTTAAAGCCTGTTCTGAATTGATGAACTGGAAAATCTACAGAGTTGTGAAGGATCAGATCATACTTCCTTTCACGTACACTGGTAGCCTGACGTGATATTGGTCTGCAAGCTAAAGTGCAATGAGTGGCACAAATTAAAGATGTCACATTTTCCTTTCATGGCATCCGATGATTTGGTCCCGATTATGAGCTGTTGAAGACTAAAGCAATGCCCATGACGCCATAACATCAAGCACCCTCAGCTTTTGTGATGTGACGGATCAGCCCCCCTTCTTTTGCCCTGACGTTGCACCCTCACTGTTTTAATGAGGTGAACATATTTGATTCGTGATTTTCTGCAACACTTAATTGTGTGGTATCGCTCCACCATATCTTTCTTCTTTTTTGGTGTGTGCATCTTCGGCTTACGATGAGTTTGTAAAAGGAGTTTCTGAGCTTCAGAGCAAGCACAAAGTGCTGCTGCCACAGCCTTCCAGATAAAGAGACTGGTCCAGAACTCTTGAATATTTTTTTTTTCTTCACATCATTTTGCCCCAGAGCATCTTATTTTGTCAATCTGAATGCACTCTCTTACAGTCAGTGTGCTTAGGGTGTCTTGGAGTGCCAGTCAGACATCGCAATTCATCCACAGCTTGCTTTCCATGTCTTGTTCTTCCACTACCGTCTAACTGTCCTGTTGATCAAAAACACCAGCCCCTCCTGCTTGACCACTACAGCCATCTTCCAATTTAACATTACGGGGGACATTCAGATACCAAAACAAGAGTCATACTACCAGCCCCTCACGCAGTTCACCATCCTGGAGACTGGAATTTGTCAGTGGCAAGCTTCTGTTGTCCTGTGGCTGCAGATTGGTTGCACAGCAAAAGCTGTGTGAGTGGATTGGTTGCGCCGACTGCACAGAGAGCCAAGTACAGGGCCACTGGACTACAGAGCTTACGACTCTGGGGTAAGGAATTCTAAATATTTTGGTTAAATAATTTTTGTTTGTTTAATCATGTTGTAAAATTCCTCATTGTAGCACCAGCAAATGTAGTAACCAATCAAATTAGTTACATGTTCCAAAAACTAAATTAGTTGCATGTGTCCGTATTGAGTATTTACAGCTGTTCATTTGACAATGAAGTACTTCCCATCTCTAACTGCGAAAGTAAATAATCTGCCGTGTTATGGTTTATGATCGTCTCTTCCTCCTGCTGCCCAAGTGTTATTAGGGCTCCTTACTTTGAGTAACGGGGGTGCTGACTTGGATGAGCAACGTTTTGATCAGTTGATGAGGGCAGACATGATTTTCTGTCATCTTGTTTTGCCAGTTCAGGCCATGAGGTTTGATGCCTCGATCAACTGACGGGAGACACTGGACCTAAATGGCGCAGCATGACTTTGTTCCTGCCTGGCTTAACTTCTCCACGCCTCAGCCTGCCAAGGTAGAAGACCCTATGCTGCTTTCATTTTTGTGAATAGCAGTGGTGTTCTCTGGTTTTATGCAGATTTAGCAATTTTATACAGATGTATTTTCTAAATATCTGTCAATTTTTAAAACTTCACACAGTTTTTAGCTTCAGCAAAAGCATTTCAACTTCAGTAAGAATTTAATTCTGAAAGTGCATGTAGTTTTAATGGCTTGAGTAAAGAGTGGTGTAAATCTTGATACCGGGTTCTTGGATACAGACATGCTATGCAGCTAATGAATGCCTGTTATCAAGACAGAAAGATAACTCTGTAAACTCAGTTTGTGTTACTAGACTTGGTAATAAAAATCAAATAAAACATGACAGTACCAAATAATAAACATAGTCCAGAAGAGCACAGGGTCATTAATATGAGTGCTTGAAGGTTGCATTTTGGTGTTTACCCCAGTCCCCTGCAGCCCCCCTTGAGAAGCATGGAGAGCACTTTCCACGTGGAGATGGACGGCCGGGAGTGAACCGCCGCAGACACAACTCCTCTGATGGTTTCTTCAACAATGATCCACTTAGAGCTCCTGGAGGTAAGACAAGCACACATGCAGCCGCTTCTCTTTCAGCTGTCCAGAAGAAATGCACTTCATCTTCAACAAATGCCCTTTCCCCTTCTTCAGGTGATGGGTGGCTGCAGCCGTCTCTGTTGAGGCATGATTCAGTGGACTCTGGTGTGGCTAAGGGAAACCAAGGCGGCTTAGGCAGTGGGCATGGATGGAAGGAGACCCCCAGCTGGCATGGGACCCCACGGGGCCAAGATGGCCCTCACCATCATCATGGCCGCCATTCCAAACGTGGCGGAGGCGACAGGGACAGACAGGGGGGCCATCGACAGCGCAATGGCAACTTCCATTCCCGCAAGGGTGGTCCCTTCCAAGACCGTTACTCTGATGAGGAGCGTAACGATGACAAGCTTAAGTTTGTTGAAGAGGATTTTGTGAGTGTTCATTTTATTTATTTTATTTTATTTAGTTATTTAAATTCATTGTGTTCATATTACATGTCCAGGTAGCATGTATGTAAGAAGTACATAAAGCTTGGAGATGGTACTAGCATAGTCAGTGTGTGAATTCCATTGTGACCACGCTTGTGATTTTTGTACGAGTATTAATGTTGTTTCTATATATAATTCAGCCCTCCCTGAATCCTGAGACAACTGGAAAGCCAGCAAGTCAGACTCGTGCTGTGGGAACTCCAGCAGGCGTGTGGGGTAAGGAAGCATGTTTAGACTATGTTTAGACTAAACATCAGAGTTTGGGGATACCGTTTATATGTGTGATTTGTATCTGTGGTATTTCAATGCTGGTTGTTTTCTATCTCACAGAGAATCCCCCCAGCGCTAAGCAGGCTATGTCTAAGATGCTGGTCATTAAGAAAGTGTCTAAGGAGGACCCCAGTGCTGCATTCTCTGCTGGCTTTGCCAGTGCTGGTCCTTTGCCTACTAATGGCTCCAAAGTCCCCATTACTGGACCCAGTGTCTACAAGAATTTGGTCCCTAAGCCTGCTACTGCCCCAACTAAGGTATTACACTTAGCTCAGTTGTGATGGTCAACTGTTTGATGAATGCCTAGTTGAGATGCACTGATGTCAGTTTTTCATTGTGACACAGATTCCAATACCTGAACTCTGGGTATCAGCCAATACCGAGATATCAGTGCTTTTTAAATTTTTTTAAACAATCCTGTATATCTGTATGCATCACTGTTTATAACACAAGGAAGAATAAAACATCATAAGAATGAAAAAACAAAAATAATATAATACAGAAAAGCTTTATGCTTCACCATAATGCAACAACCAAAAAGAACAGTAGTTATAATTTTAATGTAAACTTTTCAGTGCAACAAAGTTGTAAAATGTAAACATTAAATGAAAACATGAATTACAGTTATTTAATAAACCTGTTTATAAGAATAAATATAAATAAATTCACTTTAAATTGAGAATAGGGCGCTAAAATTGATGCACTGCAGCACAGGGAAACAACCGTGGCAGATTTCACACTTGCTAATTTCCTTAGCACGATGTTTGCCTGCAATGGAATCGTGCATAATAATTACATGTATGAGTTTTCTGATCTGTTAATAAAATCAAAGAGTTTTGATAATTGTGTTTTTGAAATAACATGCTTCAGGCAAAGCACATTTGCAGCTAAGAGGCATATAAAGTGTGTGTTGGACATGTCTACCCAATAACTGATTTGTTTAATGAGGCCAGTATCGGTGCCGATCCAAACCAGAGTATCGGATTGGTGCACCAATAATCCCTAATGGTGCTTCTGTTGCCTGGTTCTATATTAGACACATTACTGTGATGCTGGAGATTCTGCTTCATTTTTTTCCTGTGAAGTGAGAATCATTGATTTTATTTTGATTTGTTTGACTGGTGGTAGAGGATGGATATGCCAAAGAGTAGGACCTCTTGATGGACTAAGAGGAGAAAAATGAAAATACAAAGCTCCTTGTATTGTAACTCTCCAATTTCATGATCTAGATATGATATGAAAGTTCACTTTTTCTTTCTCTTTCCTTCTCTGGAGACTGGCCCATGGAAACCCAATGGAAGGGAAACTAAAGTGGGTTTGCATTTCTCTGGTCGGGATTCAGCCTTCACCAGCCCTGTGTCTGTGACCAAACCTCTGACACCTGTCAACGCACCACCCCATGGCACTCCTAAAGAGGTAAGGATCTAGGCATTCATTAGGGAATGGTGCTTCATTCTTACTACAGTAATTTGATTGCCTACATTTTAGGAGAATATCAATGATCAGGGTTTTCCCAGGATTAGGTTCACTCACTCTGCCTTTTGTCTTAACTACTTTTAAATTTGTGTACATTTTCTTTCTTTCTTTCTCTCTCTCTCTCTCTCTCTCTCTCTCTCTCTCTCTCTCTCTCTCTCTCTCTCTCTCTCTC
>CM067476.1:22433233-22479855 GCA_034552555.1 Semaprochilodus insignis | reverse complement strand
TCTCTCTCTCTCTCTCTCTCTCTCTCTCTCTCTCTCTCTCTCTCTCTCTCTCAGCCACCTTCCAGCACTACCCCACCTATAGACATCACTCCTCCCCGACTGAAGCTGATGCGCCGCAGTACCGACCGCAAGAGTGAGTTCCTGCGTGGGCTGAAGGACGAGAGGAATGGAGAAGTGAGCGGCTGCCACAGCCCTGGAACTCCAGCCGAAGTGAGTTTACTTACAACAGATGTGTTGCTTTTGTAAGAGTCATATGTTAAAATTCTGCCATTGTCTTGTTCACTTGTCTCTTGGATTCTTAATGTTAAAGCTGTGTTTATGACTTTCAGGGAGAGGGCAGTACTCCTGAGCCGAAAGAGTATGGAGAAAGTCATGAGAATGGCATGTCTCACTCTCTGAGTGACTCAGACACTGAGCACCTATCCAGCTCACTGGAGGCTGAGCACAGGTCAGGAGTCAAATACACTTGCCTTTACTGGCTATCAATTCTATCATCAAGTGGAGTTTCACTGTCTGTTATTTCAACACTTTTGATTAATTCAATCATTACAGTGTAATGATTCAGTTTACTGGTCATTGTGGATAGCAAATAAAGTTGCAAGATGTGCATTGTTGACAGTGTGCCCTCTGGTTTCTGTAGCCACTGTTATAAAGAGTTAGTACCTCTCTCTGTAGTATACCATTTTAAATCACCCAGCAGGATGCAGCATGACTTCATTACATTTCAAAAATGAAGTTATTGAGTACATTCAGGCATTTCCATAGATCTAGCATACATCTAGCAGTCATGGTGACATTGGTAACTTCAGAATGATTTGGTTTTCTCCTCTCCATAGGCTGCTTAAAGCAATGGGTTGGCAGGAATACCCAGAGAATGATGACAACTTCCAACCCCTCACAGAGGATGAGCTCAAAGAGTTTCAAGCTAAGACCGAGCAGGTATAGTCCATGAAAAAGGAATAGACCCTTATGCTTTTTTCTTTAGGTTGTTTTAGGCATGCTGTGTGTGTTACAGACATTATTTGAGTGCCTTGTGCTCTGGATGTGTTAAACTACATGTTTCTGTGTTTGAAAATTGCATTCACTGTGTTAATGGCCGTGTTTGTGTGTGGTTCAGCTGAAGAAGAATGGGCTGGGGCGTAATGGTGTGCTCCCAAAGCCTCGAGCTGTGGCCCTGCTGGCCTGGAGGAACACCCCGAACCCTGGCCTGGATGAAGGCTCTGAGTCCGAGACCAGCAGTAGCAGCCAGACTTCCGACGACGAAGATACCTAATGTGGCTTTAAAACTCCCTCGTTCTCTTCCTTCATCGCTCATATTTGCTCTCTCGTGCTCTCTCTGTCTCTCTCTTTCATCACACCTTATATTTCAAACAAAAAGAAGAAACTGAGTGAAAATATTTTCATGGACAAGGGACATCAATCATATCCCCAGTGAGAGAGAAAACTGAGTTGATGCCCATGGGCACTTTCGTTCGTTCTTTTTTTTTTTCTTCTTTTCTTTTTTTTTTCCCCCCTTTTCTCTCCTCCCCTGGTTTTCCATTTATCCCAATCTAGAAATGTCTATGAAAAACCACACACACACCCCCACCTGAGGTTTTTTTATTTTTATTTTTATTTTTTGCTTGGGGAAAAAAGACTAACTCATAATAACACCAATTATAACCGTGATTTAACGTGACATATGACTTCATCTGAATGTTCTATAAAACGGCTTTGACACCTTTCTCAAATATTTTTCCTTTTTGCGAAAACAATTCGTAGCATTAGTGTTAAGACGAAACAATCATTGTGAGCCACTGACAACGGCATTGCTCCCAGTCCCTCATAGAAATCATCTCGAGCCAGTCTGCTGTGCTGCTAGGAAGCACTCATACAAAACCCATACAGAATGAACGCTCTAGTGTAGTTGGGCAGCTAAGATTTGACTCCTTTTTCTGGTGTTTGACTCGAACTTCTCACTCTGCTTTTTGAACTTGATGTAACCACATTTCACCACAAGTGTGTGAGCGTATTTTCAAAGTGACAAGTTGGATTTGATATGTAGCTTACGTGAGGGTATATCGGCTTTTGAAATAGTGGTGACATTTCAGAGTGAAGGATCAGAGGAGGTGGTAGGAGTGGTAATAAAACAGCAACAGAAGTTCACTGATGCAGGGCTTTTTTTTCTGGATAAACTCACCTTCACAGACACACTGTCTCTTTCACTATGTTTCAATGCAATGACATTTAATGAAGACATAATGACAGCACCTACTACAGCATCCAAGTTTGTTCTTTAGTTTAGAACTTCCAGAGTCTCAGATTGTTCTATGCGAGCTTGAGTCAAACTGTACACTTGGCCTCACAAAGCCCCTTCAGAATCAATGTGGTACAATGTGTGTACTCCTGAAGCATAAGAGTCTTAGAATGTAGGCTCTAAGCTATGCTTGGTAAAAAGTGTATACTATTTTGGTGGAAACTTAATGAATACAAACTTGGAAAGAAATTGGGGGAGAATTCAACCTTGCCCAGCACAGTCAATGTTTTCAATGTAATCCTCTGGTAAGAAATGACCCATAAACGGAATGATGTCTGATTGGCTTTTTTTTGGAACAAAGGACTTATTCTGAAAAGTAGACCTTTTCTCTTGGTTCTGACATATTCTTCTGAAAATACAAACGTTCTGTTGGCAAAATAAGTTTATCATATACCTAGACTCTGTATCCCTGCAGTTAGCAGAACAGTAGAAACTCGTCTGCTAAAGTTCTGTATTTCATGAGGGACTGCTGGTGGAAATTATGCATCTCCATTTTTTTGTACCTTGTTTTTGCTGATAGGGTATAAAAAGGCTTTATTACAGATTTCAGTTTCTTTTTTTATTTTGGTACAGCTGTAAAAAATCCCACATAGTTTTTTTTTTTTTCTTCTTCTTCTTTTGTTTGCATTATGTTGTTCCTGCAGCCTTGATATTCAGGGTGGATTGTAAAAAATATAAGAATAAAAATTGTGAGTTTTGGAAGATTAAGATTATTTTGTTAACATTATTTACAGATTTGCAGATAATAAGGTGTCATGTATGGGTTTATCTGTATTGAGACAAAGCAAACAGAAACTACTGCATCTTGGAGAAAAAAAGAAGAAAAAAATTGTAATAAATATTTTGCACCAGTTTGCCAAATTTTGTCTACCATTTCGTTTTCTGCCCAAGCGTTGAGAAGAAAGCATTAATTGGAGACCAAAAATTGGTTGAAAATGGATCAAATAAGGCCTGTGGAATTTAGGAGAATAGCATACCTAACTTTTTGAGCTAATTTGTGATCTGTAACTCCACCCCTTCTTTATCAGTGTCCTTTGTCAAGGTGACTGACATGGTGATTGTATCCAACAAACATCCTCAACAGTCAACAAAAGAAGTTTTCATGTTATCGGAAAACGTTGAGAGGTGATTCAAATTACAGGACTGAAGGAATCAAGAGGCTTCCTCACAGTAATTTGTGTGAAAGTTAGTTTTGTTTATTTTGGTGGTTGGTAGAGTTTGCAATGGAACACACAGGCAAGTTCAGCTGTCGCAACTGCAACATGACGTTCCGTTCATTTGGTCTTTTGGATAAGCACAAGACTCAGTTCTGTATTGGAAGTGAAATAGGAGACCCAGTAAAGTTAAGGAGAAGCCATGTGGAACAGCCAGAGAGAGCAGCTTTGAGGGGAGTTTCCCCTAGAAGGACACAAACCCCTGATCTTATTTCTGTAAGTAAACTCACACTGCAGTATTTTAATGTTGTGTGTCTGGATGGTCAGTGGGCAGTTAACGCTGCTTCATGTGTTTGAGATACGTTAGCATGAGGAACATTGGCAAATACGACTTGAGCCTATCTGTTTTTGTCATTGTGCAGCTGAGAGAGCAGAGGAATAAACTGTTGAGGGAAAGGGACAAGTGGGAGATTGACCCTCAGGGCAGTGCAGCCAAGAGCCTGATCGTTAACCAGCTTACTGACGAGGTAATACTGATTCCATAAAATCAAGCTCTGATGATTTCCACTGGTGTTGATGCACAATACACAGTGCAAGTCAGGATATCAATGACAGAGCAGCCAGAGATGCCTTACTGACCAGTGGGGCCAGTGCCCAGGGGCCTCAACAGTTTGGGACAATACACTGCAGATGCAATCTGAATTTGTATATGTCAGGTATATATGTGAGGAAGGTCCCTCAGGCTGTGACCTATAAATGGAAGAAAAAGTAAGTGAACTCTTTTGAATGACCTGAATTTCTGCATTAATTACTAATAAAATGTGATTTGAAAACCTACATAACAATTACAGATCAAAGTTAATCAAACTAAACTAATAACACACAAATAGTTGTGCTTTTCATTTCTTTTTATTGAACACATCCACGATGAAGGCTAGAATAAGTAAGTGGACCACCGTGTTGACTTCTCAAGTAACTAATTGACAAGAAGTTTGTCCACGACCACCTGAATTTTTCTCATAGCTTCTGGGAAAATGTACTATGGACAGATGAGACAAAAGTTGAGTGTTTTAGTACAAATGCACAGTGCTATGCTTGGAGGAAAAAGGGCAATGCACACCAGAACCTCATGCAAACTGTGAAGCAGGGTGGAGGGAGCTTCAGGGTTTGTGGCTGCTTTGCTGAGTGAACAGTGAATTCAAAGGTGTATCGAAACATTTTACAGGAGATTATAAGAGCAGCAGTGCATGACCCCAAGCTGAAGCAACGCTGGGTAATACAAAAATGGCCAAGTCAAAGTCTTGACCGAAGTCTTGAGGTGCTGTGGTATGGCCTGAAAGGGGCTGTGCTGCAAAGTATTCTATAAATTCTATATTGAAAGGAGGAATAGTCCAAAATTCTTCCTCAACTTTTGTGCAAATCTCATGTGCAGCTATAGGAAATGTTTGGTGAAATTTCTGCTGCTTAAGAGGGACCTCCAGGTTATTCAATTTAAAGGTTCACATACTTATCCTTGCCTGCACTGTGGATGTTACCCAGTGTGCTCAATTACTGTTGGGTTCACTTACTGTTTCTTTACATTGTATATATTATTTAAATATTTGCAATATAAACTCTCCCTAAAACCAAACGGAAGTATAAATGAAAGAAACACTAGCCTATTAAACATTAATTGAGAATGAATCAGGTATATTTTTACTTCACTTAGGCAAGCAATAAATGTTTAAATCTAGAATCTTGGCTTATTGCGGATCTTATCAATCCTACATTTCAGTTTCATAAGCTCAGGATGTCGATTGAAGAAAGCCTGCCCAGATGGCACACAGGGGTCAGTTTTATTTTGTTTATTTAGTTTCTGATCACCTTTTTAGCATGTCGACTTCTGAGTAATAATACAGTTATTCTGGGTATAGGTGTGTTATGTTGGTCAGAAGATTAATGGACAGAGGCTTCAGGAAGTGTCTGAGCATCATGAACACAAACTGGCTGAGATCAGAGCACATAACGCTCAGCTGGAGCAGCAGAGGAAGGGTAAGCCCCTATTTGCAGTCACTCACAAAACTAATCATATTATATCAAGTGAGTTTGATTATGCCAGTTAAATGTATTGGCCAAAGTGGAGACATATGATGTTGAATAATGTATTTACTCAGTGTTTCTAAATGAATGTCACAAAAATAGGACCAAATTATACAACACTGTGTAAAGTGTATTTAAATGTAAGTAAGAACAGAATGCAATGATGTGCAAATCTCATAAACCCATATTTTATTCACAATAGAACATAGAACACATATCAGATGCTGAAAATGAGACATTTTACCATTTCATGAAAATGTATAACTCATTTAGAACTTGATGGCAGCAACACATCTCAAAAAAGTTGGGACAGGGGAAACAAAAGGCTGAATAAGTAAGTGGTATTAATAAAAAAACAGCTGGAGGAGCAATTTGCAAGTAAGTCATATGACTGGCTATGAAAAGAGCATTTTAGAGAGAACTAGTCTCTCAGAAGCAAAGATGAGCTTCACCACGCTTCGAAAAACTTCATCTATAAATTACGGAGCAATGTCAGAATAATGGTCCTCCTGAATATCCCACCATCTACGGTATATAACATCATCAACAGTTTCACGGAAGAAATCACCCTCAGGCGGCACTACATGCACTGTAACAGCCATGCACTGGAAATCACTGAATGAGTTCAGGAACACTTCCAGAAGTCATTGTCTATAAACACAGTCTGCTGTGCAATCCACAAATGCAAATTAACAAAGTGCAAAGAAGAAGCCATATGTCAACTCAGCAAAGACGCTGCCGTCTTCTCTGGGCCAGAGCTCATTTAAAATGGACTGAGGCAAAATGGAAAACTGTTCTGTGGTCAGATGAATCAAAATCTGAATTTCTTTTTGGAAACCACAGATGCCTGTGTCCTGTGGACTCAAAAGGAGAGGGCCTATCCGGCTTGTTATCAGCGTACAGTTCAAAGGTCTGCATCTCTAATGGCATGGTGTTGAATTAGTGTGTATGGTGTGGGCAGTTTACACATCTGGAAAGGCACCATCAATGCTCAACAGTACACAGAGGTTTAAGAACAACATATGATCCCATCCAGACAACGTCTCTTTCAGGGGAAGCCATCCATATTTCAGCAAAACAATGCTAAACCACGTACTGCATCCATCACAACAGCATGGCTTCGCAGAAGAACAGTCCGGGTGCTTAACTGGCCTGCCTGCAGTCCAGACCTTTCACCAGTACAAAGCATTTGGCACATAGTGAAATGAGGACTGTTGAGCAGCTAGAATCCTACATCAGACAAGAATGGGACAACATTTCTCTCCCAAAACTCCAGCAATTGGTCTCCTCAATTCCCAGACATTTACATTAGTTCTACTTCAGCTCTTCCCAAATATGATGGATAGAGGTTTATCATGCCACAGTTCCACTGCTCCACAGCATAATGCTACCCCAGTAGCTGTTTGGTAGTAGTCATGACCATTTTAGAATACAGCCCAGAGTGTCCTATTCTTGTGTGTGTCAAGAGTCAGACTTTGGCATTTACAAGGTCAGGTTAGGGTCAGAGTTTGGCATTAACAACATGAATTCATGTGTCAATAGTCCAGGCTGGTGGAGGACATGTATCGGGTGGGAAATGTTTTCTTGGCACACTTTGAGGCTGTTAATATCAATCAGTTATCGCATGATTCCCACAGCCTGTATAATTATTGCTGACCATTGTACATCACTTCACTGCCACAATTTATGGACATCTAATGGCTACTTCCAGCATGATAACGCATCATGTCACAAAGCAGTAGTCATCTCAAACTGGTTTCATGAACATGGCAATTTATTCATTCTTGAATGGCCTTCTCAGCCACCAGATCTGAACCAAATTAAACATCATTAGGATGTGAACAGAAGATTTGCAGGAATTGTTGGTGCTTGGCGAGTGTATAGTGTATCTCCATTTTTTTGTGTGTGTTTGTGTAGAAATTGAGCAGCAATTGGCAGAGCTGTCTGGTCAGAGCAACTCATCGGCTCATCTGGAGGATCTGCTGCAGCAGCTGAAAGAACAGGAGGAGAAGAATGAAGAGATTCTGTACCAACTCAGCACTCAGATCAATGACCTACAGGGGTGAGACAGGGAGCAGAGATATATAGGCTCAGATATAGTTTTGCCTTTTTCATGGGAAAAGTGAGTTACTCTCCTACCTGACCATTATTTTTTATTCCACTTGCTGAACTGAAATATCTTGTAGGATGAGAGAAGCTGATGTTTCCTCAGACCTTCCAGAAGACAAGAAGACACAGCATGTCACCTTTGACTTGATCTCTGTGGATGGACCACTCTCCAGTCAAATACGGTTTGGCCTATTCCACTATGTTATACAGTACTGTGCAAAAATCTGAGAACTGAGGGATTAATCATTCTGGTGCACTAGAATACACTGGTACATTCAGTGCACTAGAACTATTTCTTGTACTATGGAAAAGTAATTTATTCATTTATTCATAATTCATTTGCATAAGGAAGTGTAAAACCAACAGGAAATATGTAAAGAAAAAACATTTAAATACCATACAAGACATGGCAAACCACCAAAACTGTCACTGGCAAGAAACAGCACTTAAAGCCTTCATCTTTGGGAGAGAGGAGAAAATAAAGCTCCACTCGTGCTTTAGATCCGAATTAATCCACAGGTGTTTCTGTTTATCCTCCCACTGTGGGAAGGAAATAGACAAAAAAGAAGAAAACTTGCCCTAGAGCACCGAATCTGGACACCAAGTCTAGATTTAAGCTTCATTAATGAATTGGAATTACTTGAAACAGAGGAAGAAGAAGAGTAAGAAGAAGAAGAAAATGCAACCCATTCTAAAACTGAACTTTCTAAATGAATGTAGGCCTACTGAAAAGGATGGAGGCTGTAATAAAGACAAATAGTAGACACACTAAATACTGGAAAAAAAACATATATTTAGTATTATGGCTACATTGTAATTTTCTATTAAATATTGGTTTATTTATTTTTATGTATTTTATTTTTGCTTTTTTTATGCTGCAAAATAAATTACTTGTACTTTGTGAGTTTGGAACATGCCTACAACTTGTGGTGGTACAAGAGAACACATTTTAAAGTAGGGAAGAAAGCTGGTCTTCTGGACGGCTTCTGTCTGTAGCTGGAAGACCCCACTCCCTTCATGACTGTGATAGGGCTGCGGAACAGGAAGGAGATGGGGTATTGGTGGGGAGTGTAAAAAGTTTGTCAAGGGAACAGAAGGTGAGGATGTGAATTTATAGGGCGCCAAACTTCCCCCACCTTGAAATTAAACAAATGTAGGGTGGTCTCTGACTTCTGCAGTGGAAACAGTTTGTATAGTATATGTACAGTGCCTCAAATGAGATTTTGGCCTCAATGGGATTTATCCTACCCAAACAGATGATAAAAAAAAACAATTATAATTTTACGCAGTGCTTAGATACGAGACTTACTTAGATAAGGGACTTCCCTTTATGAACTTATGGCATCACTAATTGCTGTTACAGATCACTGCGTCTAGTGTACATGCAATCAGGTGGCTCCGATCCGGAGGTTTTGGCCCACATGCATGACCTGCAGGCTGAAGCTTACACCCTGGAGCAGGCCAGAGCTAGAGATGAGTACAAGTCGAGGAAAAGACGTGAGTAATGCAGTGTGTGCTGCTCTGTTATATTCTCTTCAGTCATCAGGAGGGCTGTCATTCTCCATCACTCTCCTCAGGAACAAAGCCCTCTCATCATGCTGTGGACCTTGTGGCAGTGGAATATGAGAACCAGAGGCTGGAGGAGGAGATCCTCAGATTGCAGTTGGTCAGGGAAAGACACAGAGGGGAAGAGGGTAACTCTAGTCAGCTCAGAAGATTTTTGGATTAGCCAGTGAACCTGTTAATAATCCTATAGTGTTATTCACCTACAGAGCAAAATACATATCAAGTGTTTAAGCATTAATGACAGGATGGATGAATGGATGGATGGATGGATGGATGGATGGATGGATGGATTCTCAAGCAGAAACGGGTCTGACTGTAGGAGAAAACCATGGAGCATGATCAGTTCAGATAATTATGTCCAATTATATTTTACACATACAAGCTGGCCATTAAGGTTGACTGGCTAGTTCCTGTCCTTTACATTGGCTTGTTTTTACTGTAGCTAGTTCAGCACTCAGTTTGATCCAGAGGCATCAGATCCATCAGTTGGCCAGCCTGCAGTCAGAGATATCCAGCCTGAGAAGGGAGGTGCAGAGGAGCAGGAAAAGTGGGGATCCTTTAACATCCCCTCTAGTCTCCCCTGAAGACCCGCACGGCCAGACATATCCGACTCTGGCACTGGTGAGTTTTATATGCATGATTTAGGTTTTACAAGTCTTACAAACCTATTTAACAATCACAGTAACCATTACTGATATACCAGTTAGTGATCTCTTTCTGCATTAAAAATATCTAGATCATCATCACAGATTTGGAAATGTCCTATTGTTAAAAAAGCAGGAGATTGTTGGACAGTGAGTACACATAGTGTTTATAAACTCCAGCAGCACTGCTGTGTCTGATCCACTCACCGGCAAACTAACACACACTAACATCCCATTATTACCTTAGTGTCAGTGTAGTGCTGAGAATGATCCACCACCCAAATGATACCTACTGTGTGGTGGTCCTGTAGGGGTCCTGACCACTGAGAAACAGGGTGAAAGGGGGCTAACAAAGTATGCAGAGAAACAGATGGACTACAGTCTGTAAATGTAAAACCATAAGGTGCACCTGTATGGTAAACTGACCCCAATTATAAAGAGTGTAGATACAAGGTATGTCTTCAGTACCTTTCGTAGGGACCGTAATTATACCATATTCCATATATTCTGTCTTGACTCCAGGCCTCTTACTGTATTTTTCTACTTAAACATAGTTTTCAATCGGTACTGTTGAAAGTACTTCTAGCTTCAAGCAAAACAGTTGTAACTGGAAATTAAGTTCAACCAGTTGCATCAGATATACATTACTGGATGAAAGTAGTCGATGACGTTTTATCATAGAAATATCATTCCATCTGAAACTCCAAAATTATTGGTTGTAATGGCCGGTTACTTCTGTTCACATTCTTCTAGAGTATTTCTTTTGTGGATTATTGATGATTGAATTTAGCAAAACACACGCAATCTACATGCCAAGATACAGACCTGCTCTTAATCCTGGTTTTTGTGTGAAAGAGAGACAAACAGACTCATGAGTGATCTTATGATGTCCCATGAACTCTTCACTCGTCCTGATTTACTAAACATTCTGCCATCCAACCTTCATAGTTTGGCGATCCAGTATTTTCTAAAATGGCTCCTTATCTCTGGAACACTTTTCCTCTATAAGTCTGGCAGTCTAATTCTCAAAACCCATCTCTTCTCTGTAGCCTGCAGCATACCCCTGACCTAATCCAACCTTCTCACTACATCTCTACCTTGTCTTCTTCTCTGTTGTCCGTTTCTATACCATTAGGTTTTCTTGTTTTTCTTCTGGTATTACACTTATAAGCATCTTTGGGTTCCTGAAAAGTGCTAGATCAGTATCAGCTACAAACCTAATTCCATTAAAGCACTAGGTAGAATGCAAATAAAAACAGACCGCAGTGATTTACTCTACTCTACTCTACTTTACTCTGATCTACTCTAACCTGCATTTGAATGGAAACAGTACAAAGACATGATTTTACCTATCTACAGGTGTACGGCAGGGGTAATTAAAGAGCCAACAACAACAAAAAACATCTTAAAAAGTGCATAGTCTTTTTATGAGCAAGGATGGTTTGGGGCTCAATCAACATTAGTTTAAAAATAATGTTCCTCTGCCAGAAATTTCAAGGATTTTATGTAGCTATTTCACCCTCTACGGTGCACTGTATCAGTAGACGATCCAGGGAATCCCGAGAAATCTCTGTACATAAAGCAAACAGCTGAAAAACATGATTGAATGCCTGTGACCCTCAACCCCGCAGATGGCACTGCTTCTGTGATGATATCACTACATGGCCTCAGGAATACTGTTGTCAATAAACATTGGTCATGCTAAAGCAAGTTAGGCCTGTGCTATGCACAGTGGAGGTCATGTGTCAACAGGATCCAGAAATGCTACTGACTTCTCTGGATTCAACCTCATCTGAAATTGACTGATGTATATGGAAATGTGTTTTGTGGTACTATCTTTTAGACCCTGTCTTTAGACACTGTCTGTGGTTATTTCAGCATAACAACACCATTATCACATAACTACTGTAACTGTTACATGTAGTTTATACTGTGTATTGTACACTGCATACTCTTTACAGTCCTGTGCTTAATGGTATTTAATTGTATATTGTATAGAAGTTTCTTTTTGGTAATGTTTGTCCACTTCTTTGCTCTGTTTGTTGACTTATGTGTAAAATGTCCAGTGGTATATTTCATTCCTCACTCAACACTAACTTCACTTTGACTTTGACACTTAAATCAATAGTCATCAATCTAAGAGCCAGTGTAGCTAAAAGTATTTGTTCCAATTAGGCCAAAGCACGATTGAGTGTAATGTGTTGGTCTCAGCACCACTTGTGTAATGATTTTTATTGCTTTTGGTGCTCCTTGGTGGTGCGGGAGACTTAATGGTGGTTCTTGTAAGTTCATTAGGAGACATACTTGATAATTGTCACTTCAATTTCTTTTTAATGCTACTTTTTCATTACTTGTAACCAATCTGGCTCAACCAATATTGCAGGATTCGACTTTGAAGCACTCAGTATTGGGCAAACTTGTTCCCGACCCTATGGACAGCCTTGTTCCTGCTCCTTATGATCCTGTGTGAGTCAGTATCTCTCTTACTATTCAGGTTTATCTCATGTGTCTCTCAATGAAAATTAGTATTGATGATGAATCACCATTACCACATGACCAAACTTCTTCTGTGTGTGTATGCAGGGCTGGATTTGTGATTTTCTATGACTTGGTGCTGGGTGTGGATGCCAGTTTTAGTGCAATTTGTCTGGTAGCTCGGCTATACTCTGGAGGGCAGGAGATGGGGCGGCCCATCCCCATACCACCTGTCCGGTGCCAGCCTCCTCGGACTCTGGCTTATCCATTGAGCAAAAACCCTGGAAACTACTGCTTACTGACTGTCAAACAGCCTGTACCAAGGTAATTCAGATCTGGCGGCATTACATAGATTTACCCAGGGCTATTCAGTCCAAGCTTAAATGATATCAACTGAAAAAGTATACTGCAGCAAAATGAATCTGTGCACAAAACATTTAATATCCATAACACTTTTCTTAGACTGAAATAGCTGTTATCATAATATGGCCATATACAGCAGTCCTGTTTGTCATAATGAAGAACCTCTAATTCCAAGAAGAATTCTATAAAGGACGTTTATGTTTTGGACAGCATTTTGAGCCCCATGCGATGCAGCACTTCCATCACAAATGTTTGCTTCTGTTGGTAGTGCACCGTATACTGAATAATATAAAGATTTATTTAAAGCTGCAACAACTTCCACATGAACGTACCACATCTCCTTGTAGGATGCAGCCATCTCCAGCCCTCACTTTGGTGTTGGAGCTGCAGGCTGCCGGGGGTTTAGATTCATCTGGTCAGGAGATCTATGGCTTTGTGCCCAGAGGCTGGACCATGCTGCAGCTTTTTGACCAACACAACCAGGTCCAGAGTGGTTTTTGGAGGGTTCCAGTTTGCTGTCTGCCTGTGAGGCCTTCCCTCAGTCTAGGCCAACTCAACTCTGTTCCTCAGGTAACATCAAACATCTTCAGGTGTCTCCTATTTCTAGCTACACTCACAAATAAAGGAGCTCTTAGAAGTGATAACACTTAACCGCCATTTTAAGTTCCCTATGTTAGTGGATGATGGATCTTTAAAGGCTGTGTGAGTGTCAAGACCTTTTTAAAGATTAAAGAACCTCCACATACTGTAAAGGATCTACACCAGTTAGGCTAAAGAGTTTTCCTAGGACTGTACATCCAAGCCAAGATCCATATAGTAATGTTTTATTGGAACCTTTATATTTAATTAATCAAGCTAACATGATAACCCCCCTGAATGATGCATCTTTTTGCCCATCAGCTGACAAACGTAGAAGATCTCCAGGTAACTAACTGTTGGGAAGACCACTGTCTAATTTCAACCATATACTGTCCATACTAACTGTCCTCAAATCATCATTACGACAGAAAGTATTGATTACGCAAATCACTCATCAAATGAGCAGGACAGCAACCTAAAAGCTGAAGTTGATAATGTAGTTACCTGGATACTCTAGATTAAACACCACTTCAACTCAAAGGTATTAGATCATCAGTTGAAGCTCCAGATTACAGTTCTACTGCTCCACAGCCCAGTGTTGGGGGCTTTATACTCCTTTGGCCAGTGCTTGCTGTTCATACAGTAGTTTTAGGGTCATGTGTGGCTGCTCCAAAGTCTATTGGGAATGCTTTTGTCTGAAGATTATACCAGCTGAGTCTCGATACGTTCAGACATGAAGTGTATATCAGCGCACTGTTGAAACTAAACTAGTCCCTGTGCAACCTTTTCTCTCTGTGGTCAGTTGGGTAGCATGGAGATTTGCCTTCGCCTGGTTAACGCTCGTGACGGAGGTGTACAGTCTCTCACCAGGATCGATCCTAACGATACCAGCCATTACAAATTTCCACCGGTGGTATGCAGCTCACTGACTCTTTTCATGTCCATTTTTGTCATTCATTGCTTATTTTTGTTTGGCTCTTCTGCTGGAAAGCTGTAGATCATAATAAATACTGTGATTTTTCTCCTCTCAATTAGAGCTTGTTTTGAGGTCTACAACAGCAAATTAAGCCATGCTGCTTTCAATATTACAGGGACTTTCAGCAACAATCTTGGAAGGCCAGTCATCGCACCTGCCAACACTTTCATCTCATCCAATACTTTCATCCCAACCCCAAACAGATCACATGGACCCTGGTCAGAGGTGAGAATGAGAGATAAACCCCACCTACTCTGATATGGCTTGCTGTGTTGCTTAATTCATAGCACTCTTATTGATAACTCTGTTAATGCAGGTGGGGACCTCTCACTCATCTCTGCTGACTTCAGAAAGCTGAAATTAGTTTGTGTGGATTAATCAGATTGTGTGGACTAATATTAGTACGTAAGATTTGCTTGCCCATTTACTTGTGTCTACTGAGAAATTTAGGGCATGACTAAGTATTTGTGGCCTTTCTGATTGTAATGTATTATTAGTCGGGATACAATGATACACTCAGCCCATGATTTAAAACAATTCACTATACTGGGTTTATGATTTGGTGACTAATCATGTTGTTACACAGTTCACTAATTGAGCTGGGAGTCAGGAGGAGTGCTGGAGTGAGGTATTACATTAGATAGCATTCTGTATAGAATGTCTTGTGACAGTTTTGCATTAGACAGTTTTGCATTAGATATTAGACAAAAACATGCATAATAAAAATTATTATTTCATTTATTAAATGAGCAAAGAGATAATGTCAGTCACCAATGTGAAAAAATAATTGCCTCCTTTAAATGAATACCTGGTTTTATGGCCATTAGCTAGCAGTCACAAAACTAACATATCATATACGGTGGTTTGATGTCCGCCTTTCACATTTTTGTGGAGGACTGAGTTCAGCTTTTGCAGAACTACTTTAAATGAGCTTGACCTGCTTGGTTAAGGTCCTACCACAGCATCTCTATTGAGTGGGGACTTTGACAAGGCCAGGCAAATACATTAATTGTGTTTGTTTTCAGCCCTTCGGATGTAGACATTATGTTCTGGACCATCCTCTTTGTGTCATTCATCCTGATTATGTTTCTGTTCATCTCATAGACAGATTAACAGACAGTCTCCTTATACGTACTGTAGAATGAGCTTTTTAGCATTTTAATTGTTATCTGATGTCTACATTAAAGATCATAAATATTTTGATGAGCTCTGCTCTGATTTGCTGTTTTACAGTGAGACACCACAATGGGTCACACAGGAGCAACAGACAACTAACAACTTCAAACTAAAAAAGATGTTAAAGACATGGCTGCTGAAGTTGGCTTCCTGTTTGCCCGCTTTTTTTGCAATTTATTCACCCCACCTTAAGTGGTGCCACAGTCACATTTTGGCACATGTACAAGCTGCCATATCTTGCTCAAAGATGAACATGAACCATGTCAGCTGACAGTTCCATTTCTTGGAAAGGGTATGAAAAGTGCCGACATCACCCTCACAGCCATAATCCACTATTTTCATTGGAATTTCACCAGGCTAGAACTTGTTTATGCAAATTTGGAGGGTGTAAATATTAGTGAGTCATGACTGTTACAACAATATTAGTCATGACTGATTTTGGTATCAGCCTGTTTTACCACCCTCTTTTGTAAATATAGGAGTTGTATTTGAAGGAGGAGACAGCAGTGTTTGAAGTTCACTGTATGTCAGTTCTGTGTACCAAACTCTCCTTATTTAACTCCGAGAATATGAATACAGTTTTCTGCTCTGTGGCAAAGTATGGAAATTAAGATTGTGATGCAGTACAGAATTCATGGTTCAGTCAATAACATCCCGTTGCCCTGGCCACAACACAGCAAAGCCTCCCTACACCTTCCCACTATCGCCACCATGTTTGAATCTTGGTATGATGCTCCTATAGTGAACTATGACACATACCTTTACATCTGATATAAAGGGAGCTGTGCAATCATTATCTCAAAAAGCATAACGTTTGTCCAGGTGCTGTTTTAGCAGATTTTAGCAGGCACTGAGTTTCATGTAGTTAGTGTTTTTTCTGCCCTGCTGTTTTCGCATGAATGCCATTTTGTCTGGTCCCTTCCTAAGTGTGGCGTCATGAGCCCTGACCTTAACGGAGGCTAGAGAGACCTGCACTTATGTGGGTTTTGCCTTCCTGGATGATTTGCCTCTGTGCCACTGCACAAATATCGGCAGGCTGGCCACTCCTGAAAAGATTCATTAAGGTTCCAAGGGTTCCCAGTTTAAAGATGATGGAGTTCTGTGGTGTTCTAGAAACCTATAAATGTTGCTGTAATTTTCTTAAACTGATGTATTTCAACAGCATTTTCTCTTTTGAATTCTGTGGTAACTCCATCACTCAGAAGGTAAACCTAATTGTCAGTTGATATAAGTGAGCCTTCAAACAGCTAAAGCTCTTCAGTCAAATTCATTCCATTTGTTCCTTTGGTGTTACTCAGTGGGCAGTCACTTTTTCACCCGGGTGACTTGTTCATTGGAAAACTAAATAAATGAAATAATAATTGTTGAATAACTGGTTGAAATGATTTTGTTTAAGGAAAGGGGGCAAACAGTTTTCAAAGCACTGTACAGTGAAATAAATTGATCAGATCAGATCAGATATACTCGGTTGCCAGTTTATTAGACACTCCTGTTTTGTACCTAAGACACACATGTACTTCACAGGTCCACTAGGTATAGCTATAAAAAGAAACTGTAGCCTGTTGTCATCCTCGGCCTCATTCATCATTGGTAGGTTTCTGACCACGGGACGAGTGTTTACAGCAGTGACACAGACATGGTCACGGTATCAGGCACAGAAAACCCCCCACCTGTAGCTGCACCTGTTAGTTTACTGATAGATACCACAGCCTATCTGTTGTTTTTAGCTAATTTAGGTTTTTAGTAAGAACTCAGAGTCGTCTACCAGTAATTACATCCTGTTTGATCACTTCTTCTTGACTGCCAGTGTACACTGATGGGTCAATTCATTAAGTACTGCACCTCATGTATTTCCATTTGTTGTCCATTAGCTTCATATAGGAGCACTTTGTAGTTCTGCAGTTACAGACTGTAGTACATCTGATTCTCTGTATAGCTTGAACCCTGTTCTTTAATGGTCAGGACCACCACAGAGCAGGTATTACGTGGGTGGTGGATCATTCTCAGCACTGCAGTGGCACCGATGTCATGGTGGTGTGTTAAGGTGTGTGTTGTGTTGGTGTGAGTGGATCATGACTATTAAAGAACAGGGTAAAGGGGGATTAACGAAGCATGCAGAAAAAGAAATGGACTACTGTCCACTATATGGTTTGTGTTATAAGTGCTCCTATATGGTAGCGGAGTGGATAAAATGGACAGTAAGTGTAGATACAAGGAGGTGTAACGTGTGCCACTGAATTGGCCAGCCAGTGTATATCATATTAATGACTCAGACTGCAGATTCCTCAATGATTATAGATGTTAAGACACTATTAAAAACTGTCACATTATAACTTGAATAAGAAAATAAACGGTGTCTGAATTTGGTTAAATGATTTGGCCGATCACAAAATCATTCGTACATCCAAAATACATAAGCTCTCACCGCACATATGCCCCACAAGCACCCCGTCATTTATGGGAGTCAACTAGATTCTGTAAGGTAGGAAGGAAAAACAGCAAACACCAGAATACATTCTGATTGTCACTTCATCTCTCGTTTGTTCTTGACTGCGGTTGTGCTTTGGTTTTAGAGACACTGAGGATGATGGAGATAAGGATGGCAGACCTTAGAGACCAAAGGGAATAGGATAACTGGAGCACCATAAAAAGCATTTATCTTTTGACTGGCTGGCCGTTGTCCAAATGAAAGGTGAGACAAAAAATAGGTCTTTATAAATCTATAAATAAATGAATGTGTGGTTGCCAGTGAGTAGAGATGTAGGGATGGTGTACTGTTCTTTTGTGCACTCCATCAAACATAATGAGTTCATCATTGGGGGGCAGTGGGAACACATCTTCCAGACATCCACGGTGAGTCTGTATACTTTGCCAGTTCACTTCTTGCAAGTGCAAATGTATATGACCTACATATTTGCATAGTAAATAACTATTATGTGTTGATACAGCCCACAAGCAGGGAAGTACAGTGGTGCCTAAAGTTTTAGAATGTTCCGTATTTCTGTATAAATAAACCCAAACAATCTGAAGGTAGGTAAATACAACACAATTAACCAAATGGGACAAAAAATAAACGTAATAATTTATTTGTTGAGGAAAATGTTCAAATATCACAGCTGTAAGTGGCAGAAGAATGTGAACTCACACGTTTCCAGTAGCTGTTAATCAGTCCTGAACATCAGCTTGTAAGGATTTTAGCCTATTCTTCCGTACAGTACGACTTGATAAATTTTGGTGGGGTTTCTTGCTCCAGGTCCACAACGTTTCTGTAGGTTTATGGTCAGGACTGCATCATGATGTATACCACATTCTCAGCTACTGTATGTTGAATACTGTTGTACAGTACATGTTTGACTGAACTCACATCACAGCAAGAGTGTTAGGTATTCGTTTGTCAGACGTTGACTCCTCCAAAATATCTTTTCCATCCAGGAGATGGCTCGCACATCTACAGAACTTGTCTTCTGCTGAACTGAATCATCAGCACTGGGGTAACAGGATGTGTACTGGACAATCTCCACAGCTACAGAGTTACCTTTCAAAGTCATATGAATTATTCGTGATTGGTAGTGGTTTGTCACCTCCAACTTGTGCCAGCCATATTTTCAAACCAAGTGTGAACCAAATGTCCTCTGAGTAGTGGCTTTGTTCTTTGATTTAGGTTTGCTGTCCTCTACCCAGCAAACCAAGTGAACTTGGAATTTTACCAATACCTTTTATCCTTGGGGTTCAGCAATTTAAATCTCTGGGAACTTTCTAATGGAAATTAAATGTTTTTTCCCCCCTCCCCTGCGTCACGTGAATGATAAATGGTTCTCACACTACTACAGGTATGCTTAGGGTCCTGAAACAGAAGTTTAGATTAACATTGCCAGTGACCATCATCCAAATCAAATGCGTACATACAGCTTAAAAATAAGGCCTAGGTTCAATTTAACAACAAAGATATTCATTTTGCTTATCCACGAGTCCCCACTAAATATGAACCAAGACATGTCTAAAGACATTAAACACCAAATTGGATCTAGTTGACAACATAGAGGGTTAACAGACTTCAAATTTGAAAATGTGGCAATAAATAAATAAATAAATAATGAGAAAAAAAAACACAAAAAAACCCACACACACACACACAACCCTGTTCTTATAGCCTTAGGAAGATACCCTCACCAGTGCCAAGCCCTTCAAGTCTGGCAGGTTCCTTATACAGCTTTACTCTTCCCTTACAGGAATTCCTAAGTGACCTATACTAAACATCCTGAATGAAGTCACATGACAGTGTGACTTGAAAATGTGACACTTGCAGAACAGCAATGTGACTGGTTAGTGCATGAGAAAACCAGGTCATTTTAAAGCTTTATCCAAGATAGGTTGGGGGGGGATTAAAACTTTCTACTTGTATGCAACCCATTCTGACCCTGTTTCTAGAACAAAATAAATCAAACAAGTTACAAAATGTTGAGACACATTACCAATCCCTCATTTGCCTTTAAGGGGAAAATGGGTCTGAGCTCTTATGGGTTAAAAAAGGAGACTGCAACAAATTTAAGACAAGATGACATATGCAAATACCCTTTATTGAAACTTTACAATACAAAAATTGGACAGACACAGAAAAAGGTAAATGTCTTATTTACAAAACACAGCTGTTCATGGAGAGACTTGAGGCAGGCATGCTGTGCTGGTTGGAAGAGCAGTGGTCAAGCCAGGAGAGTCCCATCATGCTGAGGTCTCCACCGAGGATGAGGATTTCACAGGCTACAGGAAGAGAAGCACCATTAGGAAACTGAACACAACACAATAGTGAAATTACCAGAAACAGTGGAAGTGGCACCACTTGACAGATTAAAACACACGCACTCTACTGCCTATAAGCCATGCGCCCAACCATCATTAGATAAACAACCCACGATCCATCAAGTGGACACCAACCAGAAGTTACATCCTCCAAAAGGATGGGTCCGTATAGTTTGCATGATAAGGCATGGTGCAAAGCATCCTTAGTAGCCTAGTCTGTCCTCAAGCAGGCTGCTCAGAAGAACCTCCACTGACCCTACAGGGAGAGACATTAAGCCTATCAACTCGCCTCCTGCTCCATTTTCTCCTGGACTCCATTGCTGTTGCTGGCAGAGTCGCCGCTGCCATTAACTGCAGTCTCCTGTTTGACCTTTTTAGCATCACTGTCCTTTTTTGGGCTCTCGTCTTCTGGTTTCCTCTGTGCAGGAATACAAAGCAGGACAGAACAAACTTTATTTCCTTCCCCTCATACCTTCTCCACCTCAGCTCCTCATCCAGCCTACTGCAGAAACTAATACAAAACTCCACAGCTACTCATTGTACTCCAGAGACAGTCGACTCACAACCACCAAGCATCACGTCATACCCTCACTAGTTAGGGAACAACCCTGTAAGCATGCCTCACAAGTGAAAGGGGCACAGGATGTCCCATTATAGACAAGGTTCAGATACTCTGTCAACAAGGCACCACTGAAGAAAAAGACAAGGCAAGACACCCTTACCCAGAAGAGGTCAATCACCCAAAATCGCTACATTGACACTGACCTTCTTACGGACTAGATGAGAGATATCGGATGCAGCTTTTGATGATGCAGCACCATCAGCTGGTTGAACAGCAATCTGAAAGCACAGCAGAGTAGTTATGCTTCATCCTATACATGCTGTTCAATTAAAAAGGTAGTAGAGCCATCCTACATCCTAAGCAAGTGTTTCTTTACAAATGAAAGTTGCCAAACCTGGCTGGCTGTTGAGGAAGATGGGCCACCATTTTCAGCTGGGAATGAGGATGTAGATGGCCCTCCCTGAAACAGAAGCAGCCAAAGAACATTCTGATCAAACCAAAGTTCTGCCTCCCCTCAAGTGCATTCGTACAGCTCTCCACTCACCAGGGTCTGATGAATAGCTTCTGATGCTGCAGCTGCTGTTTTTTGGCTTTCCTTTGCATCTTCTACCTTCTCTGCAATCTCTGGCAGCAGCTGCTTCAGTTCCTCTAGCTCACTTTTTTCCTCCTTTGCTCCTTCATCCCCTTCTGCTTTGTCTATCGCTTCCTGAAGCATGACTATGAAGAGGAATATTGAAGACAAGTTTACTACCTTGACTGAAGTTCATACAGTCATGTTTTATGATCAGTGAAAGATGACCGATTCATGCATCACAACGTACCCAGGCGGCTCTCAATAACCTTGATTGAGTTGGTGAAGTGCTCGATGGCCTGGCTATATTGAGCAGTGTAGTTAAATGTTGTGCCCAGCTGGTAATGAGTCTCGGCCAGCAGACGACTATGAGGGAGCAGGTGCTTCAGTTGTATAGTTAAGCACTCCTGGAAGTCATCCAGAGCCTGGGTATAGTTACCTACGGAAAGAGAAGTTCAGTTTATCAAAAGCTCCAGGGGATGTTGGAACATTGACCTTTGACAGCTCTCATTTTAAAAGAAATGATCTACCACCTTCATAATGAGAGGTGCAGTGAACTGCCCATGTTAAAGCAACCACCCATATGTCCCTGGGCCAAAGGTTTTGGGACAACATTAAGATATGGACTACTGCTTCACATTTACAAGAAATTTGATGGGAGGGGACTAGGTGTGGAATAAAACAAAGTATTTTATACCAAGAATGCACCGCAATGCAAGAGATGCAAGTTTAGTTTCCCTTCACCACACAAGTGAAAGCTTTATAACTTGCTCAAAATGTAACATACCAGATTCAGCACCAACTTCTCCAAGCTTCAATAAGATCTGTGCTGCCATTAACTGGTCCTCCTTGCTCTCTTTCCTATAAACAAGACTATAGTCAGCTCCTTTTCAAAGCAAGAACCATTAAATCCACCTAAAAATCACTCAGATGTTTTCAAAAGCACACATACCTTTTGTAAATAACTTTAGCCACCTCCAGCATCTCCCATGCTAACTGGAGATTTCCAACTTCATCTTCCTCACTCTCCTATGAAGGAGAAAACGATACCATTCATAAATTTTTCTGGAAAAAAAAAAAAAAAAAAAAAAAAAAAACCCACCACACATACTAGAAGCCTTTACAGTTGAACACAAACCTTGTCATCATCTTTGCCCTCCCCTTCAACTTCCTCCTCATCGTCGTCATCTTCATCCTCTTCATCTAAAAATAAAATTTAGAAATAAAAAGCCTTGTTTCTCAGGTTGCATATGATTCTGAAGTCATCACAACATGCAGACCACAGAGTCCAGTCGAAATATTCACCAAGTGAAAAGCCATTTAAAACAAACAGACTGCCCCCTCACTCCCAGTGCTGCCCTGCATGTCCAGTATTTCTACCTCCACCTTCTTCCTCCATAGGCTCTGGTTTGTCTTCATTCCCTTTTTGTTCTTCTGTGCTCTTCACATCTTGCTCTGCATCCTTCTCAGCCTGATTGGTCACAGCATCATCCTGTTTTGAGGCAGCAGTTCCTTCGTCCACCTCAATCTTCTCTCCATTTTCACTTTTCTCATGACACTCTGTAGTCTTCTCTCCATTTTCAGCAGCCTTCCCTTCACTTTTGACTGGAGACTCCACAGTCTTCTCTCCATTTTCAGCAGCCTTCCCTTCACTTTTGACTGGAGAATCCATAGTCTTCTCTCCATTTTCAGCAGCATTCTGTTCACTTTTGACTGGAGACTCTTTAGTCTTCTCTCCCTTTTCAAGGGGCGATTCAGTCTGCTCATTTTTGACAGAGGAGTCCGTACCACCTTGCTTCTGTGCCTGCACGTCACCCGAGTCTTTTACTTCTTGCTCTTCTTTCTTGACCTCTCCTTCAGAGCCCCTCTTGTCCTCCGACATGGCATCATAAACCTGTTCACGGAGTTCATCTCTGGTTTTCTCTATTGTGGTGAAAACATTGAAATTTAAGCACTGGATTCTCACCTGATTTGTCAAATCTGTGCACATCTGAAGCAGAACCTTGCATAAACACACAACCCTAATTTTAGACTGCAGTCTTCAGTAATAAAAAGCACTTGTTTTTGGAGAAAGAGTTAAGTACCTACATTTAAACCTTAATGTTTAATTTATAGGCAAGGTCTCTACAACAAATACAACCAATTTTAAAAAAAGCTGGCTTTTCCATACACCAGAATACTAACCATCCAGGTTATCTGCACTCTCAATCTTTGAATCATTCTGTTTCTCACTCTCCTCTGAGGATTCCTCTGGGACTCCCTCCAAAGCATTACCCAAGACAGTGTTCTCCATCCTACAGGAGTACAGAACAAGTGATGAACGCTGTGAAATGGGGAAAATGCATGTTTGAGGTCCAAGAGCAAGAACCCATTAACCTGTTACCTGGCAAGCTCCAGCAAGGACTTCCCACATAAGAAAAATGCCTCTCCACATTCATCAGCAGTGTCCCCGTATTTCTCAGCTCTGAAGGAACAAATTAGTGGCAGTGTTCAAAATTACTTCATAACAGTGATGTATTTACCATTTATACAGCATTTACTGGACATGTATGGATACATGCTCACAGTATTACACATGAATAGATCTGCAGTAATGTAGCCAATAACAGTACTGTTAAGTAGAGTACTGTTACTAAACGCTTCTCACTCACTAGTGGAACGGCACATTACACTAAGAATGTTGATCACAGTTAATGCTTTTATTTAAACAGTATGAGCAGCATTTTTAGAGTTTAGAGCTTAAACCCAGATTTGACATACCGCCATTTATAGTCACAGTATAAACTGGGAAAATATGCACAAGGCAACAAGTTAACCCCCCAAAATGACTACTTCACACGTTGAGTAATACTCACAGCATGGCACAGGCCTCCTGAAACACACTGACTGCAGACACAAAGTCACTCATGACCAGGTGCCTCTTCCCTGTGCCAATCAGCTTCTTTGCTTCCTCAGCCACATCAACAGTGCTGCAAGTAATTTCCCATAGTAATTAAGTTACCGTACAAGCAAAGACTTGGACACATGTAACTACTAGTCATGGAATGGAGACCTTCTCACCTGTCCGCTGCACTGGATGAGCAGGGCTTCTCTTCCACACTGCAAAGTGAGGATACCATTAGTGAAAGTAGAGACCAGGTGATGGTTCAATCATATGCAGGATGTATTAAACAGTGCACACAAATAGGGTTGCAACATCAACTTGGTCGACTAATCGATGATCAAATGACTTAATTCAAGAGTTGATTAGTTGGTGACAATTTACCCTCATTCCAGTAGAGATCTGTGATTCAAGGAATTCTGTTGCGAGTGTAAATAACCAAGTACACAGGACAGATAAAAACACACTGTTCAAAAAATAAATAAATAATTTACTTATGGAAAATTTATTACTGCCAATTTGCACATCCTTGGTTTTAAATGTTGACAGGAAAAAAAATCCTGACTAACTTACCTACTAATACAAGAGTGTGAATTTTCAAATAAAGCATTCATCTTTGTCTTCATTGTTAGCAAGTGTATAAAAAAATTCAAATTTAAATGCTGACAATAACTAAATAATCAGCCATTCTTAGTAGTAAGCGACAGACTGACCATCAAAACAGCTGTTTGTTGGAGTCATGCATACAAACAGTGCAACCAGCAGGTCTCTGGCCAACAGAACTCAAGTGGCATGTAATTCAGTCCAACAAAATATTAAGGCACATCCAAAAATGCAGATGGGCTAATAAAACTCACATCAGATTAGCGGTCTTAGCCATGTACGGCAAATCAATCCCTACAACTAGTAAACGGGGTGTTTACAGCAAGTTGGACATTGAACAGTCGCTAATAGCATAGTATGTCAGACCGAAGAACAGGGACGCTTTATGATCATGACTCCACATGTGGTACGTACTGATCCCGAAACTCTTACCAAAGGGATTTCAGCTCACAAAGACACACTGCCCCCCTCTGCCTTCTCCCATCAGAGAGATGCTTAGACTCCTTCTGTTGGTGCGAAACCAGACACTCACGGTGCCACTAAAAGCTAAAATTTCGGGACAAAACCAGGACTAACGGAGTTCAGAAGCGCTTCAGACCACAACACTAAACTCCGCACTGCCGCGTCTCTCGCAGCAGCAACCGGCGAGCACGTTAGCTTTACTGAGGCATGGAAACGGTGGTGGGCGTGCTATACGGGGTCGTAATTGAAATTGTGACAGTGATCAAACTACCCAGAAAGCGAAGTTGTGGGAAGTTGGCAGGCGCTGCTGACAGTCTCGTTTTCACCATTCCGCCAAGGCTAACGAAAGTAAGCAACTAGTTAGCTTAGCCAGCCAGCTAGCTACTTCAGCCGCAGCAATATTCTCCCGCCAAAGCGGAGAGCCCAGCACAACTGCACCGCCGTCTGTACGTGCAGGCACGCAGGAACCACAACTCAGCCAAAAACTGCCCAACTATAGGTTAGCTCAGCTACTGTAGGCAGTCCTGTCTCTACATATATGCCCAGCTCTTCCGTGTCAGAGCGGTCCGTCACTGGTGTCCAGAATTAAGAAAATAAGAAGTTATTTCGGAGCTGGCGCGCTGACTGGCCACCTCCAAACACTACCGCCCTCTAACTTACTTTTCTGTGGTTGAGGCAGTGGCCGTTTCTTCTGGCATTTTGAGAGAGGCAGAAAAAACAGCGCAAGCTTTAGCCGACAACTTGGATTGTGCACGCCGCTGAATTTCTCTCAGAAGAGGAGAAGATGGCAGATTTCTGCTTCTTGAGCTTTAGACTCGCTTTGTTGGCGCCTTTAAATACGGATACGGCAGCTTCACTTCCGCTGAACTTTCACCTCCTGCTAAAGCGCGGGAGAACGAATTAAAGGGCAAGAAGCGCTTCTCTCTCCTCCTCCCCTCCACACTCAGAGCACGTTTTACTGGAGCTCAAGTTCATTCATTCACTCGTTCATTCATACATATGTAATTTACATCCTTTCAGTTGAAGCTGAAGTGAGATATATATATATCTTTTCGACATTGTTTTTAGCTGACTTTTGGTTCCTGTGTACAGACGGTGGTATAGAAAAAAAATATGTATAAATAATATATATATATATATATTGCTCAGATACTAAATAATACTTACTATATTCTGATAGCATCTGCTTGTGCACATAGAGGAATATCTTTGGGAATTCTACAATGAAAATCATCAAATACATTTTAAAGTCTTTACATTAGTAATACCACCACTTTTATGTGGTATAATCCTTTTCTTCCCCCAGTTGTTTAGCATTAAAGACACATTTTACAGCTTAAAGAACACACTTTGGGGTTTAACCGTATCAGTGTTTTCATTCCAGCTGAAAAAGTATTTTGGTGAGTGTTCTGTGGCATCAGAGGCATTTATTGAGGGCTTTCAGTGTTCTGTGGAACTTATTTCAAACATGAACCCTAACTAAATTCCCAAAGAAAAGCTTATTTAATGAAACAATCTGATGTTATGATCTTCAGCTCATTCCCCAAGAAAATGAAGGAAAGAAAAGAGATATAAACTTGAAATTTGCATGTGCACCCAATAATACAAAAATGCTCATAACATCTGCAAATGTAAGTCAATACAACATGTCACCAATCTTCCAATCAGTAAGAAAAGAATTTATTGTGTAGTATACAATTAGAAGGGTTGGCTGAAATGGGTTGGAAGGCACATAATCTTGCAAGAAGGCATGTTAATAAGGATCGTTAAAGGGGTAGAGAGGATGTCCTGCATCCCTTGGTACTGACTTGCCATCAACCTGCAAAAGAGGGTAGTATGAAAAATGCATCTCCATCTCTCAATGTCAGAAATCCATCCTCAATAAATTAGCAGTATAAATGAACCAAACATTAATTCATATGTATTTAAATGAACAAATGTAGTGTCTAGTCTTTACCAGCATCTTCTATACACTACCTATGATCACCACAGTCAATAATTTACAGTTCTACACCACCGAACTGTAAGTACTTACAGTTACCAGTACTTAGAAAAGAACAAAACACTCCTGCTGAAATTCACTTATAATAGAAGACAATGTTTCTGATTTCATGAATAAACTCTTGAAAAACGTGACTATTTAATTCAAATTCAACTACAACCTTTACTGGATACTGAATTTGGAATAAGACAGCCTTAAGTTTTAGCCAACGTACCAACAGTGGAGAACAACCATCATTCACTGTCCCCAAGCCTTTCTGATATTTGTGCATAGTCAGGCAAGAATTTGTGAAAACCATGTGCCCAAAAGTTTGCATTTCAGATTTACAGCTTCAATGCTAAATAAATTTAACTTGAAAGTTTAGGAAAGAGTTCTACAAAACTCAAAACAAAACTGTTTTGCTTAAATGCTTACCGCCAGAATTCATTAACTGCTCACAACCTTCTATTTTAACCAGGTTCTGAGTCAGTTTTCTGTTCTTTAATATGTAGAAAAACATGGCAAACTGTTCATCTATGATAATCAAAATGTATGTTACAAAAATCTGTGCAAAGTGAAAACATCCTGTACAATCTGAACTCCTAAATATGCCACTTTCTACAAATTGTAGTGGATAATTTTTTATTCATTTAGTAAGTTTAATAAGACATAAAATAGAAACTGTGCCATCATGTCTGCACATTACTGTATATGCTTTCAATATACAGAAGTGTGTTCTCTCTGTAGAGGATGTATACTTATTTTCGCGTAGAAGATCAACAAAAGATATAATTTCCCACATATTGGCACAAAACTGCATGTGTACAGATGAACCATGCTGGAGTCTTCCTTTAAAGTGTTTGTTTTCCTAGTGGACTGACAGCCACTGCACACGTATTTGATCTTGGCTACCTCTTGCAAATGCCTTTTAGTAGCTATAAAGATGTTGATGCAGTCATAAACTGAACTGTCATTAAACATTTAAAAGACAGGGCTAAAGAAACTTACGGTAATAGTTGGCACTATGTAACGCCAGCCTTTATTCAGTGCTGTCACACTGTTCATTTCTTCAGGCGTCAGATTGAAGTCAAAGATCTGCAAGCAGACAAACATGGCCTTAACATGCTGAATTACCATAGTGATGCAAGCTCACAGTAAATATAACTTATTATTTATAATGTCACATGCAAAAGTAACAACCTGTATATTTTCTTTGATGCGAGACTCTGTAACGCTCTTTGGGATTGTCACTACGCCTCGCTGGGTTTGCCACCTGTATATGGTCAAAAAAAGATGCTCTGTTAGTACATACAAAATGTCATAAAAAATGTACTAGCATGAAGTTCAATCTACCCAGTAATCTGACTGTTAAGATTGCTTGTGATATCTGCCACATTGGTTTGTGTATACTGCACTTACCTGATTATAATCTGGGCAAGAGACTTATTGTACTTCTTGGATAGAGCAGCAATGACTGGCTCCTCTAGAAGAACTGGCTCATCCGGTCTTTTCCAGGCTCGGTCTGGAGAACCCAGTGGACTGTAGGCAGTCATCACTATCCCCCGGTCCCTGCAGTGAGCGAGCAGCTCCACCTGTGCCAGGTATGGGTGGCCCTCCACCTGGACAATGTAAGCATTTATTTCAGTAAGATTTTATCCGTTAGGAAGTTTTTTTTTTTTTTTTTTTTAATCAAAAGAACATTTTTCTAACCCAACCTGCAAAACAGTGGGCTTTATGTTGGCCACTGATAAGATGTCATCAATCTGTCGGCTGTTGAAGTTTGAGAGTCCAATGGCTCTCACAAGTCCCTTTTCCACAAGTTTCTCCATGGCAGCCCACGTCACTTTGTAGTCGATATCATCATACAGTATTGTCCCAGCTTCGTTTTTAGGGAAAGGATTATCCCCACGTCTGGAATAAGAAAGAGCAAAACCCCAACAGTCATGATAAGCCATGTCGATATTTAATGTGTAAATAACGCAAGAAATGCTATTTCAGCTATTTCAGTAGTTATTACTACACAGCACAGACCATTTCTGCTTCACTTTACAAGAATCACTCAGTTTTAATGGCACTTAAATATGCAGCGGCGTATTGCTTAGACAGACCAGCACACATAGTACCGTACAGCAGGCCTCCAGCTGTAATTCTGTGTTAAACCCTAAATCAGTCTTTCAACTGAGCCAAACTACCCCAACAAGATTGTGATAAGCTTTAACTATGAGGTGTTGTGGCGTCAGTATACATCAGTGAACACTGCTTGAGCGGGGGTCTCACTGGAAGGCATAGGGCCAGTGAATGAGGTAGAGGTCCAGGTATTCCAGCTTCAGATCTTTTAAGCTCTTGAGCAGGGCTGGCTCCACATCCTCTGCATAGTGCCGTGTGTTCCACAGCTTAGATGTCACAAAAACGTCCTCTCGCCTCAAGGCCTGAGAATAGAGAGAAAAGCACTTCTTGAGAACTCATGTTTGGATCAGCAAGTTATCAGTTCAAACAAAACCCTTTAGCTCAAATTTTATTTTATTTTTTTCCACATAAGTTGAAAACATCAGTTGCCCTTTCCATCGTCTGAATGTTTCATGATGAACTGGCCAATAGAAATGATCTATCGGTAAATTTAATATTTCTAATTTTTTTTTTTTAATTTCACTGCATTGACAATCATACACAAGTTTTATTACACCATTACATGTCCATTTACATGTTTTGTTGATTTGAAGTAAATGGACACATTTCGATTTCCATATGATTCAAGATTTGGAGTAACATTTCCTTCTCCTGTAAAACGATCATTTTGTAGTAGCCAGGCCTTGTTCCAACAGCAAGAATATATACAAGCAATAAAATATACTCTCAACAAGCATTTTATTATGAACACCCGCTTGTTTCTACACTTACTGTCCATTTTATCAGCTCCACTCACCAGGTGCACTTTGTAGTTCTCCATTTGCCAACTGTAGTCCATCTGATTTGACGCATACTTTGTTAGCCAAGCTGCACTGCTGTGTCTGATCCACTACAGATGGACTACAGTTTGTAATTGGAGAACTACAAAGTGCACCCATATAGTATATGGAGTATATAGTATATGGAGCAGATAAAATGGACAATGAGTGTTCAAAATGGTAACTTTATAGGAGAAGGAGAAACATTCCTGAGTGCTAATTTATGTTAATGTTACAAGATTTTGTCCGGAGTAACCAGAGTTTGAAAAAAGATTAGATAGGAAGAAGATAAAAACCAAGATACAATGTTTTTTTTAACAAATGTTAAAAATACAAAGTTTTTTTGTTAAAGTAGACGATGAAAGATTAGTGTACATTATTGAAGAGTTTTCTTGTCTGAGCTGTGGGATCTTCTAATCGTCACCATCTACTGCTAGGGGGCAGTACACACAACTGTTTACAACATAGCAGTCACCTCACAGAATACTTCACTCCAAAGCAATGGTAATTTGTATAATGCAGTCTTATTTGAAACTGTGGTGCATGCTGCAAGATGGGGAGCTGAAACAGTGCGAGACAGGCATTTATGTTCCTTTTTTATATAGCTTACTTAATCTGCTTTTCTGACTTACTTTGTCAGGCCCTAACATCTCCTGAAAGGCTTCACCAACTTCCGGTTCATTTCCATAAATGGAAGCACAGTCAATGTGTCGATAACCAGACTGAAGTGCCCAGATAACTGCCTGCTTTACCTGCAATTGAGAGCACAGAGAAAGATAACGTGGCAGAAGCCCTGTTGTTCTCGTTCTCAAAAAATAGTATGTGTTAATATTACATGTTTACAACCATGTATATGACACGGTAATGCCTAATTCATGCAGTCTGATTTAAAACTCACCTTTCCAGGTTCACTCTTCCACGTCCCTAGTCCCACCAGGGGCATCTTTCGCCCAGTGTTAAGCACTGCAAAGTCATTCATGCTTCCCTACAGACAACAAGACACAAGTCTTTTATATAAAACCAACAGTCTGTCTGTTTTTCATATGTCCGAGTAAAACCAATGCAGGCTAGAGGCCAGCAGACAGGCTGGATTTGCTGAGTCTGCAATAGGATGTAAGGAGGAACTTGGTGACTTGTCACCTGACTTCCCAGAGGCCCCAAACAACAGCTGTGGCCACACCTGCAAGCACTAGGGTTGGAATAAACCCTCCATGTCTAAAAAAGGAATATTTAGATATCTGTTTTAAAAAGAGACATATTTTGAATCTAAAACCCTCGGAAGAGAAAATGAAACTCTTACTGTGTTATCTGACAAGCTGGCATGCTAGTTGAATCTCACTGTGGCTAATCACATGACTTTGCCAGCACAAAACTGAGTCCTACTAAAACTGAGCAATGCGTATAGGAGCTGGATAGTATGGACACAATAACCCACTGTAAATGCTATTCACTGCACAGATAGTAGTGAATTGGTTCTACACATCTTAAGTAGTTGATGCAGTAATGTGTACGACAGTAAAGAACAGACAGCACAATGCTCCATATTTCGGTTCTAGAGAGGAGACTGTATGATAAGGAACCAGACTCCGGCAGTAAAACCTGCAGGTGCGATAAACGACACGAAGATCAGCGGCAAATCTCAGGAGCTGCATTTGGTTTCCCTCTGCTGATCCTCCTGCACTCTGTCTGCACACAAGCAACATTCATCTCAACACTCAGACTCGATTTCAGCATTTACTCACCCTATTTAACTCCCTGCACAGAACTAAATCCTCGGTATTTTCCGCTCAAGATTGATCATAAATTCTTCAAAAGTGTTTTATTCGCATGTCACTGCTGACGTTCTTCAAACCGTTTCCGGTTCGCGGATCGTTGCACACTTTCAATATAAAAGTCCCCGAGTAGCGCTCAACACTTCCGACGAGTAAACTAACCCGTGAGTAGACCTCGCTGTAGGTTTAGCTGTGAAGTTCTTATTTATGATCTTCCGTCTTATAGTAATACTATAAGATTCAATGGAAGATTCCCAACGTTTTTGAAACCTAATTATAGTACCTAATTATACTTTTTATTATGTTGTTTATATATATACAGATAAGATATCTATCTCTCTCTCTCTCTCTCTCTCTCTCTCTCTCTCTCTATATATATATATATATGTATATACTTGATTATATATACAACCTCAATATGTTGTATCTTAAAATAATTATATAGTATCTAAAAATAATTACATAGCATTTAGCAGAATAATGACATAGCAATTTAATAACTTAATAATAAAAAACTATAATTATGTACTGGATTTTTTCATTGTAAAGAGTGGGAATGGGCTTTCATAATATTCCTATATAAACTTCTAGTAAATTCAGACAATGACTACAATTTATTTTAAGATAATGTAACAGATTACTACAGAGCACTACAAGAATATCATAGGGGGTGAAAACATATGTATTATATAAAGTATTATACAGCACTATACATATATTTATATATATACATATATAAGTGTTGCTCTCATTGACTAATCTGAACAGCTGAAAATGTTAGACAATACATCTGGTACACGTCCACTTTGCTGGCTACGTTTATACAATATGTACCGTAAAGTGGCCCTCTTAAATAAGGAATTTCAGTTTCTTTCTAAAATAAAGATGAAAATGAAAGAAGAAATATGTATGTTTTTACACACTTTAATTCAGGCAGCTTATCTGTCCTACCTGGACACTAAAATCAACACTGACTTTTAAGACATATAGGGTCCAATATGCTATACATTGCTAATGCTATACAATATGGTCCAATACCATTTCATTTTTAGAATTTTTAAGAATTTAGAACCCTTTTTTTTGCCAATTGTGCTGCACCTAGAATTTGACCTCCATATTTAACCTATCCGTGAAGTGAAACAGGCTCATTCACACACTAGTGAACACACACACTAGGGGGCAGTGAGCACACTTGCCCAAAGCAATGGGCAGTCCTATCCACGGCACCCGGGGAGCAGTTAGGGGTTAGGTGTCTTGCTTAAGGGCACTTCAGTCGTTAGTGTCAGTTCAGGGAGTCAAACCAGTGACCCTCCAGGCACAAGGCTGGTTCCCTAACCTCCAGCCCACGACTTCCCCAAATATGTTGTATAAACCCGTCAACATACTATGCAGTATTAATAATAGTCTTAACTTTTACTAGTGGGTTGTCGTTTTTATTGCTGCATCAAATGGTTGCTCCTATGAGCTAGGAACTTCAAGCTAAACATCTCATTTAACTCTAATATTTAGCCTTTCCATCTTTAGCTAGAACACACTCAAGAGAAGAACTTTTAGATTGTCTTATTTTCTGTAGGACCAACTCCACTGATAACATATGACATCATCATAGCGCAACAGATTTGATAAAAAACTAAATACAAAATATCACCATTTGGTTTATTTGTCACACTTTAATGTTATTTGACACTCTGGACAAGGTATGCAAGTCTTACAGTTTTTTACGACTGCTAACAAGCGTTTACCAATACTTAAGATACTTATTCAAAACTCTAAGCACAGCAACACATCTACCTCATACAAATAACCGAATAGTTAATATCCTGTTCAAAAGCACATACTCTTAACTAAATACCAACTCTGCATTTCACAAAGCAAACAAAGTTTTCTCTATATACACTAACTCTGTTAAAACAGCATCCAATCAGTCTTTCAAAACACTAGCGCAGATTCTCTATTCAAGAGGAACATAAAGTCAGTCACTGCACAACCACGGTCAAAAAACAGTTGATGGCATTACAGAAACAGTAGTACATGTAATATTTTACTCTCTCCGAGCAAACAACAGACATTATAACATCCGTTGTTTTCTTATAAGTCAGTTCATTTTTACTGTAATCCACAAGACTTTTTACTCAAATGTGTGCATTTTTGGCAACATACTGTCTACACAATGAGTGATATTACTGTAACGTACTGTATGGAATGTAGATTAGACGAATAAGGAGTCTGTGACAGTCTTGCAGTAAAGGTTATATTTTATTAGGGACATGAAATAGCCTAAAAGAATTACCGTAATTATAAACATAATTAGCCAGGGTCCCATATGTGTAAAAATACACATATACAAAAAAAGCCGCACAAGGGGGAAAAAACAGAACACAAAACTGAATGGTCTTGTTAATCTGAACGATCTTCAGCATTTGTCCACATGTTTTCGTCTACATCACATCTGATATTGTCCCTTGCCATGCACCTGGGATAGAAACGCTTGGCATGCCTTATCCACCCCTGGCAGTCTTCAGCTGAAATGTCTCTGCAGCTGGCATCCATTGGGACATTGGACATGTGGCTGATGATCGTACACCTTCCACCTCCAGGCTGAAGAAAATTCCTCAATGGGGTTGAGGAAAAGCGAGTAGGGCAGGAGGAAAAGGGACATCGTTCTTGGATGGTCTGCAAACCAGTTTGTGTTGACATGAGAATGGTGGAATGCTACATTGTCCCATGTAATCACAAATGTCCTCAGTTTTCCTCCCACCTGTTCCCTTTCTGCTTCTGGCACCAGTTGTTGGTAGAGTTAATCCAAAAATGAAAGAAGGAGGTCACCGTTATAGGGACCAATCTGGCATTTGTGAAGGACCAAACCAGCACTTAAGATTGCAGCACACATTGTGATATTTGCTCCTGTCTGACCCGGTACATTAATGGTGGCTCTTTTCCCAATAATATTTCTACCCTGCCAACGGGTTTTTGCCAGGTTAAATCCTGCCTCGTCCACATAAATGGGTTCATGTGGGGTCCGATCGGCTTCCAACTCCATGACTCTTTAAAAGAAGTCAAACATGGTATTTGAACACACTTTCAGTCTGTCCTACTGTACATACTGTAACTCATGTTTCCATGCAGGGTGGCATAGTGTAAAACTCACTATATTACAAGATATGGAATCAGCTGTGGTTGGTCTATTACTGCATTTTATTTCAATGATCTGTATGTGCAAAATGTGTGTTACAGTAATAGCTTTTCACCTGCTTTTTTGAAGAACTTTGCATTTTATACGATATTTAAGGTTTTGAACCTTAGGTTTTAATTTTCAACATGTTGTGTGCAAGCATTCGTAAATTAGACAAGAAAGATCCAGAGTTTTGTTATTGGGTAACCTTGTGTTTACAGAAAATGTAAGCATTGTAGAAACATGTTAAATGATTACATTTTATGCAAAAACAACATGAACTGTATTAATGGTATAGCCCACTAAGGACTGGTGTTGCATTTACTGTGTTTAGAGTTTTGGAAATATGACTACAGATTGGACAAAAGGATGTTAGCAGTTGTAAAAAAAAACTGTAAGAGTTGTTTTTCTTTTTTTTTAGCTTTTTTGAGCTATTGAAACTTAAATTCTGCTGCACTTTTAATTGATGTAGTGAAATGTTTATTATGTAACACACATTTGTCAACTTGCAGAAGTCCTTCATTTCATCATTACCAGTATGTTTGTTGCATACAGGCTGTGTAGGCTGTGTATCCATATCTGTTTCCATTTTTAGAGTTAATCTCAAATAAATAGACAGCAAATAAATAGAAATTTTGCAGTAAACAACATTTCATGTCATGTTTAGTGGAGGTGTTGGCTTGGTTATTTCTGGTATGACTATAAGATAGCCCATTTATCAGTATATCTGGAGGAAGAGGAAGAGGAGGGGCGACCGAATGTCATTAGCTTTGGGAATTTGAATGCTTTGAAAGCTGTGGTGTCTTTTTCTGCCAGTCTCTCTTAGTTCTCTCTATCTGGTGTAGGAGAAAGATAATGATCCCCTGCTGAAGAAAATGAAAAGTTTGTCTCTTGTGGTGGCGATAGGTGAGCTTGTTAATCTAACTTAGCTTTTCATATTTCATATATATGGTGTTCCTTGGATGTTTACATAAACTTACAGGTTTACATACTAAGGCTTGCTAATGTATGCAGAGATAAATATACTTAGCTTGTGAAGTTCTGCTACGTATTTATGAGTACAGTTTTCAGGTATGATTTGTTCTATAAATAACAGTAAAGGTTTATATGATATACAGTGTGAGTGTACTGCTACTATTTACTAAAATTGCTTTATTGCTGTGACACATACCTCTTCCAGTTTGTTTAATTTGGATGATATTAGAGATAAGAAATGCAGGAGTTAACAAGCTGTTGTTTTCGTTTTTAGTGATCTCCTTATTATTGGTGGAACATGGAGCTTTTGATGGTAAAACACGCAAAAATGACCTCCACCTGTTCCTGGGCTTCTCGCTTACTAAATCTTATTTTGTGCTTTTCCCTAATACAAATACATTCACCAACACCATCAGCATCACAATAAGCAGTGTGATTAACATCACCAGGACAGTACATCCTAAAAACCACAACACACTTCTCCAACTAACACTTACTGGCAGTTTGCTGGTGTTTGTTATGTTTTTCAATGCTTGTGAATGTTCTTGACATTTTTTGCTGATTCTGTTTATTTTTGTAGTATGTTGATTTTTGACATTTTGTCAGTGTTGATGTTTCAGTGTTTGTTGCTGTTTGTCAACATTTTGTTTACCTGTGTTTGTAGATGTTTACTAGTGTTTATTGATGTTTGGTGATGTTTGTTATGTTTGTCCTATTTTCATTATTGTTTGTTTTTGTTTGTTGCTATTTGTGAGCTTTTTTGTGTTTGTAAGTGTTAGTTAATCTTTTTTTATGTTTTTTGTGGTTTATTAGTGGTTGCCAATGGTTGTTGGTTTCTGTCAGTGTGTGCTGGTGTTTCTTGATGTTTATTTGTGTTTGTTAGGGTTGATGTTTGTGCTGTTTGTCAGTGTTTGTTGGTGTCTATTGCTGTTTGCTGATGTTTCTGTCAGTGAGTGTGTGGTGTTTGTTGATGTTATTTGGTATTTGTTGGTGTTGTTGTTTGAGCTGTTAGTATTCATTGATGTTTATTTCTGTTTGCTGCTGTTAGCTGATGTTTATTGGTGTTTGTTGGTGTTGTTGTTTGGGCTGTTAGTATTCATTGATGTTTATTATTGTTTGCTGCTGTTAGCTGATGTTTATTGGTGTTTGTTGGTGTTGGTGTTTGTGCTGTTTGACAGTGTTAAGATTTATTGCTGTTAGCTGATGTTTGTTGATGTTTATTGGTGTTTGTTGGTGTTGTTGTTTGGGCTGTTAATGTTCGCTGATGTTTGATTTGTTGATGTTTATGGGTATTCGTTGGTGTTGATGTTTGTGGGTGTTTGTTGGTGTTTGAAACTGTTCATTGCATTAAAGAGGCTTTCAAGACTTAGATACTATGGTACTCTCTGTAGATGCTATCAAGGACATGGAGGTTACTGATAAACAAAATGTCACTGAGGGTGGTTCGAAAAACTCCACGAATTCAGCAAGTATAATAACCGATGGAGGTAGGAACAAGATTTCTCCACTATTTTTTAAACACAACTCAAGTAATTTCATACTTTTCTTAAATTCACTTAAGTACTTAAGTCACTTAGAAGAAGAATATGTCTTGTTGGAAGAACATGTTGGTATGGAAGCCTGGTTGAGCTTTTTATGATGCCTTGTACAAACCTTTGGGTTGTAGTAACTAATACTCCAATATCACTCTGTTTGTGTTCTATAGGGTCCTGGGTTTGGGTGGTCTGTGCCATTGTGGTCATTCTGCTTCTTATTCCTCTTATCTTGCTGCTTGTACCAAGCTTCAGGTAAGGCAGATGTTGCTGATAACTTTATTGCTGTTATTTTTATTATTTACTCAAAGATTATTTAATCACAAGATTTGAACTAAAATAAAAAGCAAGCAAACTTATGCAAAGCTAAAGCAAGATTACAAGTTTTTGCTAACAAGTAGCCCGCACATCTCTGATATTTGAACCAGACAAATTTCCCAAACTAAACACATAAAAATACATGCCTCAAAATACATAGGATAAGTGACTGTGATTGGGGACTGTATTAGTTACTGACAAATTTCCTTTTGACCACAAAGTGGAACAGCAAATATCAATACAATGAAACAGAAATAGATTTTTTATGACTACATATACTACAATTGATGGTGAATCTGTGCATAAAACCTTTAATTATTAGAACTGTTGTATAAGTGAGCTGCTGTGAAATTATATGTGGCAGAAGCAAACATTTTTTCTTTTGAGTTAGGCGGAGACAGTACTTTCACTGTGAGTTATTTACCTTCTTCAAAACAGTACTACATTGCAGCCATGAAGACAGTATTTAATGTAACATGAGTGTGTCTTTTGTGACTTATAATGTAAAAATGATCTTTTTATGATACAAAGACAGCTTTCAGGGTGAACCTTAAAAATGCCTGTACAATTGGTGTCAACACTCATAGATGTTGCTATACAAGAGATGACTAAAAGCATGTTCTACTTACATTTTACCCTGAATTAAGTTGTTCCACCCTCTCCCTTACTCTATATGTCCAAAATCCAGTCATCTGCTAAGTGGCGAATTTGGCTATTTTAAGGTGCACCCACTGCTGACACACAGCTTGTACAATCTTCTAAATGAAAATGACTCTCTGGACCAGCCATACATGAGCTTAAGGTTGCCATGCCCAATGCCAAACATCAGATAGAGTGGTATAAAGCCCCTCAGCATTTGATTGTGGCGCAGTGGAAATGTGTTCTCAGTAGTGATGGAGCTCAATCCCTCTGGTATGTGTTGGAGTGGTGCTAGTGATGCAGAACTAATAATCCAACATCATCACCTGATTTCACTTATGCTCTTATGGTTGAATGTAATCAAATCCTCACAGCAATATTTCAACATCGAATGTAAAGCCTTTCAAGAAGAGCTGAGGCTGTACAGCAAAAAGTGCAGCAAGACTACTTGTTAATACTCTCAATTTCAGAACAAACATTGGATAGACAACCGTCTATAAACATATTCATTTGCTGTTTGTGAGTGTAGACATATCTACATTTAATTATGTGCTAAGCTTATGTTAAAGATGTACCTCACTGCCAAAATTATAACTTTACTGTAAGCCAATGTAATCATGTCATTTTGAGTCATTTCTATTGGTCCATTCATTATCATCCAAATCATTGGTCCAAATCATTACATCGCATGTTGCATACTCAAACGACATCAGTCTAAAATAGCAATCTAAAGTTATTCTGTTTATTCCCCGACAAATTGCACAACCCATCCCCACAAATCAATAAACTGTAAGTAGTCTAAGTTTCTATTAGCTTGCAGCTGAGTTGTTAAGAATGTGGATAAGCCTTTGCAGACTGAAACAAACAGTGTGTTTGTGAACATTAAATCAGCAGCTTTTCTCTCCTTGTCCAGTCTGTTGGAATAATTTAAATCAGCTGAGGAAAATCGTTTCGTTACTGGTGTTACGTAAGACTAAAGATGCACTCATGATTTACTCTTGGTTTTCAGGCAGAGAATGAAGTTTTTCCCAGCCACTGCCTCCACAGGGATGAGTGCCCATCAGGAAATGCCTCAAACAAAACAGGACGTGACAGAGATCCAGTGGGACCTTGCCTGGATGGAGATGGCCAATTTGCTGGACAAGCGGCATTATCCTGGCAGCTGACCAGGGTCTTACTAAAGAATTCCCAGTACAACCCTGCAGAACCTCTGTATGTATGGGATGTTGGATACTGAGATCCACATGTTGTTGCTAAAGTATGAGTGTCTTTAAACTCCATGTGGATGTTCAGAGAGGCTTTTTTTTAGTGAAGAAAGTGAATTTCAAAGATGATTTTGGAGCAGTGGTTCTTAGACTGGTCGTCAGCCCTCCCTTAGGCAGTCCACATTTCAGTCTGCACCAGGTTCTCTCAGCGTGTTGTTATGACTGTTGTGGGTTTAAATGCTTGAATCTGCTGCGTCTTTCCTCAGTATTTGTGGCAATGTATGTATGTTTCTGTATTGGGGGGAAACTGTACAAATTTGTGATAACCTGTTTTGAATATAGCCCATGTTCCTGATGAAAAACAAGAGGAAAACATAAGGACATACTGACATACAGACTCAAGATTACAAAATACCTCACTGTTTTAAATGATCAAACAAAGAAGTATTTTTTTTTTTTTCGACACTTCAATATTTTATCTGAAATATTAATTGGCAAATATGATTACCCTTGCATTACCCATTGCCTCCCAGCATGTAGCACAAAATATTCTAATAATAATTGTGAAAGCATTCATACAATTTGTGTGTTATAGCAGAAATTATGTGTCCATTGAAAAAAATGCAACCCTTGCAAGTGTTGGTTGACTTTTCATGATTTGTGAGCACAGATTCCTAGGATGGAATAAACAAAATCCCTGTGAACTGGGATCTAGGACACAGCAAACATGAGAACCACCTATGGACCAGTTTGAGAACCACTGACTCAAAGAACTTTTGATTGTTAAACTATTGACACCAATGAGTTTGCAAATTATTGATCAAAAATAAAAGGCATGTGAGCTTCTGCTTGGGCAGTGAATTGGCATGAATCTGCTGATGCGATACATAACATGAGGTTACACATCAATATACTGCACTACTGTAAGTAAGGTTATATACTACAATTAAAATCTGACTTTAGGAAAAATGATGCAGTGGTATAAAAATAACACCATCCTATGCATAAATTTGCCAATGCTAATGTTAGCGCTGCACCCTTACGCCACTTGTTTACATTGGAGTGGAAGAGTCTGATGGTTAAACACAAATTACAACACTGCTATCTAGTGGTCGGGGGGTTTAAACACAGCGCCAAAGGAGCCATCATCTGCCATGAACGTTTGGATGCAAACTATTCTTTAAAAGTCAATAACGTGTTTTCGAGAATTGATACAGCATCGCAAATAGTGCAATAGTCAAGTGTACACACGGTGTGACATTGAAGGCATTTCACAATAAACACATCACTATATTTCATTTAAATGTAGCAATCAAGTTGGAATAAACAAAATGCATCAGAAAAGTAGTATCGTCACATTGGGAAAAAATTGATATGTAAAATGAAAATAGAATAATAATAATAGAAATAGTACATATATTATTTATATAACATCCAGTTAGCTACTTGTTACTGTACACTTTATGCAGCTACTTTACTCTGGCAGTTGTTTATAGTTGTTTATGTTTAATCTTATTATGTTATACAGCGTGTTAATGTGCTAAATTATTACCACTTAGAAAATGAACAACCTTGGACACCCAAACCTTTGCGTGTGTGTGTGTTCTTGTAGTGGTATATTTGTGAGGACCACATGTCCTCATAAATGTAGAACAGTATGAAATTTCTGGTAGAGTGAGGACATTTTACTGGTCCCCACTTTATCACATGTTGTTTTCACCAAATCTAATAATGAAGAAAATTAGTCTTGTCAATACTGAGATTAAGGTTAGGGTTAGGTTCAGGGGTAAATGTAGTTAATTCGGTACAGTAATACAAAGATCAATCAAACTCTGGTTACCTCACAAGTATAGTAAGACAAACGTGTGTGTGTGTGTGTATGTATATCTATACATGCATGCAATGTGTGCAGGCAATGTTACACTAAGACACTCTGCAAACACAAGGGGGCAGAAATGTCTTGTTAAGTTCAGCTATTGCTCTTCATGAGCTGCCTACACGTGAGTCAGTCTTGTTAATGAAAAACACTCCTCCACTATCATAGCAGTGAAATGAATTGGACAGATAGCAGGGGCTGATGTTAATGTGACGCTGCTTGCTTATAGACTGTATTTCTGATAAGAATGCTTAGAGCCTGGTTCAGTTCTCAGGAGAATAAAAAAGAGACTGTGTAGAAATAAAGCATTATTATCTCCTACAAATGAAAGTGAAACCCTATTTGTGAGAAATCATCAAGCTCTGTTGCCTTTTGTATCTAGGAGTTTTATCACATAGTAGTGGACTAGTGGACACAGATCGTTGGTTTAGAGCATTAGAGATTGCAGCATTAGGTGCTGGTCAGTAAATAATCTAAGGGAAAACATGTAAAAGCCTCAGGTGAGCAATACACACCTCCACTGCTAATTCTTTCTTTTGTGCTTTTCTGACCATTCGTGCTACCACCCTCCTCATCCACAGATCTGTAATTACAGCAATGTCCATATTTAATTTTTCCACTCTTCCCTTATTCCTGCTCTCTAAGGTGATTTGCAACTGTGCGTGTGCATTTTTATGAACCACAGTTCATGGCTGGGGACTCACTGCCTTCAATAAAATCTCATTTACACACACTGTGGTTGTGCCTTCGTCTGAGACAGCATAAAACTGTACAGAAACAGCTGATCAGTACAACATCCAATAATCTGCTGTGTGTATAATATAATACACAGTACTGTGTGGAGAAGACAGAGAGCACTCTTTATTTATTCACTTTCCAGCCAACGTAGCCATGAAAGCTTTAGCACAAGTTCTGCTAGGAAGACTCTAATGCTGCGTCACTCATTCATTCATTACTCTGGCCAATCTCAATGCGCCACCTGTCTTTAAAAGTATTCAACTTACACTCATGTTTTGCCGCTTTCCTTCCTCCTCCCCTACCACCACCAGATTAAATAATAATAATGTTTTCCATCACTTTTGCTTTTGTGTCTTTCGTTCTACGCTTTTCAGGAGATTTCATATGAGGTAATCCACTCTCATAGGGAAGAGGAAGTGAAAAACAAAAGCTTCCAAAACTGGAGTCCATAATATTGACTGTAGAGAGTAAAGTGGACTCATAATGACTGTGCAAGACTTGGTAGACCACCAAAACTCTCACCATCAGATAAATAGTACTGAAAGCTTTCATCTTTGAGAGAGAGGGGATAAAATCAAGCTCCACTCTTCTCAGATCTGAAAACTTCCACAAGTGTTTCTCTTCATCTTTCTACTGTGAGAAGCCAGAAGCCAGAAATATTGTGCTAGAACGCCGAAACTGGGCATCTGAGATAGTATAGAGTGATAGGACGATGTTTTGTGAAAAGATATAAATTTGAAAGTGTGAATAGAACAAGGGAAAAAACAACTTCTAGGACTGAACTTTGTAGGTGTGGAAAAATATCTCTTTGAAAAGCTGAAAGCACGTCTCCATATAGAGTGGACACATATTGAAATTATTATTTTAATTTATCATATTATATGGTCTTAGTGGATATTTTATCTATTAAATGAGTGGTGGTCTCTGATTTAGATGGTATATAGAGCTTTAACCAGGACAGACACTCCACTAATGAAGCAGACATATTTTTAAAGAAAGTTGGAGGAACTGGATCTGAAATATTAAACTAACTCAAAAATTAATATTTTGAGTTAAAGTTAAACCTTTGTTCAAATGCCCTCTTCTAACTACATATGCACATGAATGCCAGACTGTTTCCTTCATGTACTAGTTCTAGTTCAGCCTATACAGATTCATCTGCATTAACTGAGTGTTGCAAGGTGCATGAAATAGTCTTGATGCCTTTATGGAGTACCATGTCTCTTCAGCACATGGCGAACAGGTTCTGTTGTTCATTTGGCGAAACATCTGTTGATTTAGTGGTTGTACTGACAGATTATCTGTATTTGTGAATGTATCTGAGATACATTTAATTGTTGCCGACTTTTTGTGCTTTTCTGGTACTTTTTGGATGATTTTGTACATTTTGATGGAATCTTTGAGCTAAGTTACTTGGTAGTTAATTGCTAAGTTTTGGTAACTCTATTCTCAGTCAGAGGTGACTGTAGAGCGGTGTTGAGCAAGCTGAGTTACCCAGTTCCCAGCTGAGTGTGATTCTTTGGTGGCTAAACACTGCAGAGGCTTCTTCTGCACTCTGGGATAAACTGTAGGTATTGGCCTAAGTGGTCCAGAGTAGCATTAAGTTAAACTGGTTAATAAGGTGTTATCAAAATCTGTTAGAATAGCAGTGAATTAAAATGACAGTTTATTAGTTGTACTGGGTTTGAACAACTATTATGTATAAGATAGTTACATGTATAGTACTGTTATGTCCAAATACTCAATATTTTTAAGATCAACAAAATTAATGGAGTTAATATGATTTGACCAGTTTACTTAAGTTTACTTATCTGTATTCAACAGTAAACACATGTGTTGTACTCATTAGGTCAGGGATCCAGACAGCATATATAGGTCTGCGGGCTTGATCAGTTCAGCACCCCACTGGCTGTTTGCCTTTGTTGGTCCACCCTTGAACCGCACAGATAACTTTTCTACACACATTATCTAGTTTTTATCGACTTTTATTTTGGCAAATAAACTACAATAAAAACAAATATTACAAACGCATTAGAGAAAAATAAGATGGGCCAGGATGCAAAATGATTTAGTTGAAAATGTAGCTGACTCTAAAATATATTTACTGAACAAGTTTATTTTAACAAACATCAGAAAGAAGGAAAAATAAGTAAATTGAACTGTGAGTGGAAAACAAGCCATGAAAAGACTCTATTTAACCAGTAGCTGAGCAAAACGCTAGGGGGCTGCCAACTTTGCTGTGAGTGGGCCAATAGTGGTCCTCCATCCTCCTGCTATCAGGGGAATAGTTTATGGTGAAATAAATGATGAAACCCATCAGCTTTAACAATGTGCTTATTCATCACATTGAATATTGTGTTATGTTTGTATGCAAAGTCATAAGTCTTTAGATCAAAATATCTTTATGGTCAGGTGTGTTCAAACCTCTGACTGGTATGTATAGTCCACTGACCCATTTACTAGATTCTGTAGATGTACTGACTGTATTTAAGGCCCGGTACAGGGTAACGTTCCTGATGTGCAGACATTACTCAGTACATTACTTTCTCAGTGTACAGGTGACAGTACAAGGTATCTAAGGTACGTGTTTTTATACAGTCTATTCTTATCAGCGGTTGGCTCAGTAAGGAGCAGATTCAGCCAAACGCCCAGCACTGAAAGTCTTAAGCATCCGCTTTCTTTCCTTCATTTCTGCACCCACTCACTTTTGATATGCATTGTATCCATGGTAACTTCTGGGCACCACATTCACATAAACATCTGAGAGGAGAAAAAAGCCTAAGTGCCATCAGTCCACTGTAATCAGCCTGCGGTGACGTTCAATCTTGACCTCAGTCTCTCAGTGTCATGAAGCACCTTCAGAGCTTATAATGAAACTGCAGACCAGCGCTGAGATAAATGTGTCAGAAGTCTGTTCAGTCTGCTTTATCCCTCTAGTGAGATTTTCCAGGGAATCATGGGTTATAACAGAACAGGGTCAGAAACAGGCTGACAGAGAGGGAGAGCTTGAAGTGAGTCCGCTCGGCAGATGAGTTAAAGCTTTTCCTGTTTTCCCTCAAGCTGAACTCAGCACGTAAGTATAGATGTTATGATCATGATGGAGGGATCATCGTGGTCCAGAATGAGTGAGAATAAAGTTTTGTCACATTGAAGTCCGTTCAGATTATACAGGCTGGTCTTCTCATCTGTCGTTCAGTAGATACAGTATGTACTGTGTGTACTGTGTGTATTCTGTCTGTGGTGGGCTTGTTAAGCTGAGCAGTGTAATTAAGGGGAACTGGTGGGTGAAGAGTTAGAATAGAACATCTTTTAGGGCTGCAGTGTAATTGGAGTGGGGTTACACTTCAGGACAGCATTTAGTCCTCAGTCCTAACTCAGTTCTAAACCTGGTTCGTTTCTGATCCTGTGGCTGGATGCAGGTCTTGTTGATATCTAGTTGATATCAGGTTTCCATAGTAACCTGGTGGGATTTTTCTCTATATAAGCAGCCGTACATCATTTACCTCCATTAAAGACGCTTCTGTATACAGCTCCACTGACTGACATCCACTGAAAGGTGGGGGGTGGGGGGGTGGGGGAGAGAGAGAGAGGCAGAGTGTGTGAGAGAGATGGGAGGGAGATGTAGAGAGAGTGAAAGTGAGAGAGAGAGTGAGATGCAGAGAGAGTGCGGAAGAGAGAAAGGAAGAGAGTGAGAGAGAGACTAAGAAAGTGAGAGACAGAGAGAATGAGAGAGAGCATGAGATGAGAGTGAAGAGAAACAGGGATGGAGAGAGAGATAGGAAGTGGCAGAAAGCGGTAGATATACATGAAGATAGACAATGAGACAGAAAGAAAGATGAAGAAAGATGGAGAGAGAAATGAAGGGGTGATGAGAGAGAATGATAAAAAGAAACAAATGGGGAAAACAGAGAGAATGTAGAAAAGATAGAAATTAAGAGAAAGAAAGTAATGAGAAGGAGTGACAGAGGTAGACAGAATAAGAAGTGGAAAAAGGGATGAGGAGAGGGAAAGACGAATAGAAATAAGGAGAAGGAAAAAGAGAGACCTATGAGGAGAAAGAGGGAGAGAGAGAGAGATAGAGAGAGAGAGAGAGAGGGAGAGAGAAAGCGAGAAATAACTGGTATAGAAAGATATTGACACCTAGCCATAAAAGTAAAGAATGGTAGTCTCTCTCTC
>CM067476.1:22373440-22433028 GCA_034552555.1 Semaprochilodus insignis | reverse complement strand
TAATATAATACTACTACTACTACTACTACTACTACTACTACTAATAATAATAATAATAATAATAGTAACTACCACTACTACTAGTTCTACTGCTGTTTCACTACTGCTACTAATTGTACTGCTGCTACTACAACTACTACTACTTCTTCTTCCACTACTACTGGTATTACTACTACCACCACTACTTCTGCTGTTATTACTGCTACTTCTACTACCACGACTACTACTACTTCTACCACTACTACTTCTACTACTCCTACTACTACCACTAGTACAACCTTACTACTACCTTAGCTACTACTACTACTACTACTACTACTACTGCTGTGACTATTACCACCATTAGCACTACTACTACTACTACTACTACTACTGCTATTACCACCACTACTAACACCACTGCCACCACTGCTTCTATTGTATTACAACTACTGCTACTACCACCACCACAGCAACTAGTATCACCACTACCATTAATACTACTACTGCTACCACTACCACCACTATTACCACTACTAATACTAGCTCTACCACTTCTACTACTACCACTACTACTGATGCTACTACCTCTACCACCACTGCAACTACCATTATCACCACTATTACTACTCCTGTCACTAATAATATTATAATTCATATTTCTTTTAATGATTAATTTTATCCAGCCTTTCCGATATCAGAGTCATGTAAAGGGACAGCACCACACTGCATAGTGGAGTAGAACTGGAGAAGCCTGCTGTACCAGCCAAGAGAAAGAGTCAGCAACAGAAATTGTTTTCACTTGTTTGCAGTCACATCTCCTTTTCCCCGACGCCCTTATAGCCCCCGAAGAGGACCACATGGCTGCCAGTGAAGATGGCTGAGATTGCAGTGGACCATAATACCCACCATAAAAGGCTGACACACACTTCAGGATTCTCATTTCCTGTTAGATGTCTCACACAGTCTTCTTCTGCTTGTTTTGTGTGCTCACTGTGAGTGGAGTGCTCACTGGCCCTCCTGCTTTTACACGTTCGCTGCAGAGCGTCTATCTTTATTTCACCTGTGAAATGATGCTTTCAGGGCTCCTTTGAGGATCTGCCGTTGCCTCAAGGAGAGCACATTTCTTGCATGTGTGTGTATGTGTGTGAGAGAGAGAGCTTGTGTGTGTATCTATAGTTTAATCATGTTATGACTAAGGCATCCAGGAACACTATGTGCTGCTGTGCAGTTTGACTCATTGGAGCCAGGTGGGAGAATGGATGGAGAGCACTGGCCGAGGTTGCCATGGCGATTGCTACACTAAGAGAAGATGTAAGTGAGAGAGTAGAGGCTAAACCCAAGGGTAAACGTGTGCTACAGTATTACCATGCCCTGCTCCCCTCGGCCTGCTCCCAGCCTGCAGCATGTGTCCCACAGTAAGAGAGTGTACTGCGCTCCAGATCTGTGCATATGGCTTCCACACAGGAGGGATCTACCCTTACTGTGAAAGGCCCCTGTTCATGGACTCATTTGACTACCACCAAATACATCAGTGGCAATGTTTTTATATATACTCCAAACATATATATATATATATACTTCCCAAGCATCTCATTGAACTGGCTTGTAACTCATTGACATATTTACTCCCTGAGTCTGTAAGTCAAATATTACAGTCAAATACTATATATTAAATAATCTAGTAGTGTCAAACTTAACACACTATGAACTTATTTTCTTATCTTCTCCACTAAGGGAGCTATTATTATAACTACTACTACTACTAACTACTAACTACTACTTGACTAGTGCTATTAGCATAGAAAGCTTTGAAAAGGAGGAAACTTACACAAACCCACACAACTAAGATCTCTAAGATCTCAAGTTACTGGTAGCCTGTATAACTATGCGAATGCATGGTACAGTCGGTGCTGCTGCTGATACAATATAACTGCACACAGGCAAAAAAAAAGCTCCAGTGCTATGAAGGCATGTTGCTTCACATCAGTGACAGCGTGTCCTTGTTACTATAATGGATCACTCTCTGACTTTATAGGCTGCGCTTAGTGTAGTGCGTCTTTATAGACAAGTAGCTTCTGTGGTGTCATTACATGGACAACAACATCGTTTTTATCAAGTGAAGAATCTACATTTTATATCCAGGTTTACGGCACCAGATGAAGAATTGCAACCCCTCTCTTCCAGAATCGAAGACCTGAAACAGTCCAGCCTTGTCTCTACAGGATCGATCTTTATTTCTTGTGTGGACATACCCAGAACACAAGCTGACTGAAAAATCATACTTTATATAGGCTCTGTCACACTGCTCCCTGGACCATTGCCAATATTAAAGAGCAACAGGTGTGACGGAAGTGACCATATAGGGACAGGTCAAAACAACTGAACAGAAAGGCTCCCTAGAACGTCCTCCCGTTGTCCTCCCAACCACAGCGCATAAAACATACACAGATCACACACATACTGTAACACTTTGTAGACCCTCACCTTTTTTACAAACCTTTATACTCATAGATTTTGCCCTTTTAGCCAAATGAACCTCGCTGAATTCCTCCATCCTGTTCTCTTTGTCTGTTTCTTTCTTCTCATTTGCTCCACTTGAACACACTAAATTCATGTCCCGTGCCTTATTACAGAGACTCTCTTCTGCTTTATTCAGTGGCTTCTTCTCTAAAGTTGGGTCACACGTGAGAGGAAATGATTGCTGCATGAAACTAAACAATTCCACGCTGCGCCTTCAGGATAAAAGGCCTTATAGAGTCTTTCACTCTGTAAATGAAGCTATTCATGTCGGGGCCCCTTTGGGTGGCCATGATTTGTGTATAAATTACTGCTGACCCATAACCAGCAGGCGTGCACAGGGCACAGCCTCTCTGCTGTGTGTGTGTGACTCTCTCTTCTGCTGTTTCTCTTGCTGTCCATCCTCTAATCACCCTCCTCCTCTCCTCCCCTCCAACTCATCCCCTTCTTTTCTGCACAGCTAATGTCCTGGGTGTGTGAGAGGACAGCGCTCACCTGATTACAGACGATCAGCGTAAGCTCAGCGTTGTGAGTGTACTATGAGAAAGTAGAGAGGAAGAGAGATAAAGAGAGAGAGAGAGAGAGAGCTGACAGAAATGCTTATTCATTTTCAGATTTGGAATCATGAAGACAAAAATGAAATTCATTCATAAACATGAAGTGAAACTCTGTGTGTGTGATTGTCCCAAATCAGCTTCACTTTCATTGTACACTATACTGTATTTTGTCCTTTATTTACAGAACTACACTGTGAAACTTCCCTGCAGCTTCAGTTGCTTGAAACCTACATACTAAACTGAACTTCATTTAAGCAGATCAAGAGTTACTCAGCTGTAACAGCAACACCTGCCTTAACATGAAGGGATCAGCCAATCAGATGCCTAACATGAACATGTTGAACAATATCGTTTTTAAATGATTGATCAGTGGACAAGAAGATTAAACAGAAGTACAATTATTAGACTTTTATTAGACAATTATTGAAAAGATGCTCCTGCTTGATTTCACCAAAGGTTGGCAGTGTTACATTTTATCATTTTATGTTACCTGATCCATGATCACAAACAAATGTTTCCTGAAGCTGAATTAGGCTTTATATTAGGAGCTTGCACAGAAACTATGTTTCTGCATACAATGCAAAATATGCAGCTAGCTGCATGAATGTTTCACTGGGTAAAGCCAGCCTAAGATTCTTTAAAGAAAACATAGCAATTAACGTTAATCTCTTCTATTTTAAAGTGATGGTTCAGCCAAAAGTCAGATTTATCATTATATTTTTACTTTCATCAGTCAGCCAAGACACGTTTAATGTATCACTTCTTTACTTTTACACTCTGGACAGGCAATGGCAGTTTACCGGAATCAAGTGAAGTGAAAGAGATCACTTCAAGATTCCTGGAAAAAAATGTTGTGGACCAAATCCTCCTAGCAACCCAGTTACGTGCATCCCATGACAGCCACCCCAACCCCCAAGTTCTTCCCACAAGCCTGGTCTGATCTCTCACTCTTTTGGCAGCCGGCTGATAAACGTATAAAAACAAGCAAATGGGCAAAATATAAGTTTCAAGGTTGCTGTTTTTAGCAATGCAAAGTATGTTTAAATCGTTTTTAATATTAAAACCACATAAGAAAGTCAATTTAAGATTACCCAACAACTCAAAATGGTTTGAGGCAAGTGAATGATTATGGAGGCAGTTTGCATGTTGCTAATCTGATTTGTTAACTATATTAGTGTCATAGCTCCGATGCCAGTTTAGGACAACAAACATGCCTTGTCTGAACAATTGTAGTTACGAAAAGGAAAATTGGGAAAATGTAGTTGTTGGCAAATCCATTATAATGTATTTGTTATATTCTTAGTAAATTGAGATGTTCTGGAGCAGGTGTACATGACCTAAATGTCATCATGATATGTCATCATGACCAGTGCCAAGCATCAACTTGAGGGGTGTAAACCCACCTGCACTGGACCTATAAGCAGTCACAGCACCACTGAATACCTTTGGGATTAATAGGAGTGGTGTCTTTGAAACAAAAATAATCATCAGCTCCTAGCCTCACCATTTGCCTCACTTCACGTTGGAAAAAACAGATGAGCAGGTCCTGACAAACTTTTGGACATATAGCATATACCATTCGTTAACAGGCAATACATCATGACATGCGCTGAGTGAATGTTGAACTGAGGTTTGTTTTGTACTTGAGATAATAACAGCAGTAAGTTACTGATGTTATCAGGCAATAGACCAGCCTAAATGGAAGCGCGCTCCAATTCCCCCTTGTAACTCTGAGCCCACACTGATCAAAATATTTAGATAGTGGCCTTTTAAACAACGCACTGGCTCTGGCTGCTTTGCTTCAGAGGCCCAGCTTTGACCATACCTCTAAAAGAAGTGTGGTAGATGTTTCTTCCTAGTGGTTTACTGCGTTTCATTGTGTGATGTCTATAGTAATGGACAAAAGTACAGACAAAATTTAGACAAAGGTTGATAGTAACACTATTTTTTAGCCATGCAATGACTAGAAAATTACATTTCCTGAAGAAAATGCGGAGTGATTAAGCTTGTTGTGAAGCAGTTACTATGGAATCAACGTAGTTGCTAAGGTGTTGCTAGGCGGTTGCTATGGTATACTAAGTGGTTGCTATTGTGTTGCTAGGTGGTTGCTATGGTATCCCAGGTGGTTGCTAAGGTGTTAATAAGCAGTTGCTATGGTATCCTAGTTGGTTGCTAAGGTGTATGACTGTGGATGAAAATGAGGGATGGAAAAACAGATGAGTGTGGGTCAGACCAACATTGAATTCGTGCTCTGGGGTCTGCCTTGAGTTAGTGTATGTAAAATTGTGTCTGTCGGTCAAGCAGGAGGACAGTAGACGGGTATGTGCTTTTCCACCCCATTCATTCTAATAGGGAAAATGTTTTTTCCCTTTACGCCGTTATCAAAAAGCTGTATACAAGCACATCATTCCCAGCACACACTTGGACCAAACATTCAGATGTCGGAACGGTGTCAATATTTCGAAAACCGTGGGACTAGTTAATGGACAAAAAATCTCTCAACCAAAAAGTAGAACAATAAGAAAAAGAAGAAGAAGAAGAAGAAGAAGAGGATAAAGAGGAGGAAGAAGAAGAAGACAAAGAGGAAAAGGAAGAGAAGCAGAAGGAGAAGAGGAAGAGGATGAAAAAGAGGAAAATGAAGCGGAAGCAGAAGGAGAAGAGGAAGAGAATGATGAAGAAGAAGAGTGAGAAGAAAAAGAAGAATATAAATCAGATAACACATTGCACAATCACTAATAATAGTCTAACTGTGCCAGAAACCACTTAAGAAAGTCTATTTAAAGCACTGTGTTAAGGACACCACAATACTCCAGGGAAATCTAAAAAATGTCTGTAATTTTTGATACATTTTAAAGAATTTAAACAGAGTCACAAAATGTATGTTTTACTCATGTTTCTCATGTTTGTTATGTTTTGGATGAAAACAAAAGGGTTTCATTCTAGACCCAATGGAAAACTGACCAATCAGCGACTGCTGTGTTATCTAGGTAGATTGTTAAGCAAGCTCTTCTATTGGTTAGGACTTGCATTGCTCAATGCATTATATTAATCATCAACATAATAACAAAACAGCAGCCGCAGGTTACTATTAGACATATTTCAGCATGTTTGTCACAAGCCTCAAGTAATAAGTGGCATGTCTTTTACAAGCTTTGAATGTCTGTGCTTAATCTTGAACTGGCAAAATATTGATACAAGCTGTAACAAGCGCTAACAAGCTACTAGAATGCCACAGGAATAGTAGCAGAAGTTAGCATTGTTGTAAAGGTGGGCAGAATCAGATAAACATCTTAGTAATACACTGTACTGAGAGGACTGAGACTTCCTACTTATGTAGAAGTGCTGTTACTTTAGTGATAATTACTCAAATAAGAGGAAATAAGTAGTTTACTGTAAAACTGCTGGAGTAATTTAGTCACTTTTGAAGATGTCAGCAATCACAATCTGAAAATATTCCTGAGTTAACTGTGCTGGCTGTATCAGCTGCATCACTGGACTAAACTGAAGAACACATGATATTACAGGAGAACAAAGTGTGGAGCTCTGAGACTGATCACAGGACACTAGTGTGCATTAATAGTAGATTAATAATGTCATTTTTAGTGACAGTCCTGCTGCCCATTAGCTCCACCAATGTTAACTTCCATTGATACCTCTGAACATCTACAGACAGTAAACACATTCACGGCCCTTAAACTGTATAAATGAACTGATACCCGAGTAGAACATTTCTACCACTAGAATCGTTAAAAACAGTAATTAGCTCATTAGAACTAAAGCAGCTACTTAACAAGCACTCAATATTAACATACAGTTCAGCTGTAATGTTTAATAAAGAGCCACCATTTTATTCTGAAACAGTAAAGTTATAAAAGTAGGAAGGCCACAGTAACTGTTTAGCCTGGATTAACAAACAGGCAACAGCTGCTTCTTCTTCAGGAAGGAGTGTGGAGGTCTCGGCAGGGTTTCTGGAGGTACATTTATCAGCTGATAATAACTCTGTTTTCTTTAGCTCATTGCTAAACAACTGAAGACGACCACTTAAATAAAGTCTGTTTGGCCTGTGTGTTTGTTTTTCCTCCAAACTCTCCGTCTAGTTGAGAGCCTATTTGGAGCTTATATCTATTTACAGTATCTTATTTCTCTCTTTTAAGATTGTTGTAAGCTTAAGATAAGATTATTTAACTTGCTTCTAGATGAATTTTACTTGCTTTAAGTGACTTTAGTAATTTTAGTAAATTAGTGAATTTGGTTAATTTAGTTAATTATCTCACAATACTGGCAGACAGGTTAGCTTGTTTTAAGAAATGTGCTTGAAACAAGCAAAATTACCTGCCAATACAGCAAAATAACTTGGCTTACTAAGTAAAAAACATATATAAATAAGTTATAATCTTGCTTTGGAGATAGTGGTCCCAGAAGGAATCAACCGACAGGAATAACACTTGGTGGGTAGGTTTGACAGTGTTTCACGCTCGGCCACATAATGTAAGCAAGGACGAGCCTTATGACTGTACCTGACAGACCCAACAGCCACGATTGCGAACATTCAGCGAGTAGTGATGCCCTACATGAGTCATCCTGTTAGCATCAGCACCATTGGCAGACGGACGCATGACGCAGGACAACGTGCTTGCAGACTGTTACAACGACTGCCCTTAACATCATGTCAGCATCTGCAAAGACTGCAATGGTGTTGTGCCAGACTGTCATGGAGCGACTCAGAATGGCAGCGGGTCATCTTCGGTGACGAGTCCCGCTTTTGTCTTGGTGAAGACAACCAACAAATCTGCGCGTGGGGGCACCGTGGTCAGCGGCAAGGTTAATGGTTTGTTGTCACGCCAGTCCAGAAGGCCTGGTGTCACTCCACCTCCACCCCTACCACACAATCTGCAGGAACTGTGTGTGAATATTCAAGCTACATGGGATGGATCATCACAGGACACCATTAGGAACCTCTTCAGCTCCATACCAAGACGTCTGGCATTTCGCATTAACATACGTGGCGGCCATACTGAGAGACACTACTTCTGTATGTGTAGCTCAATAAATTTTGCCCATATCAGTCTAAATTTATCATCATTTATTGTTCCTGGTAACCTTTATCTTCCTACCAAATAGCATCGCAACCCAACACTTCCTTCTGGGTGCAACTATTCTTTTGATGATGAGTGTATATCCGCTAGATACAAAATCAGTTGTCAGGAACAAAGAACTTGGCTTGACGCTTTAAGAGCTAAAAGTCAAATGAATTTTATTGAACAATTCAGTGACTAAGCACAGCAACAAAGTACAAACAAGCATAACAACAGGACAATGCAAGCCAGGCAGAGGTCAAAACCAGGAGATCAGATAAATATGTGAACAAGGGGTAAGCCAAGAGAGGAGTCAGGATAACAGAAGGAGGGTAGGAACCAGTGAGGCAAACAAGCAGGCAACCAGAGCCAGGGAAGAAGCTAAGAGAGGAAGTCGAAGTCAAAAGAGAGTCAAAGCCAGATATAGTAATGAGAAAGACACGCTCAGTAGTACAAACTAGGTTTGGCAAAACTTCGCAGTGATAGTGTGTGTGTGGGGTTTAAATGCAGCCTTAGCGAAGGATCAGCAGGTGTAAGCAATCAGTACTCAGGAGAGGCGGAGTGTGGGAATGAGGTGTGATGTGGTGACAGCGGACATGAGAGGGTGACGTCATCGGGCAGTGTACTCTGAGAAATAGAGTTTGGGAGATCAGCTGTGTCAGGGAAACCCGGAGGTATGACATCAGTTTACTTTGACAATGTATGACCAGAGGTGCTCTGATTAATTACCTGAATCTGAACTGAGTAGTTTAAATGTACCCACTGTCTTCTGATAGGTTTATAAGCTTAGACGTACATTTACTCTGAATCTGTTATTAGACTTAGTAATGAAGTGAAAGTACTTAACTAGAAATTAATCCAAGTATGAATAAAAGTACTGGGAGTTCATTTTACTCTGAAAAGCACCAGTACAGGGAAAACTGTACAGTAATGAGAGCATGTCATTCGTACATTACCTGTAGTAATGCTTAAGTACAAGAGCAAAGCACATCCTCTCAGTGCTTTCCAACCTGACTCTATATGACTGAGCCACAAATTGATTAAATAATCTGATCTTTATGACCTATAAAATCTTCTATTTCTCCTACTTACTCTTCATATCAAACAGGCTGTATATGTGAGCATAATGAAAGGTGTCAGCCAGTTACAGCGCACAACAGTTTTTCAGAACCAGCGTGACAGTAATAAAGAAAATGTGTCCAAATGCATGTGGTGTGATCGTAATGTTAATAATGAGAAGGTGGATGAGTGTAGAAGAGGTAAAGCAGGAGAGAGAGCGAGACTGAAAGACACACACACCGAGTGATGAAGGACTCTCACTGATAATCCACGCAGATGAATAACAGCAGCATCACAGTCATGCATCTATTAGACAGCCGCCAACAGTGCGCAGGTTAAGACAGGACAAACTGAATTACCAGCACAGCTAATGCAACTCAGAGACACGACCGTAACTACACGTGTGTTTGTGTGCGTGTTTTTCTGTGTGTGTGTGTATCTTGTGAGTGTGTGTTTCCCGAATTCATTGCATTCTATCGTTTTTCTCTGTTTTCTGGCTGCTTTGTTATTCTCTCTTGTTTTCAGTTGTTCTCCTGCTGCGGCCTGCGTGCGTGTGAGCTGAATTTCAACAGCTGTGTCAGCTTGCCGCAAAGACTCCTGGGAAATCTCTCTCTCTCTTCTTCTCTCTCTCTGTTCACTTTCTTTCTTGTTTTTTCTTTTTCCAACTCTTTACCTTTCCCTATCTCCTTCTCCTGTCTTTTGTCCCCTCTCTCTCCATTTTTATCAATCTCTCTTTCCCTCTCTTTCATCCTCTTTCTTTCTTTATTCATCCATCTCAATTTCTTTATCCAGCACTCTCTGTCTTTGTTTATTCATCTCTCTTCTTTTTAATTCACCTCTCTCTCTTGTTCTTTATCCACCTCCCCACTTCCCACCACCTTTCTTTCTCTCTCTCTCTCTCTTTCTCTCTCTCTCTTTCTCTCTCTCTCCTTCTTTATCTGTCACACTCTTTCTTCCCTATCTTTTCTTTTTCTCTTTAGATCTCTCTTATGTATCTCCGTCTCTCTCGTTAAACTGAACACTGCAGATTAAAATATAGCTGTACTTGATTTGAACTTTGTGCTTATCACTGATTTACACACCCACACACACAGAGACACACAGAGTGATTTTCAGCAGCGTGTGCACACACTTTCCTTCTGCAGCACTGCCTATATTTAGCATGAGTCTCAAAACACTGGTGCTGTTCTCCAAACTGAAAGAACACTGCAGACCTGCTCCCTCTGATGATTGACACATCATGTTCAATCTCTCTGAGTTCACTCTTGCCTAATCTGCTTCAAACATACATCTTGTTTTAGCTGGTAGGGAAATCCTTTATATGTCAGTGTTTTTGCCTGTTTACTCTCCATTGTGTAAAGCTGTAGTTTTTACAGTTCTACATGTTTTACACAAAAACTTTTCATTCTCTTACTTAGAAATCAACTGAACATCGAAACAGGGCGTTTTTAACCCTCTTAGTTGATGTTTCTGGTCATATAAAGCACATTTCAGCCTGATGTATTACTTGAAAGACAAAAATTGTGTTTTCTCATAAAGTAGTGTATATACAGTAACGACTTTTCAGCCTCTAAACCAACTGATTTCTGATAATGCCACAATGCATCAGTGGGCAGAGACCCTTTGGCCTACAACTACTGTTCATGCCTAATTTCTGTATTTACTGCCTATGCATCTCTAAAACGTCGCACTGTTGTTTCCAGTGGAGATGTAGCCTGACAGAATTTCTTTATACTGTACAGCCCTGTGTTGGCATAATGTTGAACTTATGAAACATGTTTTTCCCATCACATCCTTTGAGAGATGATAGGTGGGTGTCATGACCCCCTCCCCCCACCTCCAGTAACTATGGTCTGGTGAGAAACTGTGTTGTAATTTCCTCTTCACATTGACTTTAATGAGAGAAATGGTAAAATGAACAGATATTGGGGAAGCATAATTCACAGGGATAAATAATAGCCCTTTATATAAATAATGTTTAGTTAACTGGGGGGCATATGAGTACTTCACTAGGAAGTGGTACTTACAGTAGACACACAGTCATTTCTGTGTAAGTGTTTTATTACTATGTTATTATCATTGATAGACATTTCTCCATGTTACAGACCCCATGCATCATCTACAGTAACATTCATCATTATGTTAATATGAAGGCTTTATTATCAGTTTTATGGTTCATGATACCCTAGACACTGGTTAGTGGCTGCCGTTGCATAAGGACCTATGGTGTCTTGGGAAGGCCCCAGGTCATTGTCAATAGTTATGTCTAGTTGTGCGTCTCTTACTCTTATTAGTATGTGCTATTGAGGCGCTAATGTGCAATCCATCCTCGCAGTTATCACTCTCACAGGACTGAATCCAGTAGAACACAAAGCAGTGATGTAATTGACACATGAAAGTATGTAGGTGGGTGTGTGATTCAGTCACTGCTGTGATTATCTCTTCAGTTGGATCTTCTGCCTGCTACTCATAGACTGCAATTTGCATGAAGCTAAGAAGTACATTTATGTTGGAACTAACCCATAGGCTTATGATTCAGGTATTAAACATGTAGTCTCTTTCTTAGTGGCCATTCCACCAGCGGACTGGAACTTGACTTGACTGAATGTTTATAACACAAATCTAATACTATGATTAGATCAATATTTTTCCCTGCTTGATCTCTATGTATGAAATATTATGATGTATTAAGTCACTAGTGAGCAATGAGGGGTGTAAGGTGAAGGATTATTATAATATAATAATATAAATTATATTCCATATATTCCAGTTTTACAACTGAGGTACCTCCAAAACAAGCAGAAGTAGCAATAGCATTTATGGCTAACAGCTACCCAACCTCATTTTATACACGCTTATCTTTTTATAATTTGATGTCTTAGTTTCTCATTGTATTGATGTTGATATAACTGAGATGGGAATTTTTTGTCTGTAAATGATCTTTTTAAATAACCGAACACATGAATTAGGGTTTACTTCACACTTTGATATATTTTACATAATATAAATAAATCAATAATATGCAGCTCTTTAGTGATCTGAAAGATCTAATCTGAAAGAGTGTACATGCTCACCCTGACTACTTTCTAGGCAAAGAAAGAGAAATGGGAAACATCAAGAAGTGCTCTTTACTGAACATGGCAGCAGTGGAGGCAAGTTCTGTTCATTTCTAAGTACTGGGAAGCACATTGAAATTATTGTCTGCAGTAATCAAGTACAGGCAGAGATCAGAATGAAAAGCACTGGAGACCTCAGTTCTTTATCATTTTACACACACACACACACACACATATATATATATATATGTATATATATATATATATACTGCGTCTGTATTATATCTTGTGTGGTAGTAACTTCAGGTTCCTGCAGATAGTATTGCGGATGATGGGGCTATAAATACCTGCGAGGTGTGTGATGGGATTCATAGACTGGGAAGAGGAGGTACAGTGCAGAAATTGTGTGCTAAATGGGTCGCAAGCAGGTGTTAATGTTTGGCAAAAGGAGTGCTTGCATTTGGGCGTGCCAAAGGTCCATAGCGTGAAGGAAGTAGCTGAATTTGCAGGTTTATGGAAGCGTACAGTCATACAGGTCTACCAGCAGTGGCAGAAATCCCAGTCTACAGGACATTCTCCTCAAATTCTTTGATGCAAGAGTGGCTGAGCACTGATGTCACTCACATCCAGAAGCTTGTCCAGTCCATGCCAAATTGAATTACAACTGTTCGTTGTGCTTGTGGGGGTATTACAGGCTGTTATGATGTTGAGGTCTGGACTGTGGGGCGCTCAGTCCATTGCTCTAGACTTCTTTGTTTGATTTCATTTTTCTGTTTATGTGTTGTGTTTATTTGTAGTCTTCTCGCAGTGGAAAGATGTACAGAAATACCTGTGGATGTTTTCAGATCTTAAACAAAAGTGGAGCTTGATTTTCTCCTCTCTCTCAAAGATAAAAGCTTTAAGTGCTGTTTACCTGATGATGTGAGTTTCGGTGATCTACTATGTTGCAGGAGTCTGCTTTTTATCTTTTAATAATGGTTTAAACTCCAGTTTGGGAAACTCGTTTTTATTTATCCCACTTATTTTCTTCTTCCTAATGCAAGTGGATTATATTCTAATCTGTATGTAAACTCATCCTGAAAATGGACTAGCTTGTAGACCATTTGACTGGAAGTTTAATAAATGATCTCTGGTCTCTGAATTATCTCAGTTTTGGTATATTCAGCATTCTCCCGACTCATCATCTCCAGCATTTTCATTGTGTCTCTTGGCTGATCTTGGCTGCTGCTGATGATGATGTTGATGAGAGGGGAAGATGTGAATGATGCTGAGACGTCTATAGAACCTGCTCTGGATGCAGGAGTGCAAAACATGAATGCTACCTGAAGTCTAAAAGAGCCCCATATCACAAACCAGCTCTGCTTATCAAATTCACTACATCACTTACTCTGAGGAGGATTTCTCAGAGGAACATCTCCTGACTTTACTGTATGCCACAATTTACAAACATTACAGACCCACATTCTTGTTCCAATGTTTTATTTATCATTTGGCAGTGAGTCACAGAGAAATCCCCCTGGAAGAAATGTTGCCTGCAGCCCAAAGCAGAATGACGTCACTCAGGGAAATAACTTTATTACTGTAATAATTAGCACAGCAGCTGCAATCATTCAGAAGGCAGTAAAGCAATTGCAATGGAAAGCATTAGTGACTTTATTTTGCAATGAAAAGGAAATGATAATTGTACAGGCTCAAACGATTCCTTAAGGGTTTATTGAGTGTCCTCTCACCCCTGTCAGTGTGCTGGAGATGGCAGGATGTATACCTGAGCTGAAGGTTTAAAAGAATAAACATACAGCTAAACAAGGTGGAGTTTCAGGATGACCCAGGAAACTGGACTAAGAACTAAAGCCATGAAAGTATAAGGACAAAAACAAACCAAAACTAGATTAAGGAAGCAGGTCACAGAACACAAAGAACAGACTTGACCCTGAGAAACACCAAGGCTATAAATACATGCAGTCTAACAAGACACTGGTGAAGACAATGACACAATTAGGAACCCTGATAGTCAAGCAGCAGAACCAAATAGCCAAAGCTTCATGCTGCAACATACTTATAACTGCTGCCAATGGGCAGGTGCCGGAGTTAATCTTACATTTTCTTTTTGCATTGTTTGATTATGCAAATTGTACAAACACCTGGGCAATAGCTTTTTTACCTAGAGCACATTAACATTCATTTCTGACCTTTGTTATAGAAGGGTTCAGTAGACTATCAGATGACCTTTATCTTCTTAGTTCAGCTTCATTTATATTCAGTTGTTTCCTATCAGAGTTTTCACATTGTAAAAATCCCATCTTTGTTCAAAGACAAATTTTTTATACTAAATATAAAGTGCCCTGAGTTGTGGGTGCTCTGACTGACTGTAGCCCATCTGCTGCTGCACAATCTCTTGCACTCAGTAATCTCATTAATAGTGCAATCAATATGGAAAATGATGATGAGAGGGCAAATGAAGCAGAATAAATAAATAAATAAAAGAGAAGGATGATTGAGTGAGGTCTGCACGGAAAGCCACAGATTTACTCCGAAGTCTATTATGGGAATTAGATTAGGTCCAGTATAACATGTTTTCCTCTACACTCTTTTCTAAGGCCAAAGAAATACACACATACGCAACGGTACTGCGAGAAAAGTGCCCAAGTGAGGTTGGAGATAATTGCATAATTCTCTGTGCTATACCCCATGTTCCATAAATGATGATCTTTAATTAGACTTGACAGCAAATTACCCAGCGGCCGAGACCTCTCCGTCAGCTCCAGCACCCCAAGTCCTCCACTGCTGCCCTGATGTGGGCGCCCAACAATTGCATTCGCCCCAAAGAGACTCAGTGGGGACTCAGGTCAGTGACTGCCTAATTGCTGTGTGGCCTGTAGAACTCACAATCATAAAGTACCTCTGCATGTACATCGTATGAAAGAATCCTTATCCTCGAGACTGAGCCGCTCTCTTTAGCATCTTTTTTTTACTGTGCCATTTTACTTCACAACAAGAAACAAGAGGCATAATGTAATACTCACAGGGTTTACATATAAGTTCTTAGGCTATAGATCCTTGCAGTATCTTTGGGTGCTTTGGCTTCCACTGTTTATGTGTTTTAGAGTGTCTGCTCTGTGAGTAAATGTACAGCCCTAAACCAGTATTTCTCACCTCTGGCCTAGTAGCACATTTACAATCATATTCATGCATAAGCTCTTCATTCATGGCAACTTTGAAACAGTGGAGGCCAAAGCATCTGGAGAATCCTCAAGATTTTAGACCTAAAACAGCCCTATTATAGCTTGATCTAGCTAAATACATTATATGTCCAAAAGGCAACCCTTTTAATCGGCCATTGCTGACACATGCAGCTTGAATAATCTCTATAGAAATACTTTGTGAACAGAAGGGGCAGCTGCACATGAACCTAAGGTTGTTATGCTCAATGCCGAGCATTGACTAGATGGGCCTCCAGCATTGAGAGAAAGCAGGTGTTGGTCCACTGGCTACCATCCCAGAACCACAGAAGGCATTAGTTTGTCATTTATTATTAGTTTGTCTGTTTATTTTCCAAAATATTAGTCTGTGAGCATTTTGAATCAGTTTGAAGAGATTAAAACGAGTTAGATCATGTGTGTAGCACAGTTATCTGGGTGATCTAAAGGTGGACCAACAGTGGCAAACTATCAGTGGGGTGCCAACCTGATCAACCCAATGGCCTGATATATGCTTCCTATCTGGGCACATAAATGCTGCTCTTGTTTCAGTTTGGCCATGGGGCAGACTAATACTTCTCCTGCTGCTCTGGACAGCTACCGAGACAAATCTGTGCAACCTAGATTAACCTGTATATCTAAGTGTCTGAAGATTATAACAAAACAAATTTGGTGAAAATCCGTTTGGTAAGCTATGGCCCGTTTAATCATGAGAACTCATCAGATCTCAGGCCACGTGTATTTGTTTACAAGCAGATCTTGACCACTCCAGCACAGAGGATGTGTTGTGCTGGCACATTGCCTCAGATAGACAACAACAGACGATGCGGCCTCTGTGTATGTATATCTAATCCCCTTTGACATCCCCTCCAGGAATTACTCCCCCCAAAAACATACGCATCTACATATGCATCTGTGGGAACAAACTTTCTATTAATACCCCTGAGGTTCAAATTCATGGGACAGACTGGACGTACAGCTGTCTACAGACATTTGGACATGTATTATAAAAACCCCTGTAGACGGTTATTGAAGCAAGATATGTATACTATTTATATGTTAAGTACAGATGGTTAGTTGTGCATATTGCACAGAACAGTGCTGTTCTAGATATCATCTGGAAAAAAGTAGCTGCAGATTTCAAAGACAAGTGTTTATCTGCTCTAGCACACCTATTTCAGCTCTAGAAATACTCAGTCACTAGCCAGTTGCATAACTCAGGTGCAGATTGACATAAACAGTGTGATTTGTATCCTGGATTCATCATTAGCTGCCTTATTATCACCTTTACCACATTATCAGTGGGAACTGTGCATATCGTATAGAGTCATCTCAATTCTCCCGTGTAAAAACACACAGTGTGGCTTTAGTGTGTCTGTACACTTGATGCATTCCTATGCTGTGAGAGTAAAGCTGCTATTTTTGCTCAAACACGTCTGTGTTTAGCCTCATTGCTCATCTTAAGGGTGTGCAGAAGAGCACTCTGCAATCCTGGAGTGGAATTCGATTTTGTGTTTTGTTGTAAGAACAGAAACTGTATAATGAGAGTTATTCTTCATTGTCAAGAAACAAGCAAAACAAGCTGAGCTAAAATATCCACACTGAAGTTACCCCAGTCTGTAAGATCCTACAAATGAACTTTATTACAGCAACACTTACCAGAATGGTTCTGCAACAAATCACTTGTACGCGATTTTCCATTCATTCCAGATGCAAGCGATCAGCCTAGAAAAGTTCTGGTGTCCAAACATGCCTCTTTAGTTTAGCACTGGAACTATGAGGATAACATTTCTAAACATGACTAGAAGTCAATATTCACCCAAATCTTTTTTTGTCAGTACAGTCCCACGACTTCTCTCAACATGCTCAAACCAGATCCAGGGAAGTTGGCAACGCAACTCGGACAAAATCGGTTGTCTAATATGACTGCCCTCAGCGCTCACCTACACAAGTTTCAACATATTTTGTCCATTCTTATACTTCACAGTCAGTCATACATAGCCTTAAATTACATCTACAAGTATGTGCAGCCTTAATGCAGATGTGGTTTGGGTAAGTTTAGAGCAGTTTTGCTTTGGACTGAAAGATTAATCATTTTCATACTGAAATCTCAATGCTGCAGTTTTAATTATTAGTCTATAATATTGTCTTAGGTGGGACAAATTAATCTAATATCAGAGCTTGTAAACTTCCTATAGATGAAGCAAACAATTTGTATGCTCAATTTACAGAAAAGAACAGCAATTTAAATCACAGTTACAATACCAACCAACAAAAACTGTGATTGTACATTTTTAGCAAAACAAACACCAAACAAAGTCCAGGATATTCGACTGACTCCGATAAAATTGTAAAATTATATAAATTTTACTCTTTTTTCCCTGAAGCATTTTTTCATCTCTCTTTGGAATGTCCTCGAATGCTTTAGGAGTTGATGCAATATATAAAAATACCCCTCATTGCTTGGTGCCAGCCCACAACAAGTCCCAACATTTTACACACACCAAAAGTGTCCTAGTTAGTCTGATAACAGAATTACAAGGCAAACACATTATATTTAATTATACCAAAAATAGCAGAGTCAGCTGGAAATGAGAAGCAGAACAAGTCATTACTGGACAATATGATCTTTAGTATTATTTGGGGAAAATTTTGACTGAAAATACAGCAAACAAGAGCTTCTTTTTTAAAATAAATATGATGAATTGTACTTCTGTGGCCATAGATATAAACTAACAAGGTAAAGGTTTGCTTAAAATACACCAATATAACAATTCAGATTAAGTAGGTGTTCTAAATCTCACAAACAGGGGAATAGCCACTCAGACTGATCACAGGCACACCCAGTCAAATGGCAAAAGACGTTTATTAAGCTGCATTTTGAGATGATGAAATTTGATGTTATCTGTGTTGTCGTTGTATTAAAGCCACTGATATTCTCCTAGCCCTTCTAGCACTGCTCTGTGGGAAGCTCCAGTTAAAAGGTGTAACTGTGGATGTTTAAAAGTGAGTTCCTGTCTTGCAGAGTACTATTGATGCTGTTGTCATCAAGCTTCTGCAAGTTTTGGTACTTCCAATGTTCTTTAACTATAAAGGCTGAAATGGGCATGTGGAACTGTGGAAGCAAACGCCTAACATTACTTCAGTACATCAAAGGTAAGACCTCAATGGAGCATAAATGTTCTTAGTGGTTGGTATGGGGCAATGGATAACAGCACTACCTGCCAATGAGCTCCCACTCCTGGTGGAAGACTGGGGTTCGATTCTCAGCCTGGGTGACTGAGCTGCACTACACCAATAAGAGTCCTTGGGCAAGACTCCTAACGCTACATTGGCCCACCTGCAATACAATTAACCTTGTAAGTCGCTCTGGACAAGAGCATCAGTTAAATGCCTGTCATGAAAGATTGCTCTACTTTATGCTGTTTAGGTGTAGGTTTTTAAAGTTGCTGTGTCTTTCTTACTTTTGGGCTCAACTGTCTGATTTCAACCCAGCTATGTTGTCTTCATTGGGCAAGCATGCCTGTGGCGAGTTGATGCACGCAGTGAAGGGTGTTGCAGTCTAGGTTGTGGTTTTTGGGGAATCCAGCATTCCGATGGATTGCTATTGCTTTGTATCCCCACAGGACAGAAGTATTGGAATAGGTAGGGTGATGACTGCAATGCTGACAGCAACAGGCAATAGTCTGATGTACATGATATTGCAGGACATTCAGAGAAAAAGACTCTTCTATCTTTTCACGTGTAGTTCTTGTCTTATTCTGCACCTAATGCCTGCGCTAGGTGAGTAAATGTGTTTCTGTTGGCACAGAGCTGCAGCAGCAGTGTGTTCTGTGGCAGCACAATGACAGTGATTAGAGCTTGATAAAGGCTGTGATTTGTGCTGCTGGGCTCTGAGGCGGAGCTGCTTCTGATTGTGCCGGGCTGCTGCATTTGAATGTGGGGTGGGGGAGGGGTATCAAAGATATCCTCACATACATTCACACTTGCACACAAATGTGCTAAACCGGTGGATACACATAGTCATACTTAAAACTAATTGAAATGACTACCATATACCCTTTGTTCTTTCTCTTTCTGTCAATGTCCTAACTTAAGTCATTAGTTTAACTCCTGAATGGGTTTAATTACACTAATTTCAAGGCCTTAATTAGATATTATCTCATAATGGTTTAAATTAATATTCTGTATTAAGGCTGTTTTGAGCTAACCTCAACATAAATGTGCATTTGTTCATGAACATTTAACCCTCGCTTGTTACTTCCTGAAGCTTTAGCATTCATAAACCACCCAGAAAACATTGTAGTCTGGCTGAGTTTATATTACGTTAAGCGAGTGTGATGTGAAAGTCTGGATTCACCGGCAGCTCCTGGACACTTATGGGGTTAACCATTCATAGTAATCATTAGCCAACACATTGCTATGAGAAGCGAATACAATGTGAACGTCTTTCACTGGCCCTCTGAAGTGGCTCTGAATAGTCTTGTTAAGAAAAAGCTGCTAATGGACGTAATGGTGTGTAAGTGGTACTGGATCATTTAAAAACTTAACTTTATGTTCATATATTCACAACTATCAATGCAATGCAGGTCTTTACTTCTGTTCTAGCTGCTCCATCCATTTCTAAAATTGTTCACCATGTGGTTAAAAATATATTAAATATATTTGAAGTGAAAAAAGTTATACCGTATTAATAGTGCTATAACTTTTGCACATGCCACATTTTATACTATGTGCTTTATGCATTATGTTCCAGTTTGTTTCTAGAAGTGCAGAAGTGTGTTCTCTTTGAAAGACATATTAACTTACTTTCACTTGGAGCATCAACCACACGTGTCATTAGTAACATGTAGTTCAAATATGACTGAATATGAAAGCACCACTTTACGTTCTCACAAGGTGCCATTGAATAGAAAACTGTATTTATATCGGAAAAGTTGAATAAGGAGAGTTTGGTAAATGGAACTGACATGCCATGAACCTCAATCACCTCCTACTTCAAATAAAAATCCTAAATGCAAAATCCTGAATATTTGTACCCCCAGAATTTACATAAACTAGCTTATTTTCTAGCCCAGTGAAACAATGATAACTGAGCAACAGAAATCAAAACAGCAGACTATGTAGAAATGTGTCCTTTCAGGTGGATGTGTGATGTGAAGGGGATGTTGGTATTTTTAATACCTTTCCCAAGGATCTGTCAACAGGCATGGTGTTCATCTTTAAAAGAGGCTGAAGTTGGCTTCTTATTTTCTAGCTTTGTTAAACCTTGGACAATATGGAGCAGCTTTGCTCAGCATTTGACCCTGAAGAGACTGAATAGAGGAGCGGTTCCAGCTTTATTAGTATCACAGCCCCAACAACAACCTGTAAGTAGCAGCCATGCTGTGTGATATTATCACTGTTTGCTCGTTGAAGCAGATCATCTTACACATAGTGAGTAACACCTGTAATTTACTTTGTGTTGATGTTGACATTGAACACAAGTAGCTAATTGTCTTCAGTTCTCAGCTCTTTTGTTTGTTTATGTCTAGGACGTTGTTCTTGGGTACAGTAGTTTGTCTCTGCCTTCATTCAACTGATATGCACATTGACCTTTTGTACCTGCCACACAGCATCTTTATTCAACAACTAGTATGAAACTATTATGCTGTTTTTTAGTGTGGGTTTTGTAGTATGGACTCACATACAGGCACGTAAGGTTTGTGGTATTAAATTGCTCATACAACACAATTTTCTGCCATTTATTTTTTCCTATGAAGTCCACTTAAAATGTGGCTTTATGTGACAAAAACAGTCATAATCCATTTTTAAAAAAGCCATTGTCTAAGCCCTCTTTATCCTTTACATTTAAACTGGCAGAATTGTTCATGTGACTGTAAGACTGATATATGTAAATGACCTCTGTTCTGTTCTGACTGTATTGTGTCTCATTTAAAAAGCCGTCAGGGCTGAAACTCTACTTATAACTTCAATATGAATGAACCAAGCTATATTGCTGTATACTGAATACATATGTAAATGCATAGATTGATTTGGTGACATCAGAGAGACAGCTTTGCAGCTTTGTTTATTGTATGGACTGGGGAGTAAACAGGTTCAGCTGAAAAGACTGAAATTAGTAAAAGCTGAGATTTGGGCTAGCAGTGCAATGGCAGAACATTCTGAGGGTACACACACACACACACACACACACGCACACACACACACACACACACACACACACACATGCAGTGTTGTGCGAAACCACTGTGACCTTCGAAATCACTTATAAAAGTAATTGGTTTCTGAGTGCAGGGCTGGATATTTCTATCCAGCAGTTTCTCTCTTTCTCCATTTCCTTCTCTCCTCATTTCTTCTATTTTGATTAAACTTCAGCTTCCTCCTGCCCAAAACTGAGGGCACATCTATACATATACATATACATACATACATAAAACATGTTATAATTTTCTCTTTACCTTAATTAAATTTAGCATTGCACAAACTGCATGACTAAATAATCATATGCTTGCCTCAAGCCATGTCAAGTTGTTGATGGCAACATTAGTAAAATACTGTAATGTTAGGTCCTCCAAAATAAAACAGTCTGTTAGCATACAGCAGACCTTAAAGGAATGGTTTGGCAAAAATTTACACATTTACACATTTTTCCACTTACCTCGGATATAGTCCTCAAGTAAGACGTGTTTTGTGTCCAAATTTTGCTTTGTTAGTTTAGCGCTGGAGCTATGAGGCTAACATTGCTAATAAACATTGATAATAAATTGCTAATAATAGAATTCAATAGTTACATAAGTCTTTTGTGTAAATGCCTTCCCAAAACCCCTTTCAACCAGCTCAAATCAGTTCAAAATACTTTGAATAAAAATATGAACAACACTGAACCATGTAGCCAAACTCCGCCACCCTGTGCCACTCAATGGCAGTCTGGCATGACACCATTACAGTCTCTAGCGACATTGACCATAACAGTCTGTGTGCATGTAGTCCTGCATTGTGCGGCCGTCTGCCAATGGTGCTGGCACTAACGAGATGACTCATGGAGGGCTTCACTGCTCGTTGCATGTCTGCAATCGTGGCTGTTGGGTCACTCTGTGCGTGTCTCATGATGTCAGACCTATCCACCAAGTTTCATTCCTGTCAGATGATTCTGTCTGGGTGCAACTACAGTGTCCTGAATCACATCAACAATTCTGCATGACCCTAAAGGGGATGCGGTTTCTATTTACAGAAGAGATTTTTTGTGTGCATCTGAGATTTTGCCAAACCATTCCTTTAAGTAATCTCAATGGGCACGCTAACGGGTGAGTAGCAGTCCTCCTTACTTGTTAGCTGCATTACCTTTGTAGCTCCAGCACCGAACTAGAAAGGTAACATCAAATGTCAAATACGTCTTTACTGATTGACTACACAAAGACAATTTGTCATGATGAAGGTTGTGCACAGGGACTGAGCTACTGCCTGAGCATTACAATGCAGGAAATCAAAAAGAAGGACAAAAGCAAGATCAAAAGAGCACGGGGGAAAATAAAGGTGCTGGTTTACTCACAAATAGACATGAGGAAGAGTGAGCGAAAAGATAGGGAAGAGAGAAAGGGACTTAGCTTTGTGCACTTCTCTATTTCAGCAGCACAGAAGAAGGCAAGGTGAAAGAAGAAGCAGATGCATTATACACATCTGAATAAAGACAAACATCACTTAAGCTGTGTGTGACAGGGATTGTACTTTATTTATGAAAACTATAATCAGAATCAGAAGCATTTATTAGCAGTTCTCACGAATAATAGAAGAATAATATATGCACAACATGTAACAAGCAATAGCTCATGTTAAAAGGCAATGCTACTTGCTAACTCAGCCAGTCAGTTCAGGGTGGTCACTTTAATAGTTCATATTTCATAGATTTTTATTTTCATGGTCATTTTGATGTGCAGCTTTGCTTATGTTTACATGGCTTTGGGTAGCTTAAAGAATGCTTCTAAATTATAAACACATTATATAATCGTACCTGCTAAGGTGGCAGAATGAAGAAGTACTCTGACTTCTTTCAGCTTCTGCTCTTTCTGTTTAGGTGTTCTCTACTTTCTGTTCTCATCTTTGGTAGATAGTTTGTGATGTTTATGTCGTGTACAGCAGTCCATGTCTGCCTTCATTTACCTGATCCATACACTGACCTTTCGTACCTGCCAGACTCCTGTGTTTCCAGTGGAAACACGTAGAGTTAAATCGATACTAGTCATTTTACCTTTCATAACATGACAACTGCCACAAACTGAACTGAATGAATCTGTATCACTGTGCACTGTGTCACTACTGCTTTCCTCATGTACAATAACAACATACAAAAATATAAATAAGTACATCACATAGCCAAAAACACTAGCACCTGCCTCCTCCAATTTAGTCTGTTCTTCTGTCCACTTTGATAGATTAGAACAGGGTGTCACACACTGTCAGAAACCTATTCCAAACTACAAACTAACTCAACATGGTTTGCAGCACCTGTAGTTTATGTAATGCTAATTTGTGGGGTTACCTTTCATTATTTCTTAGCTACATACAAATACACTAATTGGCCATAACATTAAAACTACTGGCTTGTATCTACAATCACTGTCCATTTTATTATCTCCACTTACTATACAGGAGCCATTTGTAGTATTACAGTTACAGACTGTAGTCCATCTGTGTCTCTGCATGGTTTGTTACCCTGTTTTTCAATGTTCAGGACCCCCACAGGACCACCACAGAGCACGTATTATGTGGGTTGTGAATCATTCTCAGCACTGCGGTGAGACTGACGTGGTGTGTGTGTGTTGTGCTGGGGTGAGTGGATCAGATACCGCAATGCTGCTGGAGTTTTAAACACCTCAGTGTCACTGCTGGACTGAGAATAACCCACCAACCCAAACTATCCAGCCAACAGCGTCCTGTGGACAGCGTCCGGTGAAAACTGATGAATCACTAGAAGATGAACAACACAAACTGTTCAGCAGAGGAGCTGTCACCTCTGACTTTACATCTACAAGTTGGACCAGCAAGGTAGTACTGTCTAATAGAGTGAACAGTGCTGTGTCTGATCCTCTCACAACCAACACAGCACACACTAACACACCACCACGTCAGTGTCACTGCAGTGTTGAGAATGATCCACCATGCACATAATGCCTGCTCTGTGGTGGTCCATTGGAGGTCCTGACCATTGAAGAACAGGGTAAGGAGAGCTAACAAAGTTTGCAGAGAATCAGATGTACTATAGTCTGTAATTCTAGAACTACAAAGTGCTCCTATATGGTAAGTAGAGCTGATAAAATAGACAATGAGTGTAGATACATAGAGGTAATTTTAATATTCTGATATGACTGTTTATTCAGTACCAGTCAAAAGTTTAGACATGGCTGCTCTAGAAGGTTTCCTTATTTCTAGCTTAATGCTTTGCTTTAGAATAAAAAGAGGACATCAAACTATAAAACTCACACAATTCACGGAATAATACAGTCACCATATATATACTATAGTATAGTGTATTACTGCTATACTACTATTGTATATTAGTATGTGAGCTTAAAGTGGCCAGTGCTGACATGAGTATTTTAAAGGTGGCTGATGCTGCCCTCTAATAGCAAGTAGGCTGGGTTCTGGCAACCACATCTAAAGCCGGATATGACCCAAGTTTGGGCAGTGTCAAATTTGCTATGTGGGCACTGATTCACAAACTGCAAAATTCCACAGCCTGTATGTGGGCACTCTCAACAAAAACAGACCTGCTGGGTCTCATAACTTCCCCAACCTGTTTAGGAAAGTTAAGATTGGAAACACAAGAGCAAAAACGTTAAAATATCAGTTCTAACTTGAGTGAAATGATTTTTATGGCTGGTGTCAAAGAATGATGCCACAAAAGAACCACATTTGGTTCCGTAAAGAACCTCCACATAATGTTAAAGATTCAAATTGAAGGTTTTGGTAACACTTCCTATGAATCCTGTGTTCATAATGCTACCTGCTTGCATTTATAAGGTGTTATAGAGCATACACCTTATAATACCAGACATAAGCTTGTATAATTACATAATACTTTATAAAACAAGAGTATGCAACTTTATAATGCCAGGTTTCATAACGCACTGTAATATCTGTTCATAAGAACTTTGTAAACCTGTAAACCTGTTGGGCTAGGTCAGCTATGGCTTTAAATAAGCTCTGCTTATTCAAGTCTTGAAAAAGCAGAGCAGCATATAAATTTGGCAGAGCAACATAGCACACTGTATGTCCCGTATTACCAGTCACACAATCTGACGTCACCTAGAGCCTGTAAAGACCGCTTATAATGCTCTATGTGGTATAATGCACTGAAATACATTTGTTTAACATTTACATTATGCATGTCACTATAGCTACTTAAGACACATTAAACAAGCTTATGCCAAGTATTATAAGGTGTTATGTATGCTATATAATGCCTCATGAATGCATTTATAGTGCATTATGAATACAGGACTCATAGGAAATGTTATCAAGGTTTTTTTTAATAAAGCTGTAAACCCAACCCAACTATTTAAGAAGCTTAATTGTGCATACTGTATCATCCATGGCTTGTCTGTCTTCAGCTTCATAATTTTTGCACTCTCTCAGACTCCATCTTCATGACAGCTGGATAAAAACGTAGGAGGAGGGCATGAATTTCCTTTCACTGCATTCATGTTCTGTGCACATTTATGTACATGTGAATTCACGCACAAAGCCGTGTACGGGGGGTTGTCAAACTACTTCAGACTTTTGACAAATGCTATGCATGTAGCTCGACGGCTGGTCTCTATGGTGATGGTGCTGCTTGGAGACCTGATTGAGGAGGACTAGGCGGAGAGGCAGGAGGACCCCCTGTAGAGATTTCATTGAGCTGAATGGCTCAGACGCCGCGTAAAGGAACCTGAACACAGAGAGATATAAAAGGAGTCTTATGCTACCTTCAGACTGATGTAAATCAGTGTGCGAAACACCCCGCCGTGTTCGAGGGGTCCCAAATTGGCTGGCTATTAACTCACTCACCATAGCAGCACTGATGTCAACGAACTGTTTGGTTTAACGGTTGTTTGAAAATGGTCTTTTCTAGTTTGGTAATGTGCTGGTCCACACATTTTGGGCAGATGCTTTCAGATTTAGAACTACGCTGTGCCATGTGGTAAAGTTTTCCAGAGATATCTGTTATGTAGTTGCAGTTGTTAGGCTTTGAACTGTGTGAACTAATTTGCTACAGCGCCACCCTGAGGCAGACCAGTGCTAATAAAGAATACCAAAGACATAATCCCACCGACTGTGGGTGAAGCAGCTGAACAATGATCTTTCCCTCAGTTTGTACGAGTCTCTGTTTTTCCCTAACAGACAGCCAACATCACAATACATTTATTTTCAGAGACCCCCCAGAATTTTGATTTTGAGACATTCACACCTTGATGGAAATTCTTCACGCTGAGAGATCACGCAATTTAGGACCACTTGCTGTTGAAAGGAAGAGAAGTTGGCAGTTTGTGCCCAGAGTGTAGTTTCTTTCTTCGGCTCATTTACACTGCTTGATTAAAGGCCTAAACACAGAGCAAGAAAACTGGGCAACTAGCAAAGAATTTGCTGGTGAAGTCTTGGTTCCCATTACTCAGCAGCCTCAAAATACACTGAACCCTAGGTAAACTCTGTCCATGACTCACCAACTGTGTAAAAATACATTGCTGTTGTTTCATTTGGTCAAGCTCAAAGTCTCTATGCCCCAAGTGTATAATTCATGGAATGTCAAATGCCATTAGGGTAATTACTGAATTTAGGGTATTTACTGAATATGCAAAAACATACCAAGATAATAATGTGATGTAATTATATAGTATTATACAGTATAGGCCAGTACAAAGACCAATGTAATGTTAAATAGGCACACACAGGTGTTACGCAGAATAGCTAAACATATGCTACATGAGAATAGCTAACTTTTCTTTTTAAGTATCCTCGTCCCTATCCTACCCTTCATATGCATTTCCTGTGAGCAAAAACAGGAAGACATCATGGACTATACAAATGGCTGTGGATGTAAACATGGTTGTTTTTCTCACAAACTATCATTTCTTACAAAATATCATTTAGTTTCACATTTTATTTAGTAACCGTAAAAACATCTTTAAAGGGTTTCAAAGGTTAAAGAATTTGTAAAGCAGTTACAAAATACAATCCTTTGCCCATTCCCAGTGTCTTCCATTTTTGCATGTTTGTCACATTTTAATGTTGCAAATAACCCAAATCAATTTAATAGAAGATAAAGACAACACCCATAAACACAAATGCAGCTTTTAAATGATCATTCCATTTATGAAAGATAAAGACTTATTCAAAACCCATATTACCTAGCTGAAAAAGTGATTGTCTCCATAAACCTAATAACTGGTTGATCAGTGACCAGCTAAAGGCTGGCCAAGCAATGCTAAATGATTTTACCACTGGCGGTGTGCACACAGTGTTAGGGAAGGGGTCATGCTAAGTACAGCTCCAGTGCGTCATGGAGCAGTTATTTCAGGCCCCCTCAAAAAATCCTGAGCTCTGAAATGAAAAACAATTTAAGTTAATAACGTGTTCAGAAACACACTACACACTCCTATACATATATACTGTTTATCCACACTGTAGTGTTTGGTAATGTGTATATATGAGTGTTCTGTACCGATACAGACTACAGCTTTCATTTAGCCACTTAGCTACTCTCAGTCTCTCTCGCTCTTTCTCCCTCTCTCTCTCCCTGCTCGACATGTCTAGAAAACCCTTATAAATCTCTTTTGTTTCTCTTCGTCTCCAGGCTGTTCAGTTTTTTTCTGTCCTACGCAGCCCAGCTCAAAGGTACGCTCTGTTTCCATGACAACAGCAATTGCTTTGAGCGAGCGATGGAGACGGTTACATTTGCATTTTTTAACATAAGCAGTGGCTGTCCACATGAGCATATATCACCTCAACAAGGCCACTGTCTCAGCCAGGGAAAGGAGTTTAACCTTCTCTGGCCCAATTAATACTGTTTATACTGTAAACAGAGTCTCATAATGAGCCTGAATAGAGACCAGATGCTTCAGGTTGGCATTGCAAACGCCTGTAAATAAGAGTGTGATTCAGTGCAGCATGACTATAGAACTGTAATGTTTGGACAGTCTGAAGACATTTTCATGATTAATGAGACAATTTCAGTTATTACTGCTTTTAGCAGGGGATTCAGAAGAACGGTGTGGAGGTTTGGTTCTCTCTCTCCCCCTCTCTCTCTCTCCTTCTCTCTCTCTTTCGGGTGACCCCCTGACAGAAATGAAGAGTCTATTTCTAATCCATTTGGACTGTGAGCGGACTTCAAAGCCCTGGCGGAGGGCGAGTGCCTGAGTAGAGGAATCAAAGGCAGCTTAAGAACCAGAGAGCACTCCCAATGAACCACAGCCACCTGCTACTATTCAAACAACTTCAGCTGGATAGCAGCATGCATGACAAATACCAGCCATGTTCTGTGTAGTCAGTGAGACTTGTGATTAACTGTACTTAGGAGTCCATCATCATCATTACGACATGCATGACATTCTTACACTGTAAAATCACTGCAAAGTTACAGTAAATGACTGACCACTTGCATCACTTTCACAGTAATTAACTGCACCATAATAATTAACAGCAACTGCACAGTCACCTGAACCACAAAATTACTGTGATGTTAGGGTGTCCTGTATTTTTACATAACGAGAGTATAAACGAATGCAGCAGAACATCCTGTTTTTTTGGTAGCACTTTACAGTAAGTGTTGACTAACTAACATGAAGCACTGCATTAACAATGGTTAACTAATGTTAAGTAAAAATGTAACAACTGCTAAGCATTGTAACCATTGTTAATGTATTACATCTTATTAACTAAAGTGTTACTTCATGTTAAGTAATGTATTACTTCCTGTTAGTTAGTTAGCACGTAAAATGTTACCACTTATTTTTAATTTCATCAGATCAATTAAAAAAACCAAACAATATCAACATACGAACCCCATTTGTGTAAAACTTGGGGCATTTATTTGTATTGCAATAAAAATAAAGAGTCTGTGATTTGTTAAGAGACAAAAGAAAAAGGGATGACTTTGAATGTTTTGGCTGACCAACTTGATTGCATTTTCTAAATATAAATGCATTTAAATTTTATGCCTGTAATGCATTTAAAAAACCTTTAGGATGTTGCAAAATAAGAGTGGAAAAAGCTTATAGAACATTCAAGTTACACTGTTTCAAAACATTCCGCAATAAGCAGGTGAACTTGTAACAGGTGAAGAGATCATGATTGGGTATGTAGTACCCACAGGGACTCATCACTTTGTTAAACAGACCAAAAGAACAGAAGATTTCTTAATCCATGATTGCAACTGAGTTTAACTCCTTTCACTTCTACCATACCTAATATTGTGAAGAGAAATCTTAGTCTGTGTTGGTAAAGGCTGGAAACCATTGTGGAATGTGCATGAGCTTTGAGCTGTTGTATGTGAGAGTGTTATGGTACTAGGTTTAAAATAGCCACATGGGCTCTGGAGCCGCCACCTCAAGAAATGTAACTTGCCACTTTATTACGCAAGAAGAAGAAAGCCTATGCAGAATCAATCCCTATGCAGAAGCGCTGACGAGTTCTCTGGGCCTGAGTTCCGGCGAAAGGTGTAAAAGCCATGGTCATGGTATGGAGGGCATCAGTGCCTGCAGCATCTGTGACGTACATGTGTGAAGACACCATTGATGCGGTGGCTTATAATTGGATTTTAGAGAGACATATGCTGCTATCAAACAACATCTTTTCCATGTAAGTCAGTGGTGATTCCAGCTAGACAATGCTGGGCCTAATTCTGCATGTGCTTCAACAGCATTGCTTCGTTTAGTACATATGCTTGACTGACCTGAGTGCAGTCCAAGTCTGTTTCCAACTGTAAATGTATGGCACATCATGAAGAAGAGAATCAGGCAATTACAAATGTAGACTGTTGAGCAGCTGCAGTCTTATGTCAGCCAGGAATAGGAAAAAAATCCAGTTGCAAAACTGCAACAATTAGTATCCTCAGTTTCCAAACAATTAAAAAATGTATTTAAAAGGAAAAGTGATGTAACACAGTGGTGAAGCCTCTGTTGTGACTTTTTTGAATGTTGCAGGCATCAGATTTGCAGATGGGTTATGACAGAAACTCTCTTAAGATGAGTTTACTTGATAATAACATGATGAGACAAGGTATTAATATGGAGTTGACCCCCCCCTTTGCTGTATCCTCTTTCCACTATTCTGGGAAGTCCTTCCAAGATTTTGGATTTTTTCAGTGGGCATTTGTGCCCATTCAGTCTAAAGAACACATGCAAGGTCCAGCACTGATGTTGGATGAGAAGGCCTGGCTCATAATCAACATAACATCAGTGCTAAGTGAGGTTGAGGTCAGGACTCTGCAGGCCACAGGAGTTCTTTCACAACAAACCATGACATCGTGACATCAAACCACACCCTTTATACACACGGGCACTTTCACACTGGAACAGGAAAGGGCGCTTCCTCAGACTGCTGCCACAAAGTTGGAAATGTATAATTCTCTAAATGTGTTTGTATTCTGTAGCATTACCATTACCCTTCACTGGAACTAAGGGGTAGAGAAAAACAGCCCTCCAGGCATCCAGCCAACCCACAATCGTCCATCAGACTGCCAGACTGTGAAGCATGATTCATTACTCCACAGGACACGTTTCCACTGGTCCTGATACAATGGCGGGGTGCTTTACTCCCCTCCAGCTGACGCTTGGTATTGCACATAGTGACCTTAGACTTGTGTGCAGCTGGCCTGCCTTAGAAACCTAAGAATGAAAGTTTCTGATGAACTGTGCTTGTGCTGATGTTGCCTGATGCAGTCTGGAACTCCGGAGTGTGAGACGCAACCGAGGATAGGTGATTGTTTCTCACTATGCGCTCTGTGAGTTTCCATGCTTTATTGCTTCATGGGTGAGCTGTAGTTGTTTCTAGACACTTTCATTTTTTACACTTCACTGGGGCAGATCTAGCAGGCAAAGGTGGCATCCTATGACAGTGCCACATTTAAAATCACTTAGCTCTTTAGTACAGCACACTCTACTGCCAGTGTTAATCTACGGAGACTGCATGGCTATGTGCTTGATTTTATTCCCTTGTTAGCAATTCGTGTCTTTAAAACACCTGAGCTTAAAATGAGTGCATACTTTTGGCTGTATAGCATATATTTGCTTGTATAACTGCAGGTTAGCTTGCTCATTCACAGTGAAGTTCTAAGGGCTGCTTTTTGAATGAGGCACAATATACGGCAGCCAATCATAACAGGGGTCATTTACATATATCAGTCTTAAAGGCACAGTCTGTTTAATTCTAAGAGATAAAATGAGTTTGGGAAGTGGTGATGTAAAAATGAATTAAAATGTAAAAATGTAGGATATGGGTCTATTAAATGCAATATTGCCCAGTTAATAATGTAGCTACATACAGAATTCTATTTGCCCAATCTCAATAGATTTGCATTCTATATCAACAGATTCAAGTGAGCTAGTTGTTTGGGTGACCGGCAATGACAAAAGACATAGCAGTAATGTACAGGATGTTATTCTTTCTGCAAAACAGGAGTGTATGAAATATGATGCAAAAATAACTTTTAATCAGATTCAAATCAGAATAAAATACTGCCAATTAAAAGATCAGAATCTGTACACTCCTCTCCTTATTTCACCAGACTACAAGCGAGAGATTGCTTGGGATGCATGCTATCTCTAAGGGTTAACGTAATGCATGTTGATGGTACACCTGCTGTAGAACGGACGTGTTAGTCTTTGTTTACTGCTGTGTTTTAAGATGGGTTCCTGTTCCTTTTCTTATTTCCCTTCACCCTTCAACCACTGCAATTATCCTCACCCTCTCTCACCCTGCACACGAAAACCCCGTCATTACTCCCCTAAAGTTCTTATGGCCCCCACGCTGCTGATTCCTTTCATCTAATAGGCCCCGTTACCACGGCAACCATATGCCGTTGCCAGCGCCGCATCATTTTCTTCCTTTTTCAGTGAGGCATCAATTAGTGATGTCGACGTGCCGGAGCTGCGTTTTTTAGACAGCTTCTTTGAGGCTCAGCCCGAGAGAGACTGGAATGAGGACAAGTGGGAGAACACAAGGAGCATGGACAAAAAGCTGGAAACAGCAAATACAGCGCCAATGACCGAGTGCAGGAATGCATGAGCATGACAGCGAGAGCGCAGGATCACAAGCTTCACTGAGCAAGCTGTGATTAAACCACGGGGAGGCGAAAATAGGGTGGGACGCAGTGAAAAGGTGAGAGAGACAGAAAGAGAGAGAGAAAAAGACAGAAAGTGCGGGTGACTGAGGAAGTTGTAGCAGGACACGCTCCGGGGATGTGAGGGACTAATATAAAATGCCAAGGTGCCAGGGCACATCACAAGTTTGGTCACGTAGAGGTGAGATAAACAAATCTGGCCTGATGCAAAGCCTCTCTCTGAGGCTTACTTACAATGGAAACATGGCCTGCTGTTACAGCTTCAGCAAAGGAAAAGCAAGGGAGAGCTTTAGGAACATCACAAACCAGCAATATAATATCAGTCTAATAATGAACGAATGGATTTATAATTCAGAGCTTCATAAAAACATTTTATAGTGATTCTTTACAGACAGTTGACATACAGTCAAAACAACTGATTATTAAAAGCTAACTGCAGAAGAAGACAAAAAATTCCACCCATTTTCCCAAATTTCCACAAGCAAAGTCATTAGAGTAGACTGATGTGAAATGGTTCAGAGACTTTACTTCTGCCAGAAAGACTCGAAAGGCAGAAGTGATGGGAAATGATATTTTAAGCCTCAATAAAATGTGTAGAAGTTTAAAAGATAACAATTCTTAAGAAATATAGAGTCTTTGGTGTAATCTGGGCCTGGCCTTGGTCCAGGTCTTGACGTGTTCGGACCCTCACAGATTCTCCTGGTAGTGGACGGCAGGGGTGGAGCCTACTTCCTGTACACAGGACCAAGACCCAAGTGGTGGTGTGGGAGAGGAAATGTTGGCATCTGATTGGCCAGTGGAATGAATGAATGAGTGATGTAGCATTGAGGTCCTCCTGGCAGAACTTGCGCCAAAGCTTTAATTTATTTAGAGTGGTGGTGATAGAAACCAGACATCTACAACACAAATACAGCCATTTTATTTACTATCCAAAACCACCACATAATGTTGATGTTATATTAATGGCAAATCTGCAAAAAAAGAGTTTTCTTTAGGGACTATTTTGCCATGCAGCACCCTCCATGTATGATTCCACCATAAACATGTTTCATGTCGAAAGCTACCATAAAACTGTGTTACATATGTGTTTATAACTTTCTGTGAGGAACTTTTAGAGGTGTACGTCTGGTTCCTATTACCACATTTCACATTTACATTTTAAGCATTTACCACCACTTTAGAACAGTAGTTTTAACACTTTAACCACTTAATAATTCAGGTTTTTTTTGAGGAATCATTGCATTTCCCTTTAATATAACAAAGATTTATTCCAAGTAATTTTAAAACATTTTAATTTTGTAAAAAGCAAAGTCAATATTAAACAGTTATGGAAATGTGACAATATACAAGAGCAGTATTTACAAACATTGTTTTTCTTTAAATAGTCATTTTATTAAAGTAATGCCTTTTCTAAGATGCAAGGTCACTTTACAACACCGTCACACTGAACTGTCCTGCAGGCAGTCTGAAGGAGAGATTTAGCAGTGAAGGATGAACATGTGCTATTTATCTATCACTGCAGGGGACTGAAGTGAGCTGCCTTTCTTCCTCAACATTGCCTGTTTATACAGATAATAATAAATATTTATCATATGTACTGGATACAGTCTGATTTGTCTAAGTGCGACACTACAGTCACACGGATGTGGAGGACAGGGAATTCCAATATGTAGTATTAGTGATACAGAATAATATTCACAGCTGAGGTTAAAGCATGGAAAGGAGACCAGTGCCAAAAGATCATATCCTCTAATGTAGGATGAACTGAACCGATCTTCTACAGAGTTTAGCCCTGAGGCTAATCCCACATCTGCCAGCAGTACTCACACACTCCAGATCTAGATTTATGCACTCAAGTGTGTTAGATTAAGACTGGAGATAACCGACTTGATTCTATAGACACACAGAGAGCAAAGACTGTGTTTCAGCTTTCAGGATAATTTGCATTGTGTGCTGTAGTGTATAAGGGCCTTAAGTGTGTTTGGACAAGTTTATAATTCATAGATTCCATATTGCTTAGTCACAGTGTCACGTCAAAGACTGGCCAGCAAAAACATAGTGCAGCTATTGTGAAGTTGATTTATGGAATGCCAATTCAAGTTAAAGATGGATTGCAGCTCAGGCTTGTCAAAATACCTAAAAGACTATTATTATCAAATGGTATGATCATACCTTACATTAAATGTTGACTAACTAACATGAAGTAATGCATTAGTTCACATGAAGGAACACATTAACAATGGCTACAAAGCTTAACTAATATTAAGTAAACATTGTTAATGCATTACTTCATGTTAATTAATGCATTGCTTCATGTTAGTTAGTCAACACGTAATTAAAGGTATTATCAATGGTATTTATTATTGTGAAGTTGATTCTTTCTTTCTTGCACCGAAGGAAGAACCAGGGAACGACTGAAGGGTTGAGTTCTTTATTTGTTCAAAAAACAGTATCTGGACACACATATATAGCCCATTTGTATAGCCCATTTTACCCTCCTTTAGTGTACAAAGAGGGTGTATCCTTGTGTTGTTTTATTGGATGGTCAACTCTCCTAACTGATTATTGCCTGCAGGTATTTGACCTTTAACCTATAGGTTTTACAACCCTGATGATAACCCTTCTCCAAAGATCAGACCCTTTTGTACACATGCACACTTAAACACATACACTCTTATGCACAAACATTGATATCTGACAATTGTTTTCATGTGGTCACACTGTTAACTGTTGGGTCAGTTCAGTATTTTCTATTATTTGACTTTTTTGTCATATAATTAAGCTAACTTAATTATAGGATAAATTCCTTATTATTCCTGCCAACCTGGAAACTCAGTGTATCAGCTCTAAGCAAATGTTGTACTGGGCCAGTGTTAATTCTTGAACAGGGATGTGTATGGATACTCAAGTACTCAATGAACTTTTTGAGGTACCAGTATTTTGGGTATTTGTTACATTTCATAACCGGAACAGTTAATATGCAGGCTGACAGTTCAATAGAACTGCATGACTATGGTTTAACATAACTGTAAAATTGAATGGTTTACTAGTACTTCTGAGAAGATATATAGTATGTAGTGTCCGCCACACGTTACATGATTCAGAAGGACCTTTAGAGGTCTGGTATTCAAAGCTGTGCTGTGTGTCTGCCCGCAACTCTGAAAAGCATCCTTGTTACTGTTATTGCTGTTGTATTGTTGTTTAGTTAGTAAATGTAAGTTGTGTATATGTTGATTGTGTGTTATTGTTTTGGGGCGCAGGTTTAGTTAGAATGGGTTAAGTGTTCAGTATGGAGTGGAATTGCATGACTTTCGGAAATGCATGGTGACCTTTGGCCTTTTCTGCTTCTTCTAATAAAACAGCATTGCTTTGAGCTGAAAAACGGCATCCTCTGTGGCTTCTTATTGTGCTGACACCACAATATCACACTGTGCCACCCCGAAACACGAGTTCCATTTTTGTCAGCTTGCGGCCTGGCAACACTGTCAACAGAGGCATTTTGTGTGCAGCATGGATCTGTCAGTTATGTACCAATGGGAATCCATAATTCACATAACTGTCAGCTGTTGATTCTTATGTCAGTCTTTTGTTATAAGAGTCTCAAAAACTGATTTCACGTGTCAAGCTTTGTGCCATGCGAAGACTAATAACTGCAACTGCTTATTGCTAATTTCAGTTTGATTTTGACAGGAGGAGGACTGAGAGAGACCTATAGTGAATTTAAAGGTGAATTAGAAGGTGAGAGATGTTCAGCCTGTTAATAATATGACACAGCAGTGAAGATGTGCATTGTGTTTGGGACAGTGGGTGGAGTACTCCGTGCTAAAGCGTGTAAACCTGAGGGAGAGCAGGAGTCCAGCATTGCTTCATTCTCTCTCACACATGGGAGTGCTAAAGCCACTGCAGGAGATTGACTCATCAGCATCTACTGTGTAGGAGGAAAACAGAATGAGAGACACAGTTTAAACTCCTCATGGGAAGAGAGGGCGAGATACTCAAGCAGGAGTACCGATGGAAATGAATAGATACATATCGGACATATTTTTAGGGCATACTTCATCTGCCTCCACACAGCGTTGCAGTGTCTTTAACTTCTTATTCTGCATTTGGAATATTTGCAATTAGAATTCAGCCTCTACTATGGAATTAATATATGTTACATAGTAGACAAACTGAAGCATAGACCCACATTCAGGAATTAGAATGGAGGGGCTGAAGAAAGATTAAATCCTGCTTAAACGTCAGCTATGAGCTTTCTGTGGGTGGGGTAATCAGAACTTGCTACAGTACCAGCAGGAAGAGAGTTTGTTTGTTCTCCTGGTGTCTGTGTGGGTTTCCTCCGGGTGCTCCAGTTTCTTCCCACAGTCCAAAGACATGCAGTCAGGAGAACTGGAGATGCTAAATTGACCCCTAGGTGTGAGTCAATGTGTTTGTCTGTGTGTCCACACAACGAGTGCCCCCTGCCCTGACCCATAAGGATAAGTGGTTTTGAAGATAAATTAATGAATTAATTAATTCTAGTTAGTCTGTCTTTGTTATCACTAGGTCACATGAAAATCAGCTCATTTATTACTTGTGCATCAATCACTGATGAGTCTATGTCTTACGTGTATGTGCTGATCCCTGTTATTTGGAATATGTATTTGGCAAGTTGTTCCTTTAAATACAGCCATGTCACAAGTTCCACACACTGCCCTATGACAAAAATCAGTATCAGCCTAATAATCCTCCAGTTTGCACAAAAAGTGCACAAAAAAACACCCCCCACCCACACAAATACATATAAAACTGTCCTTAAAGGGGAATGCCACTGATTTTTCACAATGTAAACATGATTCTTAAAAACTCTCTAAGCAAAGTGGCCAAAATTATTCCATGTGGTTTGATGCAACCTCCCCTGTGCAGGAATATGAGTATGTTTCTCTACAGAGCAACAGTTCACATTAAAGCAGTCGGAATGGCAATGCTTAGATCTGAACCACTGAATCACATGTTAAAACTGGATGGATTTCTCATTTAAATTGCAGATTGACCTTCTTCATGCCTCCCAGCAACTCTATACTGTATACATGGCTCTGAACTAAAGCAACACTACAGCCAAACATGCAATGAATGAAACCAAATGGGGATCGCTTTACACAGTCTCATTTACATATTACAACAACACATTTAATCCTTTAGCATTCCAGGAGAAAGAGGAGACCTTGCTGTAAACTGAGGTGATTTTGGCCACTATTACACTGTCTGTGATTTAGTGTAGTAGATTGAACTGGTGTGAGGTCACCCAGGTGCTGTCCAGGGTGCTGCATGGCTTCTCCTGAACATAAAACAGTGAGGAAGACAGCAGATCTGCACCTCACACACTGCACTGTTCTGCTGCTAGACACCCGCAGTAAATCCCTACAGTGTCACTGGACTCTCATCACTCACCGGCTAATATCTACTCTGAGTCCAGCTGAGAGAGTCTGTGTAAGGTTAATATTAGCGGGGCGCTGGACTGGGCCCAGCCGCTGGAGGACTGGACACGGTCCAGAGTGAGTGTCTGTGTGTGTGTGTGTGTGTGTGTGTGTGTGTGTGTGTGTGTGTGTGTGGGGGGGGGGGGGGGTTCATCTAAATGCACAGCGCATACCGGCGAACACTGTGAGTCTGCACTGACACCGAGCACCAACACCAGCACCAACCAGCCTTACACAACCACCAGGCCGGGATACGGAGAGATCTCATCATTACCCACCATTACAGTTCATCTCCTTCCTTTCACTCTCCCATCGTTCCCTTGAGCTCTGATACAGCTCCAGAGAAGCAGCACACCAGTTACATCTAGAGAGAAAGAGAGAGAGAGAGAGAGAGAGAGAGAGAGAGAGAGAGAGAGAGAGACTACGTGTCCTTCTGAAGTCTGAAGTGAATCTCTCTCACGCCTCCTGACCGGGTGCAGACTGATTGGTTTGCGGTCTGGACGAGTTTGTATCGTCGCGTTTCCTCGCCGTTTCTGCGCTATGCTGTGGTAAGAATCTCGATTACTTACGTTTTATTCATCCCACTGAAGCGGCTCCGTGTGTGTGTGTGGTGGACAGCGTGAGTGTGTGCAGTCCGGTAGGTCGTAACGGCGCTCGCGGACGTGCCTGCGAGCTGAACTCAGTTTGTAACCGAGCAGAGCGCGCGTTACGCTGCTCAGTGGCGTGGAAGCTGGAATGCACGAGCGGGAGAAGCTGGGTCTGAAGCTGTGCTACTGGACGGCTCGCGCTCCTGGCATTGCCCTGGGTTCACTGTGGGCAAGCTTATGGTTCAAATGGTCAGCGGGGGAGTTTGATGTGGTTTGCATAGACAGGATACAACACCGCGTACAGCGGGTACACAGAGAGAAAGAGAGAGTGAGAGAGCAGCATGGATCTGCCGAGGGCTGGACAATCGAGTAGACGGGTTTAACCGAGTAAAACGCTGCGGGTCGGGAGATCAAACTTGGTCCTTGCAGTGTCCTGGGCTTTTATTAGCATTCAGGTATGCACGGTATGGATGGACAAGGCTTCTGCCGAGCGGTAGCAGCTCGAAGTTGAGCGTTTGCGTTGCAGACGACCAGCTCTGTTTTCATCTAATGAAATGCATTTGTGCACTGGAGCGTTCCTAAATGCCTTAGAGTGTAGCCTGCAGGGAGAAGCACGGCACCAGAGCCGTGCGCTACGTTTCAGTAGTCAGTGCATGAATTGCGGTTGCAGAGGGTTGATTCCCATCACCCAAACCCCACCCACACCCACTGTGAAAGAGTGGAAGACAGTCTAAGGCACAAATGAAAGCTTCTCCCCCAAAAGCGAGATATCAGGACGTGCAATCCTGATGAGATGATCTCTCTCCATATACAGCATTAGACTTTCCCTGAAACTGTTGACCCCCTTTTGCAGAAGACCCTTCACAGGGAAAATAAACATTCAAATCTGTCAATAGAAGTCAGATGAACACAGCTACAGTCTTTCAGTTCATGTCTTTTCTCTATGACCGTGTCTGCAATGCATTTTATTCATGCAAAACCAACAGACATCTTTTAAACATGCAATTTCAAAGCAGCTTTTTTTTTTTCTCTCTCAGTATTTTTGGCTGCATGAAGTTTCATCATTTTGTGTCAGAAATGTTGCGACTGGTAGACTGTTTCATCCCAGCTTTGCTACCTGTATTGTGATTTGGGTCTGGTATGGTAACATGCTCGTTCAGGTTAATTGCATTTGTTCAGATGACACTGATTTGTGATGTGACTTCTTCTTCATGGCTTTCAACGCTTGAGCTGGGACTGAAAGAGCGAGCGTTGGGGGGGAAATGTTGCTTCTGACCTTGTGATCTGTCATGGTGTCAGTGAATCAGAAATGAGACCCCCTCCCCCTGCTTCTGTTGCCTTGCCTGGATGAGACTGAGGCCCCTTAAGAGACCATTAAAGAGTCTGCGGTGCTTGGATGCTGTATAATACAGTGTATGTCTTTTTATTTTGTCTCTGTCTTAGTTCTGCTATCGGGTGGTAAACAGATAGATATCAACAATTAGAGAATTAATGAAGCGGCATATTAAAGCTTATCAGACATCAAGGTTAAGAAGGTGTTCAGGGTCTTGAGAGTCATATATCCGTCATAATAAACAATACCTCTGAATGCGTAAAGGGGAAAGGCTAGGTTGTTATGTCTGATGTGAGACTTGAAGCTCACACCAGCACACACAGAGTGACTAATGATTCTGTAGAGGCTGTATGGCTGTAGCAATACATTGATTCTGATCATCTATTGATTCTAAAGAAGATGATGATGATGAATTCTGTCGATTCAGTGTACTCAATAGGACTGTGAGATACAGTATCTAGCATCTACACTGCTATACCGTCATATAGCTTCTGAGTTTCTGGTATATTTTTAGCTATATAAACTCACCAGACAACAAACTAGTCATCTGTGACTGAAACATCCATAATAGCATGTAACATAACAAGCATGCATAACAGGTGCGATTTCATTTGGATGATTTCTGGATGTAGGCCACATCAGTGTTCAGCCACTCTTTCATCAAATAATTGTGCAGTTGGGCCAGATTTGGTGGACGCCTTCCCTGGCACAATTCTGAGAATTTCCTGTAGACTTTTTGCCACTGCTGGTAGACCCAATTCAGCTACTTCCTTCACACTATGGCCTTTGGCACGCCTAAATGCAATCACTCCTTTAAGCCAATCATTAACATCTGCTTTAAAACGTATTGTCCACACATCAAACAAGACGTTCACTGCACTGTACCACCTCTTCTCAATCTATGAATCCGTCACACAATCTTGTCGGGTATTTATAGCCTGATCATCATCATGCAATGCCATCTGCAGAAGCCTGAAGTTACTACCACCTTAAACAAGGTGACAAAGTTTTTGTGTGATGAGCTTAATTCATAGATAATGAGCACTATTATATTCATGAATGAGATTGTTTTTTATTATATTTTGTGTGCTTTATTCATGGTATCAGGTAACTGCAATCTGTGTAATTTGCTACAAAAATGGTTTGAGATTTTATTGTATCAGGAACGGAAATATGTTACACCAACACAGTTGCCTACTTTCCTACATTTTACTGGTTTTGGCAATGGATGTGTTAAAAGAACAATTTTAACTCCAGAATTTGTCTCTGATTGGTCAATGTTTTCATTGACTTGCATTAAAATTAAATTAGCTTTTTGCCTTCTGCTGTAAAGTTGCCATTTTAAAGATACATGGTTTTCTTGGATTTACATTTACATAAAAAATCGGATGCTGACCATTACGATATGGTACCTTGACAGTTTACAGTGTACATTAACGCATTATACTGAATTTTATTTATAGCACCCAGCGCCAGTGTGTCATCAAATTAAACTTCTGCTTTAGTTTTAGAGCATTTTGCAGAAAAAAAATGATCAAGTTATTAATATCTTAGGGCTTTCGTTGTGCTGCAATGATTTTGACAGTGTTCTTTGTGAATGTAAGTATAAACATGTTGCATTGTACATTAATAACCTATGAAAACTCAACAAATTTTAAATGATCGCTTACAAATCAAATTTGCATCATGTCCCGGTAAAGCCTAAGATATAGACCGTTATATGGTGCCTAAAAATGGTGAGAGAAACATGAAAATAGCAAATAATATTTGAATATTAAAAACCACATTTAAATGCTTGTTTGGCCAAATAAAGAGCAATAATGTCATTTATATTGTGATTAATACTGTAAATGATGCTGGTGTGCTCCATGTGTTTACAGTGCAGGCTTTGGTCTTTAAAATTTGGTTGTAATGAAATCTGAATCAGCTATAAAAAACTCGGTACAGCCCTACACACAGGTATGACACACTCTATGCAGGTAGATCAAGGTACAAACAATGTAAATATACCTTCAAAAGTGCAACATTGGTTTTAAGGTCCAATTGTTTACCTTAAATTTGTGTTCCCAGGAGAAAAGTACAAAAAAGACAAAACACAACATAAAAAAACTTAAAACGTGTAATTGCTATGGATTGTTGTACAATTATGTTCCTTAACTAAATGTTCCTTATATGCACTCAGCTCATATAAGACCCCCTTCACATTACATTTAAATGCCATTCTGACTGCACAGGCCATGAAGATCTGAAGACAAAAGAAATAAATCATACAAGAAAACCCCACAATACAGTGCGAAGGTTCAGCCCCAGGGTTTGCTGTACCACTTAGATTAATGAAGTTATTTGGACCTGACCCAACTGCTGACTGTATTCTGTTTTGAACTGAGAGGATTAATTTGTGCTATGGGATATTACCATTTTTGGTTTCTATTTCTGAAAACTGATATACTCAGTTTCAGCTTTTTGTAGTCTGACCAGTTAGCATGTTATGATTTATTTTCCTGACATTCTGGGATGATTTAGTTAATGATGTACTGTGTACAAACATAATGTGAGAACTGTTTAAGAATCCAGATCAGTGCCCTAAGATCTCGCAATTGATGTTGATGCCCGTAAGCGCTATGGCTTCACTGATGCTGTAATGAATCTGTTGGAAAAGGGTAAAAACCCAAGAGATTTGTTAGAGTTTGTGTTTCAGTAACTAAAAGCAAACAAATGAACCCTGTGGGAACACTCTCTAATCACATACTGCATTAACACCAGTGGCCAGAAATATATCACAGCATAATTAACACCTCTAACAGTTCTGTATATATAAAGGCTGATATTTATTTTCAGAACCATTTAAGATGCTCAAGTGAACCTATTTTTTGTAGTTTAACAGTCGTTTGTCTCATGCATGTGTTCCCTACGCTTTTCCAGCAATCTTCAGACACTGCTGAAATCTGGAAAACATTACAGTTATTCAGGATTCAGTACCAGCTGGTATACATCGTGTTGAATAGAAAAGGAGCTGAAGACATAAGAGAGGAAGCATAGTGGTCATGCCGATGTCCATATTAGTCTAAGGCTAACCCACCCAAAGCGCTGTTGTTCCTTTTTCACTGCTACCTCAAAAGCAAAGTGGACCTCTTTAGATGCAACAGATTAGACAGCGGCAGGTGATTGAGATGCCTTTCTTAATGTTCATTTAATCATATCGCTGTTAATAACTTTCATAGCACTTAAATCTGCCGATAGAGACACTTTCTGGGTTACTACCTCTGAGACTGTCTGCTACAAGCTATTGTCAAAAAGATAAACATGTCTTTTATTGTTTGAAAACTGTGAAACAAAAGTAAATAAATGGGAAAACGTTTGGATGTTTGCTGGGTTGCCAGTCAGTTAACTGTGCGCTACTTTGTCCTGCTTTGGCATTAATAAGCACAACTTGGCTATCTAGGTTCAATCTTGGAGATTCATGAGCTGTTTAGATTATCACTGAAGTATGTATGATGGGCTAATGTCTAAACAATGACACAGCAAACCATTTTCAGATATTTTATTATTGAAAGAAGATTGTACAGGTATGTGCCAGTCGTTTACACAGTATTTTATGTTGTGTTGATCATATCATTTGGGATGTAAGGAAACACGCTTTATAAAATGCTGGCTTAGTGCTGTAAATGTGACCTAACTGTCGTTACTGCATCTTGCTGTTACTTGTCTCACAGTTATGATCTATGTCCACAAAACAGCGGGCATTTCTTCAGTTTACTCCCTTTCAGAGCTTCCTGTTTCGCTGCTCGCACCCTGTTACACCTTTTGGACCACAAATTGCTGTCTCCCCCTGGAGATCCATCCATTTCTGTCTTTGTTTAGGTCATTGGTCTTTAATTAAATGGTTTACAGAAGAATCTGATTCACGTAATCAAATAACCAAAGTCAAGACATGCTTAAACTTTGACTGGAACTAAAAGGCCATGTAGCTAACCAAATCACCAGAATCTTTTCAGTGGCATAGTGGCAAGGCTTCGTTTACACTGCAGGGAACTCCGGAAATCCGAATTTGAAATCACCTATGAATATTCAGTTTGGAAAAAGTCATGCGGTTTAAGTGGTTTTTGCTAGGGCTGTCCTGAATACCATTTTTTGGGCTCTGGGGATTCGTCACCAAACAGAAGCAGGGGGTATTATTTAATAGTAATTCTGCTTGTTAAACCGTGACACAGCGACTTTCATGTCCAAATTGTAGCCTTTAATGCACTAGCTCTTATTTGAATAGTCCAAAAAACTACTCATTGTATTATCACTGTAGCGCTTTCCTTCCCAGATAGCATGTGGATGTGGGCCACGTCTGGCAAAGATATGGCACTGCTGGCCCAATGCTGACACTAGCGTTACAGTAAGCCAAAGGTGGCCCGCATATTTGAGACATGCATTTGGCCCACATGTTCCAAAACAGATCTGGTCCACTTCTGGTACAGATACGGCAGAGTTGCCTACTTTTGGCTGACGTGTGGCCCTAATCTGGTGCGTATGCGGCCCTTATCATTCAACCGGGAGCTGCCCGTCCAAGTGCTGTCAACTCATGTGGCAAGTGGGCCAGATTTGGGCCAGAACAAATTTGCTATCTGGGTTGTGATGAGAAAGAGAAGAGGGGTTGTCTGTTAATAAGGTGAGTTACAATTCTTAAACGAATGAAAAAAGACAAAATTTGGTGCCACAGGCCTCTAATGTTAACTAGCCAGATAACCTAGCTAATGTTAGCACCTACTGGCAAAGCCAAACTGGCCCTTTGCAGAAACTCTTGATATAGTGTATGGATTTTTAGGGTGTTTTTTGCTATGGTGTTTCAGTTGTCAGGCTTGTTGGTCAGAAAAGGGCTGACAAAGATAGCTAGCTGTTTAGTTAAGGCTAGCTATAGTCACATTAGCTGGGCAGCACATAAAGCAGCTGACAACTGGAACATGAAGATGTGGGTTTGTAGCAAGGAAAACCCTATAGAACCCACAGTTTAGTCAAGGGTATTCACAAAGGGACAATTTTACATATGCCAGTGGAAGCTAACGCTATTTAGGTTTGCTGGCTACGGCTAACTAACATTAAAGCACACTGCCATCAAACTTTGGTTTTGCTTCATTGGTTTAAGAATTATAACTTAATACAGCCATTTCCTCTTCTCATCACAGACGAAGTGCTAGAATGATAATTGAGTAGGTTTTGTGTCTTGATTTAAACGAGAAAAACGCTGAACAAATGAGAGCCTCAGCCGCTCAGTAAAGGTTTGGACCTGTTAAACGCCTGTGAAAAGGTTTACGGGTTCTGCGTTTGTTATTTTGTCATTCTTTTTCCACCAACAACCTGAACTGTGATGCTGTGAGTGACATTGTGAGTGTATTTTGCAGGTTGCCTTTATTAAAGAAAACAGCGACTATCCAAATCCTTAAATCAAAAACAAATATCTACCCAACAAACGAATATCTGAATACCTGAATATTCAGCCCTAGTTCAGTTCTAGTTTTTGCTGCTCAGACTGAAGGAAATCGGTCCTGCTCCAAAAGGATATACAGAAAAATCAGACTGGAGCTGCCTGTCTGAGCAAGACATTAGGAGGTTAGATTACTCATCTGATTATGAAATCAAAACTGACTCGATTTTTTGGTTGTTGATCACGCCCCTCACTTCCTGCATGCCTTTTGTCACATGTACTGTAATCACATTCCTATGTATGTATGTGTAGCCATATACACACATATACGCTCACGTACACACTCAGAGTTATACTCTGTTTCTGTGAAACTCTAAGCTTCGTCACCTACCCTGCTTTTTGTGCATTCAGCACTTTTGTTTCACAAAACAGAGTATCCATACGGATTTTGCTTGTGTCCCTTTGGTGCAATAAGGCAATATGTCTGTTTCCCACTGCTGACAACCTGGGCAAATGATTTGTGCGGATGTCAAATACTCACAATGCAGCACAGTGGCCTGCTTTAATAACCTCAATCCATTATACTCACTTGAGTGGCTTGTGCTACAGTAATTCAAGTCACCCCATGCATTCCCCAATGATTTAAAGGAAAGAAAGAAAGTGAGAGAGAGCGAGAATTCTTTGAAGAGATATACAAATTTAAACATTGCCAAAGAATAATAAGCAGCAAATATCTGGAAGTGTACACAGTTTTCTACTTATGTGGTCCTCAGACGTTGTTTATCAGCCAGTGTTTTCTGTCAGCATGTCCTCAACCCACTCAGACCACATCCTGGTGTAAGGTTGTGCAGATTTGGCAGTTTGGTTTAGGACGCAGTTTAACTTACTCTGAACTATAAAAATGAGCATATCTGTGAAGTTAAACACTGTAAGCAGCCATTCTAGACATCTGCTTTGTCGAATTCTGACTATGTATAACTGTTAATCTTAATAATCAGTCTTAACAATCAGTCGTCAATCGCAAATACAGCTAAGCATCCATGTCAGGGTGACAAATGTGAGCTTGAAGGGGAGGGGAATAGCGCACAACACTGGTTTGTCTAAAATGCCTGATGCTTTCAGGTACATGGTGTTTTGTGGACTTAAACTATATAGGTTCAACAAACTACTGTTAATAATAGAAGATCGCTGACACTAAACAACACTAAACTGTATTTAAGTGTCAATATCTGTGCTGATACTGAGAGTCTTAGTGCAGCACTCATTAACAGTTCAGTTAACTACCAGTAATGACAAAATCCAGAACTGGAAACTGGCTTCAGGGGGTGGGGTTAAATACATTTGCATTGGTTTATCCCATTATTAAATCTTTCTTAATGTAATGCTGCGATGTTAATGTTCTTTACATATTTGAAAAAAGGGTTGTACCAGAATGGGGATTGTGAGCTGATTCCAATATCCAGTGTTTACCATGTACATATCTGCTGATGCAGAAGCCAATACTAACGCAGATACATGAACATTTATAAAATATATAAATTACATCCTTCTGGAGTAGTGTTAAAATGGAACACTTGTTTATATGAAGGAATAAATGAAGTAAAATGAATAAGAGGCATTTTAGTACAGTAGCTCAACATCGGCCAAACATCTGGAGTATAATAAACGGAACATTAATCAAATCTAAACATCTTATCAGTAGCATTTTGCAAGTTTGGACTGTGCCGTCAACAGGTGGTAGTAGTATGACGACAGACTGACTGAGGAAGGGAAAGAAGTCTGAGAACTTGGGCTGGAGTTCTAGGCGGCTTCTGAAGGCTGATATTCCTTGTGATAACTGTGGGATTGAAGGCTGGCATGTTGCTCCGAGAAATGTAGAGGGCCACTGGATGTTTTCAGACTGCTACTGATGCAACTTTATTGGTGAGCTTTAACTTCTAATTCCGTTACAACAGCTAACAGATTCCCAGTTTGTAAATAACTTAGTAAATAACTCAATATAGACACATGCAGGATGTTTAAATGGAGATTAGCCACCTTTCTCTAGCTGTTCAGTCTGCTTCTACTCTGTCACTAAGCATGTAACAGACAGAAATATAACTCCATATGCTAATGTTAATCCCTGTCTCTCTTTTCCTAAATAATAATCGGCAGAATAAAAATAGCTGTGGAGACTTCAGTGCTTTAGTGCGGGATTAACACACTGTAATGAGATTTAGGAGGAATATGAAGAACTGAGGGCAGAAATCCATGTTATGACTTCTCTTCTGACAGATCTCCTCCATCCGTGAGGATGAAGACAGATACTTCCGCTCCATATGACCTTGCTCCATTCGTCCTTCTCTCCGTTATATCCCAGATTCCTCCTGATTTTACAGCTCCACTAGGAATAGTTTTTCTCCTGCTCATTGTAGGGTGTGTGTGGGCCCAGCTTATTGCTTTTTATTCTTTCTTTCTTTCTTTCTTGCTTTTCAGTTTATGTATTCACATGAAAAACATCTTATTTTCAAATATCTGCCTTATTNGAATAGTTTTTCTCCTGCTCATTGTAGGGTGTGTGTGGGCCCAGCTTATTGCTTTTTATTCTTTCTTTCTTTCTTTCTTGCTTTTCAGTTTATGTATTCACATGAAAAACATCTTATTTTCAAATATCTGCCTTATTCATCCGACATCATTTCATCCCACCACATTTGCACTGAAGTTTATGATGCAACAGACTTGGCCAGACGCTTGCAGTTAAAACTAGGTTAGGGGATTTAATACAAAAAGGGGAATGCAAAAACAGAGCCAAAATACAGTCCAGAGTCAGAACCAGAATACTGCAGACGTTAGCCAGGTGAAACATCAAGAGAGCAGTCAAAAATGGAAAAGAACTAAAAATACATAGAATGTCAACAACAAGAAAACACTAAGGGCAAATCCAAAATTCGAGAAGACAAAAACAGGCGATATTCAAACACGAGAAAGGCGAACGATGACAGAAAATGTGGGGTCTGGGTCCTTCATAATAAATATATATATTGTATATTGTTGCTGTCTAAAGAAAATCAAGTATCTCCACTTTACAGGAGAGGGCAAAAACCAAATTTAATTTTAATGTAAGTCAATGGAACCAGAATTGCAGAATAGCATTACACGATACATCTAAATGTCCAGTAGGCCTCAGTGAGACGAAGCCTATTAGGTATTTTTGTGCTGTGGGAGCCGTGGGGCCTTTTATAGCCGTTACTGGGCAGTGAAAAAGTGGTCTGTTGGCAGGTTGGATGGGCATGCCTCATTACCTCTGCAAAGTCATTTGGAGTATGGCGCTGCCCTCAGGAGTGTTAAGATGGCCTGCTTGATTTGTCCTTGTTTACCGTGGCGTGGTAGTTTATTTAACAGTGTTTTAGATGGAGGGCCCTTGTGGATTATGCTGTGTTGTTGTTTTTTGGAATGTGTGAACCCAAGCCAAGCAAATATCCAGACTAGTTTCACTGACTTCCAGCACCACTAGTCCAATCAGTGCTCTTACACCTGACACCACTAATTATACACAACCCAGACAACAGTGCTGTGTTAAATAAGAGATACATTCTGATACTACTGAGGATAATGCAGAATATGCTGGTGTTTAGTCTGCTCATGGAGTGGCGTGCTAAGTGGAGAGAGTGTGTGTGGCATGCAGCCTTGGTGTTACTGTGACAGCTGGACACACATGTTTAATCTTACAGAAGCCACACACGGAGCATGTGTGAAGTCAGCTCCACAAGAACTCCGCCTTCATGTTGGTTCAAAATACTTTTGACTAATTGTTATCAGTCCTGCACTCACTGAATGTGGAAGCGTCTGCTGCTTTAAATGCTCTGGCTTCTGGAGCACTTTGAGCCATTATCTGGGGAATCCCCTGTTTTAAACACGCTATTTGCAGTAGAACAGCAAATATTTGGTGCTGCAGTGACCAGGCTTTATGCTAATGTATCATGGAATCTGTCAGATAAACAAGTATCAGTGTATTTAGGAATCTAAGTAACAGAGAGGAAAGTCATGCATTCTGAATGTGTGTATATAAGAGAGAGAAAGAGAGAGGGGGAGAAAGAGAAAGAGAGAAGGGGAGAGAGGAGGAGTGTGTGTAGAAACTGACAAAAAAACAGCGCAGTGTGCTACATTTATACACACACACACCCACACGCATTTCACTGTGTGCTCCTGTGTGTGCTGGTGTGCTCTGGAGGCGTAGCGGGGGGATTTGTCAGCAAGTCAGTTTCATTACACCCACCAATTACAGCAAGAGCAGTGATTTCACTGCAGCTGCTGCAGCTCTCTCCCTCTACTGCTCCATTACATCTTTCCATACATCTATCATCCATCCATCCATCCATCCATCCATCCATCCATCCATCCATCTGTCTGTCCATCTATCCATCTATCCAACCATCCATCCAGCCAATCAGCTATCAATACTTTCTCCATCCACCATCCATCCATTTCTCCACCCATACATCCACTCACCCATCCATCCACTTATCCACTCATCCATTCATTGGATAGCTGGTGGAAGTGGAAAAAATGGATGAATGGATGAATGGATAATGGGTATATGGATTGATCGATAGCTGGGCGAATAACTGGGTGGGTAAATAAAAAGAGGGATAGATGATTGGAAAATGGATCAATGGATCTCTCGAATCACTTTCCATATCCATCCATCCCATCCATCCATCCATCCATCCATTATCCATTCATGTATCTATCTATTCATTTACACACCCAGCAATTTACCCACCTATCCAATCACTTTGATCCATTTATTGGATATTCCAGTGGGTAAATGAATGGCTGAATGATGAATGAGATGAACGGATAATAGATGGATGGACAGTAGGATTGATGGAAAGATGACTGGGTGGATGGATGGAAGTGTTTGAATAGCAAATTATTCTGTAAATATGTCCTTTAAATTCATTTGATCTATTATGGGCCTAAAAACACTGATTCATTGCTCTGCCAATTTAGCTACATAGATGAAGAAATTTTACAATCATTTTTAACCAAGCATGTTAATATTTAATAAAATATACACATTTTGGACTATTTTTAAGCATATAAATTGAAGAAAAAACATGGCATATTATTTGTGCGCATGTGTAAGTAGTTTATATATTCTGTGGATTAAAAAAAACATCTGAAATGTAAAATTGAATTTGATCCACTGAATATTTAAACCCCTCCCCCCAAAAAACATCTTTGTTTATCAAGATCCAACCCCCCCCCCCCAATAAGACTGGTGTGTGTGCAGAATGGTGCTGAATCAGTTATTATCCCCAAGCAGCCACCGTGTAGCCATCTGAGCTGCGTCAGTGCAGCTGTGCTCTACCAAGCAAGACTGTGCTTGGCTCTCTGATGTGCTTCACAACTTAAATCTTGTCATATCTCGGTCATGCTTGGATGGAGTGTTGGATAGTTAAAGATATTTCAGTAATGATAGGGGGATTCTTGTCGCTGTGTTGTGTGGGAGTGTGTGTTATCGCTAGAATAACCAAGTGTTTAGTGTTTAGCTTGACTGCCATGAGATCATTCTTGCACTCCCACCAGCACCTGGCATCTCTGCTGCTTGATCATTTAGTGATATTATTTGAGTTCACACACCCACAGAGGCAACAGGAATACACAGGAAATCCAGGATTTAATATCGCTCTCATAATACTTTAAAGGGCCCGTTTCATGGCAAAGCTTTTTTCCTTATTGAAATAGAGACTGTTTGTGTTCTGTGTCGATACTGTTACAGTTACATTGGTGAAAGTTTTACAACAGACCCAGAAAAATCCGGGTCCAGGGTCCAGGGCCCAGGTATGAGCCTGCACTGGTTTTTGAATGAGGCAATGGGGTCATTTACATATAGCAGTTTTAAAGTCAGGTTGGTAAATGATGTAAAATTATGAATTATGGCTGCCTTTCTGTATGGCTCAGGAAACCACACTGTTTAAAAATGTTAAATATAAGGAAAATTTTGCATATGGGCCCTTTAAATGCTTTACCAGTAACATGACATTCCCATTTATTTTTACGAATACTTAAAATGTACTATCATGCAACATTCTCAGTATACAATCAAAGCATCTGTAGTGAATAAATGTTTTTTTGTGTTTCAGATTCAAAGATGATTTGAAGAACCACAGCAGCATTCCTCTGAGCTTGTTTACCACCTTGGTTTCTTCTGGTCATCAGTGGGACAGAGGACATCTGCGCCTGATATAAAATGGCTGACACAATGAAAACAGGGCTGCTCTTAGCTCTTACTCTGCTTCCTCTGGTAAGTACCATTCAGTTAATCACAAATCTGATTTAATTTGTAGATGGTATGGAACCATGACAAAGTTTGATTGAAATCTTGCCTTTTTGACAGGGGGGAGGAAGATTCAGCCAAGATATGAATTCAGAGTTGTTAAAGAGTACGAGTGGGAAGCTTGAGGCTACTCACAATATGATTTAATTTTCAGTTCTAGGTATTTTAAAACTTCTATTCTCCTAATTCTTATAACATTTGTAATTATAATTATGAATCTAAAAAACGATGCACTTTTGATTGCTATACCCTACATTATGATTATGAGCCTACATTATTTACATTATCAATAATAATGTACATTAATAAAACACAATAATAACATACATTAAATACAATAATAATATACATTATTTGTCATTCACTAGTTTTGTTTACTATGGTTTTGGGTCTTTGTTTGTTGTTTGTTTGTCTAGCTGTGTTTGAGGTAGTAAACATGAATGCATTAGCTAGAGCCCTGATTTTTTTCCTTCCTTAAAAAGCTGGACTGCACCAAAGTATCCTACTTACGTACTTCCGTCTGTGGCTGTGCATGAGTTCATGGTACAGTAGCAGAAGCTCAGAGCCTATATAAAAATCTGACTGACCTTTTTTTGTGATTAATTCAGAATCTTTCAACCCAGAATCATGATGCATTCCATTCATAATGATAAGGACTTGCAAAGGCACATGGAGCTATTGCTGGAGTTTTTCCCTATGCCAGAATCATACCCGGTGATATAGGGAAAATGAGCTTTCCGGTTGACTTTGCTGTTCCAATTTAAATTTGCCAGCCATTGTACATCGCATACAAAAACTTTGAATTGCAATTACATCTCAAAGTATGCACACTCATGTAGGAAATGCAGTTGCACACACAGAGTTTAGGATTAGGAGTTTCTGTTTAGCATTTGGAGTTGAATAAAGTTGAGAATACACCGCCATGTCTTGTGTCATAATGCTGAAATATCTCATCCCTAAATAAGGGTCTGTTAATGAGACAGAGGTGTTAAATATCCTGAGGGAGAGTGTGGTGATACAGCACTGACAGAGAACGCGAGTGAGAGAGAGGGAGAGAGAGAGAGAGAGACAGAGAGAGACAGAGAGAGAGAGAGAGAGAGAGAGAGAGACTTCAGGCTGTCAAAACATTCTGTGTTTTATGTCAGGTTATGTCACCTTGCAGTTCTCTGCAGCTCACACACCTCAGCCATTTTGTTTCTGGCAGTGTGCCGTCTCCAGCATGCCTGCTACTCCTCCCCTGACAGAGGAGGAGAAAAGACTTGTTTTGATAAAAACTAGGGACAGGATGGCATACCAATGAAATTAGCAGTCTTTCTGTGTTACGACCACACTAATACACACTGTAATCATTTTAATCATTTCACAAACCAGTAATTCACTAAATCCATCATATTTCTTTATGCCAAACTTTCCACATGTGGCCCTACTATGAAATGAGAGTATGAGAGCTTAAGTTGGAGAGCTAGAATTCTGCTTTAACCTAGAAAGCCAGACTCCTCTTGGTGAATAGAGGTAAAGAAGACTGAGGAACAGGGAGAAGGTGGCTGGGAAGATCTCCAGTAACCCATTTCAGCAGGGCAGGTTACGTAGAACTCCACACGGAATCTGAGAAAAAAAATGCCTGAGTTTCTGGAGAAGTTGAGTTGCTGATTTGGTAGTTCCTTGTTTGGTTTGGTGTTTTTCCTATAGGTTTACTAAATCACAGCTAATCACAGAGTTTACAGCTGGGGTCTGTCGTAAAGGCATGCTCAAAATTGATATGCCAAGATTTAGTCCTTGTTGGCGCAACTGTATCGATACGGCATTAAATGCTATGACGGCAGTTTTGAAAAAGAATCGACTGTGGTGCAATGCACAATAAAGCCAACAGGTGGCAACAGAGACACAAGACACAAACAGCACACGACGAAACAAACATGGATAAAAACATTGCACAATTCAAAACCAAACCAGAAATTCTATGTACGATGTGGTGATATAGCTAACAAATGAATATCCGAATAGTCAAATATTCAGGTACAGCCCAGGCAATCTGTATCATCCTACGTATCATATGATGAGGTTGTAGGTAATTTCCAGGTAAAACAATTTCAAAGTAAAAGATGTTCACATTTTTTCAAACGTATGGCATATTTCCCAAGTTTTATGCAACATCAGTTCACCAGACAAAATATCAGTCCCCTTGCATACTAAAGGTGGTTGTAACTTTAGACTCTTGCAGATGGCATTGCATGAGGATGATTTGGCTATAAACACCTGCGGCTGTGTGACAGGATTCATAGATTGAGAAGAGGTGGTACAGTGCAGTGAATGTCTCGTTCGATGTGTGGTATATGGGTCGCAAAGCAGATGTTACTGATTGGCAAAAAGGAGTGATTGCATTTGGGCATGCCAAAGACCATCGTGTGAAGGAAGTAGCTGAATTTGCAGGTGTATGGAAGCGTACAGTCATGCGGGTCTACCAGCAGTGGCTCAAATCCCAGTCTACAGGAAACTCTACTTGGAATTGTGCCTGGGAAGGCATCCACCACATCTGTCCAGTGCATGCCAGATTGTACCTCTGCTGTTGTTCATGTTTGTGGAGGTATTTCATGCTATAAGGTACGTTTCAGTCACATGTGACTCATTTTTTGTCCTGTAAGCTTGTTTTAGATAGGACATAGGCTTAGAATAATACTTAAAAATAAATAAAATAAATCAAACGAGACAAATATGGTTACTTTCATGCATCTTAAAGCCATGGATGGCCCGTTTTCTGACATTTAAATAATCTAACCATATTGATGATCATGATACGTGCAGTCAAGCCTAGTTGGTTTTGATTTGTTTAAAGTTAATATTATTCTCTCTGGTTATTCCATTGGAAATAACTCCTGTCTAAACTTTTTTTATATTTCGTAAAATACTGACTACATATAACATTATATATTCATTCATAATATCATTTCATTCATAGATCATTAATCGATAACCGGCCCATCCTTACTACACACAAACCAGTTCTGCCTCCACTTGCTCCACTTTCGGGACCACAAGAAGCAGAGAAGCACACGTCCGTGGACACGTTTACGTCACCCGCAGGCTGGCACCAAACAAGGCTCTGGCATCCAATGAGCTCTGGCACCAGACGGGCCAAATGTAAACTGAGCAGGAGCCAGCACAGTTCTGCTCGACTGAGTGCTTCAGGCAATCAGGGACAGGCCATTCTCTCTCAGGGCTGTGTGTGACCACTGCAAGCTAACTGTTCTCCCTCAGATCGCTCTCCATCATGTTAATGCTCTATGCTGGAATGTCATTGTGGGATTTAAAGACTGTTGTGAACACTTGATCCTTGTTGTGAGTTCAACAGACAATCCAGTGGCCTACTTGAGTCATGTGGAATTCTAAAAGCAGTTTTTCCAACCTATAAACCTAAATTCTCTTTTTATAGCATTACTGCTTTGGAAATGCAGCATCAGTTTTTCTGTCGCGTCTTGGATCTATAATTATTTAATATCTTTGTGCATGTTAAGCGTATTGGAGATTTTAGAGGGCGCAGTTTTGAAGTTCTTTATGGAAGAAAAGGCCTGTAACTATATGTCAGGGATTAAAGTGATGAAGTGCTGTGTTAAAGGTTGTAGTGTTTGTGCATGTTTTGAATTCAGTTGGCCATAGTTTGTATTCAGGATTTACTGTGATTATTTTAAGCCTCTTATACAGGGACGACTGAAGAAAATTTTAGTCAGTCATAACTGCTTTTACTCAGAGTGAAAACACATCTAGATAGTATCCATTTTGCAATTAATGTCTAAAACAATCACATAAACTTTCATCCCAAATCACAGGTCAGGCAGGTCAGTCAAGCACACAGCCTTTGCGTCTACAAAGCTACGTTGTTGTAGCAGGTGCAGTATGAGGCCGAGCATTGTCTTCCTGAAATAACCATATACTTCCCAGAAAATTAAATAGGCTGTATTTGAAATTCTATACTACTTGTGTACTAAATCTAGCTAAAAGTAGTATGTAGTATGCAGTATGCAGTATGCAACCAAATTGTAAACCTGTAGTCCGCTGAAGATACCCGGATGGTGTACTACCCCACTCAGATGTTCTAGTATACAGGGGGAGCTGTCTTCATGGTGTACTGCATCCCATCATGCACTGCGCCTCACCAGCTCTCAGCCTGCTTCAGCCAAAGAAAATGGAGGCAGGTAACACTGGGGAACAAAATGCAGCCAACTCTGAGTAGAAATGTGGGTGAAGTGATTGTAGACAGACATGTTTTCAGACGTTTTCATCAGAATGAACCTCAGAAAGTTAAAATATACAAGTCTGAAGTATAATAAAAGATGAACTCGCTTTAGAAGTTCCGTTTTAGAGTGAAATAACCAAGGGTAGCTAACAGCTAGGCTAAATGTATTACAAGTGAACTGAGCAGCGTTAACTGCAGCTCGCTCTAAACAGTGGCTACAGTAATAACAGAGATAATAAGTGTAATAACAGCTCTGTGGTAAATGTGAGGTACCTGGTCATGTGACTGTATTAGTATACTGCATTGTATGGCAAAACTTGTTACTGTACTGCACACTACGCACAGGGGGCAGTATGCAGTATGCAATACGTACTAGTGTAGTATACAGTGTGCAGTGTAGAGGTGAGCCATTTTGAATACAGCCATTGTCCTGAAGGCAGCATATGGCTGTATTCGAAATGGCACACTACTGTACTGCATATTGCATACTACAGTAGTATGCACTGCATACTACATACTGCACCCTGTGTGTAGTATTTCGCTTTGTGAGTTCATCTTTGATACTGCATACTACATACTACTTTTAGGCCAATTTAACACACAAGCAGTATAAAGTATGCCTTTTCGAATACAGACAATGTCTCTCTAAAACCCCGATATACGTGCCTGTGTGAATAGTCACATGTATGCAAGTCACTGATGCCCCCCCATACCATGACAGACATTAGCTTTTGCACCTTTCATTGATAAAAGTCTGGGTGGTCTCTTATAGTTTGGAGAACTCAGTGTCTGTTTTTTTTTTCCCCAAAAACAAAATTCCCAAATGTAACCCCAACTGACCTCAGCACACACTTCCACTATCTTTCAGACCATCTGAGATCAGCTCAGGCCAAGAAATAGCTGAATTGGTTCTCCTTCAAGTTGAATTTCTTGATCTAGCAGTGGACTGTGGGTTTTCCGAAAGTGCTCCAAAGCCCATGTGGCTATAATGAACACAGTAGCATGATGGTTTTTAATGCAGTGCTGTTTGAGGGCTCATAGGTCACGCACATTCAGCAGTGGTGTCTGGCCTTGTCCTACATAGACTGGATTCCCTGAATCTTTTCCCAACATTATGCACGGTATATGATGAAAGACTTCTTTGCAGTCTTTGTGACATTATTGTGCAATATTTGCTGCTGCTCCTCATCACCTGTATATCACCTGGATACATCCTGTACTGACTGCCAACATCACTTAATTCTTGCACTCTGACTGTCTGTACCATCAGTATTTAGGTGACTTCCAAGATTATCGGTATTTGTGTAGCTGGTATAAGAGATCATAACTGTGCAATATCTTCAAATATCTGTGCAATATTTCTCAATAACTGTGTAATATATATCTGTGCAATAACAAGTACATTTGTATAGTTTCTTATTGTATTTTGAACCTAACAAGAGAGATTTTATCTATTTTCATATTTTGTAACTTGCACTTTAGTCTACCTCTTGTTCTGTATCTGTTCTGCTGCTATTCTGCTGTAACGATGCAAATGTCCCCATGTGGGATAATAAAAGGCTATCTTATCTTATTATTTTCCATCTTATTACTGAACAATAGGCCTTAAAACGTAATAAGCCTGGCAATTGAATAAGTTTCTAGATCAACACATGCTTAGATGAGCCCTAAAATCTTCAAAAAGTGTTATGAAAGCTTTAGAGAGGGTGAAAAAGAGCAAATGAGAGAGCAAGGAAGAAAACAGGTAAATATACTTATTGCAGTAGATCCATTGTTGTGCAGCAGTGAATCACACCATGTGTTTATGATGGAAATCAGCTGTGTGATGCTGCCAGGTTGGGGGCGGCAGCTGACGGCGACCTTATAAATATGCATGAGATGTTCATGTTTATTAAACACGATTCATGTTACACACACGTTCAGAGGTAGCAGAGGGCTACCAGACCAATTAGCACAAAGAAAGACTGGGAAGAATCACCACCAGTAATCAGTTTAAGCCACAAGTGAAAATTATCTGTGAATGAAGGGAACTAAGAAGGACGAAATCATTGAAACATCAAATGGCAAAGGGCCGCATTTAAAACTGCAATTAGGAGATACACATACTCTTAAAGAAAAACTGTCCAAAATCACGACTGTCTATTTACAACAACGGAAACATTACTAGCTGTTATCTTGCATTTACATTTATGGCATTTAGCTGATGCTCTTATCCAGAGTGACTTTACAGTGATGTTACACATATTACAGACCAATGTACAGGTGTAGCACAGCATAGTCACCCAGAGTAGGAATCAAACCCCAGTCTCCCACATGGGGTGGTAGTTCACGAGCAGATAGTGGTGTTATCCATTGCACCACACCAACCTTGCTGACTGTATTTGTTATAGAGAACATTGTCAGAAACAACATAAGCAAGACTAATTGATATCTCTGTGGCATGTGCATGACAATTTATGCATGTAGTACTTGTTAGCTTCATAAGCTTTATAGCATTGCAAAACCTCTGGCACAGAACACGTCTTGGCTGATCTGCTAAACTTGGAGAAACAGGGCAGTATATATATTTTAGATTTTTCTTTGAAGGTGATGCTACAACATGGAAACAAATTAGCACACTCACAAACCAGCCACAGGAGGTTCTAGCCACTAAATCTCAGGTGTTTTTATTTATAGGTATTTATATAGTGGAAGCTTGTGAGGACACAGAACTGCAATAGATATGTCTTAGGAGATCTACTGTACACTTTTATGGTGGGCTTTGCTCTACAGTGCCATATATCTGTTCAGGGTAGGCTTATTAATATTCCTCAAAAAAGATGGCTCATTTCAGCTCACTGCAATATGGAACCGGAGCTACTGCTTTATGGCACATTTAAGTGGCCTTCGGCAGTGTAACGAGTATTATGCAGGAAAGGGTGTTTTATAGGTTTATAGACAGGCTCTTTTGACATCTGTTAGGTAAAGATTTTGAACTCAAAGTCTTGCATTATAGATTTGCATTATATTATGTACGAGTGGTATAAATAGACATCTCTTTTGAAAAAGTGTAAATTTACCCAACATCCACAAGGTTTGCTGTGCTTTGGATCTCTTTCCAGACTGAGTGAATCTGATTATTGTGAGCGAGTTGAAAGAGCACTTGAATGACAAGTCTTCACACTGCAAAAAGGATTACCTGTCAATGTGGCAAGATATCTTAAAATAAGTTGCTTCCAGACTAGAAATAAGTAGGCTCTGAGAAGTGTTCAGAGGTATGAAATAAACAAAAAATACTGTTTTTTAGATCAAATTAGCTGGGATCAGATTTACTACAGCACAGTAATAAGTGAAATACACTGATTGTAATTCTTAATGAAACTGTTTGCTGTTTCAATTTAGCACACTGATTAAAAATGCAGACCAAGGAGCAAGAAAACAAGTGACTAATTTCAGTGGAAAGTAATTAATGCTATTGGAGTATATGCTGTTACTTGAAACACGTTAGCC
>CM067476.1:22253432-22373054 GCA_034552555.1 Semaprochilodus insignis | reverse complement strand
TGTGTGTTTATATATATATATATATATATATATATATATATATATATATATATATATGCCTGTCTGTTGTGATGGTGTGTGTATATATATATATATATATATGATGCGTATTTCAAACAGTTGAACTTCAGTTTGCATCTTGAAATAAGGTTTTATAGGTGAAAAAATTAGTAAAAATTGGCACTCTATCTAAAGTGGCTTGTTTTACCAGTAAATTATCCAGCCTTAAGATTGCCTGGTAATCTCATATTACCAGATACAATATTTTAAACCATGGCATACACACTACAGTTTACAGAAGATGAATCTGCCATAATTTGCAGTAAGTGAATTATTAATCATCTGTTGCCATCAGTATAACATTTATTTTGCATTTGAGACCTAAACATGGAGCCAGACCAAAAGTCCAACCCAATATTTCTGACTTGTAAATGAAGCACATGTACATCATATTTTCACCAGCTTTGTTCTCTGAATCAGAAATACTACTTTAAATTTTAACAGGAAATTGGACATAGTGCTTTGGGCTATGTCCAGCTGATATACAGCAAAATTCTGCTAAATTATAGTATTTATACTGTAGTTCCGGTGGGCTGTGTGGCTTTTAGGATTAAAAGGAGTTGCTTTTAGTTGAGTGAAAGAGAGAGAGTGTGAGAGAAACAGAGAGAGAGAGCGAGAGAGAGACAGTTTGCTTGTCTGTTGTGATGATGTGTAGACGTTAATCTAAGATGAGCTGTGATTCAGGGGAAATATCCCCCCACTGTGACGCCCTCTCATCCTCTGTCTCCACAAAACTACCTGCTGCTTAGCAACATGAATGCTAATTACTAGCGGCGAATGTGTGTGTGTGTGTGTTGCTTCCTGAGTGTTGTTTCTATGTGTGTATAAATGCCATAGCCTTATTTTCTGCCATTGAATCCAGCACTCAGGACATCACTCTACCCCTCCTCTCAATCTTCCCCTCTCTCTGACTCTCCCCCTCTCTCCTGCTCTTGGGTGACAGGGTGATAATAAATTGAAACAGAATGTTTGACTGATGACTTTGGCTCATGTTCAGGTCAACAAGTCAATGAGTGTACTGACAAAGGCCTTGGAATCTGTTTAGATTGTGTTTGACAGGGCCGAGTGAGCTGTAGTCAGACTCTAATGATGCTTAAGTGTTTATGATCTACTTTCTTCATTTAAAATCCTTTCAAAGGCAACGTCTGGGATTTTGAAAGGCAGGAAACACCCTGGACAGGCTGCCAGTCCATTTTAGGACAGACACACACAAACCTTCACACCTAGGGGCAATTTAGTATCTTCAAATTGCCTGACTGCATGTCTTTGAACTGTGGGAGGAAACCCATGCAGACACAGGGAGAACATACAAAAGGACGCCGGCTGTCTGACTGGGAAATTCAACCCAGACCCTTCTTGCTGTGAGGTGTCAGGGTTACCCACTGTGCATTTCTGAATAATTTGCTGTATCCGAGCACTCTTACTAAAGAAAATAAATAAGTTTTGTTGTAACATTTGGGATTTCATCATTGAATTTCCATTAATTATATTTTAAAGGATTTAAATTAAATTGAATTACTGGGAAACTGAACCTTCACACAAATAATTCTGTTTAAATGCACTTGTTTTTTGTAGTCTGTGAAAGCGGACTATGCTATGGCATAAGTGTGTCTCTCCAGCACAGTGAACCTTCATAGCAGACTCGAAACGAAAATGGTCACAGAAGATTAGACAGTTCTGAGAGCTTCTAAACGCTGCTTCTTATGTAACTAACAAATACATGTTCGGCGTCTTAGCAGGTTCTCAATACTATTGTGAAGGCAACTGGCAGTGCTGTGGCCATTTTTAGCTGTGCTGATCTGTCAGTTCAGTGAAAGGGTTTGAAGGGTCCTTCACTGGTGTAAGACCCTGCGGGCACATGCAGTGGCCTTCTTGACAAAGCCTGTTTGACACTAATATCGAGAGTTAATTTCTACTACAGTTTTGTTATTTGAAGTAAAGGAGCTGATTGTTGTCTAGCTGTCTGAATATGACCATGACATTGTGTATTTTCTATGTCTTGCAGATATTCTGTATGCACCCAGACTGTGTCATGCAGCTGGAGAAAGAGAAATGCATGGAGAGGATGGCACTGGATGACCCAGGCAGCGACCCTGAATACGGTAAGTGTGTGTTTGTTTGTGTGAGCGAATGCTGTTGGCATTACCGATGAAGGAATGGTTTGATGAAGATGTTCCACTTAACTCAGATGTAGTTAATCAGCCAGGACATGTTTGGAATCCAAAGTTTGCTTGTTTAGTTCAGAACTGGACTGGTGAGGATAACATTGCTAACAAACACTGCAACTCAGTAGGCACCTGTCACAACCCAGGCTCCGTCTCCTCTCACTCCTCAGTGCTTTGCTTCACTTGCCTACGGATCACCAGCTCCGCCTATCCCCAGACTCTTTCCCTTCCACACCTAAAGCTTGTTCCACTCTCTTCTTTATAAACTCTCGCTTTCCCAGGTTGTGAAGTTGCTTGTTCTTAGCTGAATACCTCCTGCTATACCTCCTGCCTTCATTGGCTTTTGGTCCTGGACTGGGTTTCCTGTCTGTCTCTTTTTGAATACAGTTTGTTGGCCTTAATTCTTCTGTTGTTTGTTCCCTGTTGTCATTAAAGCTGCACTCGGGCCCATCTCATTCCTGATCACCAAAATAGCCCAAACCATTTCTGTGAAACAGCATCACCAAAATTTATTGGTTAAGGTTGGGCAGACTAGCTGATGCAGTTCAGAGCTCTGTTTGACTTGCTATGAGCTCTAAAAATGAACAAAACTTCATTGTGAAGCAGAACGCTCAGTATTTGTGACTGTGACTATCAAGAATACGGAGAATGCTGAACCAAGATCTATCCTGCTTTTTGAATACTAGCTCTGGCGTTGTCTGAAATAGCTCAGAATAAGTCATATTGTGCTGTAAACCACATCGGCAAAAGTGTATGACCTTAAAAAACACCTAGATTTGGTTTGATGGGGTTGAAAGGAGTTTGGGGGATGTATTTATACAGAATTGTTTCGGGCCATTAGGGTGACTGTTGAGGTCTAGGGTTTTTTTTAGGAATGTCAGCCTGATAGCTCCAGTTCTAAAGTAAAGAAGATAGATTTGGACTCCAAACGTGCCTTGGCCAAATAACTGTATCTCTGGGAAGGTGGAAAACTGGGTAAGAATAATTTTAAAGGCAAAAAATTACCCAGTTGAAGCAGTGCTTTACTGTGGTTGTCACTTACAAGTTAAATGGTAAATACCATGAAACACTCAAACAAGTGTTTGGATCTCACAGTTGCTGTGGTTGACTGTTGTTTGAAAAGCATCAGATTACTAAATATGTTACTTGAGGAGTTACTTTCAGTGTGTTATTATTAGGATAAATCTTTGGATCTTCATGTGACAGTTACCTTACGGTGGAGCAAACCATTTTTAGTTGTGTTTCCCATTGATCTGAATGGAAGCACATGTCTGCTCTGCATGGAGATTATGGATGTTGGAGTGAAGTAAAGCATGTGAAGAGAGCAAAAATGTTCTAGACTGTATGCATATTAGCCATAATCATCATTTATTATTCACAGCCAAGCTATGCTAAAATGAATGCGGAGAAGATAGAACAGAAGTCAGAACTAGCTTACAGTTAGCCCTTTCACAATAACTACAGAATGGCCAGATTTCCATTATTTAAGCAGATTTCAATTATTTAAGCTGACTGCATTTCTTTCCTACAGTTGGTATGATATGTTTACATTGCAACAGAATAGAATAGAATATGACTTAGATGTGATTTTATCTTAAGGGTTGAGGAATAGAAATGGAAATAAAAGAAAGCTAAAAATGCATAAATACTGAAACACATCATGGGTGTCATGAAAACATTCTTACTTCTAACTGGTGCTGCAACACCTTTAGAGGGTACGGGTTTGTTTATATGTTGTTTGCTTGTGTGGTTAATGTCCCAAAAATAGTCATAACTCAAATTTACGTAACCAATGTTCACATTTTTTTAATGCTTGTGAAAAACACCTAATGATGTTTGTTTGTTTGAGCTTATGTCGTCATTTGGGGGGTACTAAGTACTGACAGCTATGATATGTGGCCACTGTAAACTTCTGCTTTAATAATATGATACAGTAAATAAAAATACTTAATTTATTCATCATCTAAACCACTTATCCTCCTGGGTTGCTGGATCATATCCCAGCAGTCATTGGGTGGAAGGCAGGAAACACCTTGGACAGGCAACCATTTCATTGCAGGATGCATACACAGACATACACATTCACACCTAGTATCTTCAACTGGCCACCCCCACGTTTACTTGTCTATGCTCTACTTGTGGTGGAGTACTGAGGTGCTACAGTTTCAGTGTATTCTCAAGCCTTTAGAAAGTGATAATGAGGTTCAGAAGAGAGCTGCTCTTATAACTCTCTACATCCATCAGGTCACAGTATGGATTCTCCAAGCTACTATCGGCATGCTGCTCTCTGAGTGCACGTAGTACAGCAAGTTAATTGTTTAGTAATCCTTCAGGTAAGGGTTGGCTTTTGGGGAACTGTACTGCAAACAGTCACTGGAGAGAGCTCTCTTGCAGAAGTGAGGATTAATTCGACATATAAAGCTGCACATGTCCACACAGATTTTTCATAACTCTGAATTGCGTCTGAATCCCTGCAGTGCTGTCAGAGTGTGACATGACCATACTGCTGTGGACAGTCAAGACTGTTGATAATGAATCACTGATGGGGTAACGCGCATCCACTCAAGGAGACAGGCTCTTGGGATAATATGGAGATGGCATTGCCCTTAGAGAGAGAGAGGAGCAAGGCCACTACGTGCTTGAATAAGTGTTTTCAGAAACCAAAATGAATTATGCAACTTTGTCAGTCATTATCTCACCACATAGTGTTTGATAGCTGCGTTCAGAGAGCACGAATAAAAAGGAAGTCTGTGGGAGATTCTGGAAATACTAAGAAGTACAATCAGGCTTTGTAGCTAGTAGAGCGTGTCTGTGTCTTTTCCACTGGAGTAATTACCGCAGCTTTCCAGAGAGAAGGCAGGATTTGAGAAATCCTAATCAGAGATAATACCATTTGGGACTGACTGAATGTTCCAATGGTTTCCAGGAAGACCATGCCATTCAAACATCCTTAGATTCTCCATGGGATTCTACTGTCATATGGACAATGGGTTTTCTTCTTTGCTTTGTCGTGTCTATTTATAAAATTATTTCTTGGCTGTTTTGCCCTCTGGACCTTTTTTCCTTGGCATAAATGTAAGAAGGCTGTTACTAGATGAACAACTGTAGTTCAAATTAGCGTGTTCCCAGATTCTTTCAGCTTCATAGAGGTGAAATGTGTAATGTGATGATGATAATTGGATATTGAGCATTAGGCATTTTACAGTTTGCACAGAAATATGTATATATATTTTTAACAGGGCTAGATTAGATTTGAGGCTAGAAATGATCTTTGAGATTAAAGACGGATATTAATTGGAAAGGTTGCCACTGTTTTCTTAAGAAACCCTCCACAAAAGCAAGAAAAGCAAACAAATTGAAAATTTTTGTTAAAATCATGTTGTGCTGCAAAAAACATTTTGAAAACATTGTTAATTGTGTTCATCGCCACGTCCTCTTGGGTCCTACAGAGAAATGAAAAAGTTGCTTAACTGACAGACAGAACAAGAGTGTCTGACAGTTATTTAACACTGTTGGATGAGCTCTCCAATCTGCAAACCAGTTATGACAGCTCTTGATTGACATCTCTGACAGTTATGTTATCTAGGGCAATGGATGTTTGATACATGCTTTTGAATGGACAGTTCTGCAAACTTGCATATAAAGCAGTGCAGTCATATCTTCATCTAACTAGGACAAAAACAGTGGTTTGAATGTGAAATAGCATTTCTAAAAGGCTTTTAACAGCTATGATAAAGGACCTGCAATGTTTATTGTATGTACCAGATAAAATCCTGGGATGTCATAAGATGCAGTAGATCAAGAACATTTACAAGGGAATTGTTGGAAGCCAGAAGCTTCCATATGTGGTAGATATATATTACAGGCCCAGACTTCCATGAGCTCAATGCCTGCTAAATGTCACCTTCTGTTGGACTCTTGCCTGGAGTGCGTGTATGTACTGTCTTTATTTAAGATGATTTGGTCAGTTCAATGCTAAATGTATAGCATTAAGCAATAGTCTGAATAATACGCATGTCATATATACACATTGTCTAGATATATGCATATAAATATAGATTTAAACTTAATGATACATCTTCACTCTGTGGTACTTCAGTAACTTTAACCCTCTGGGATCTAAGGGCAGTTTGTTGATTGTCTTTTTAAATGTACCTTGTGATTTGATTTGACATGATACCCATATGTTTCATATGAAAATGTTCAGAACTATCTCAGCTCTCTCTACGATGAGAAACCACTGCTGCAACTTCAGTAGCTGTACACTTTTTGTACACAATTTCACGTGTCTCCAATGTGGATTGAATAAAGGACAAAAGGTTTGTGAAAGGATGTGATGGGTTAGTTCTTAGTGTCCATTGGCAAAATGTAAACAGACTCGCAAATCCACCAGTTACACACGGTGAGAAGCAGATTGCATGTATTTTAAATCCCTCTTCAGACTCTACAGATTCAGGAAATGTTTGAACCGTATCTCAGCTCTCAGAGGTATTAATAGAAACATTGAGAAATGAATCTGATACACGGGTGCTTTCTTAGAGCCCAGAGGGTTAATCTGACAATGATTGAAGCCATACTGCTTTATGAACATAAATAAACATTGTACTGAAATAGTAAGAGTGCCTGTGACTGGATAGAGAAATGGTCAGAAAAGTAAATACATGGGTTTCATTAGTAGTTGTGGATACATTTTATCCCAGTTTCCCAGCTGTAGCGCCCCATGGAGCTTTAAACTGAACACTGAAGCTTGCTTTCGTGATGTGGTCTGGGCTGTGTACAGCTCAGCAAGGGTATCTGTATCTTCAACAAATAGATAAATTGGTATTAGCATGTACTTACATAGACAGGCATGGATAAAATGTTTAGATAATTTGTTGTACCTAATTAATATTTGCTGTCTTACTGATGTATAAGTAACACAATTAATACAATTGTATTAAGTCTTATTAAGTCTCTTTATAATATAATATATGGATTTAAACTGGAAAGGCCTACACTACTTAATCACAGGAAAATGTTATTACATTACTGTGGTGTATTGCTTTATACACTGTCTGTATCAGTGCTCATAGACATTAATGATGAGAATGGAACAGGCAAAAATGCAAAAAGCCATTGGGTTCATATGTACATGTATATGTGTGTACATATATATGTGTGTATGTGTGTGTGTGTGTGTGTGTGTGTGTGTGTGTGTGTGTGTGTGTGTATGTTGATGTAGTGGGTTGTAATTGCACTACATATGTAGCTAAAAATTTTGTGATTTTTATGGTAAATATACTTTCAGCATGTGTCTGAGGCTTTTGCCTCTGTCTAGGTCTAGATGCTTTCACAGCCTCTACTGTTAAAGGAAGCCTCGTAGTAACTCACTTTCTATTATACATTTCCAGTTTTCCCCTTTCCTTAAGTGTGTTATGTAGGTTTTTGTGCATGTAAACAGTCTACCAAGTTATAAAGCCCAAATTACACGCCAGAGAAAGTAACTCTCTCCCACATAATCCAGTTTTATCAACTACCTGAAATGCCTCACTGGAATTCCAGCCCTTTTCTCTGAAACAAGGTGATGTCATCTCGTAACACAATCCTAATTGCCCACCTACCAGCAAGCTTGCCATGCCCTCACAAAATACCCAGAGAAAACAGTATTGGGCTAAAACAGGATCAGACTCAGAATAACCACAGAGATATGGGGACCAGAACAGAGTGGTTGAACAAACCAATGATAGCACACTGGGCTAGTCTGGAGGTGGGGCTTAAGGGCACAACTACTTTAACAGAGTATTTCAGATGAGGTGAATAAATATGTATAATATGAAGAAAATATTGTGTTTTGGGAAAATTGAAGTATGTAAACTCATGAGCAAAAAATGAACCAGAGTGTAAATCTATTCTAATATATATTCCAATAATAAAATTATGAACATTGTAAATGAGCATAACAGGTCCCCTTTAAAAGGGGCCACCGCTAGTGACTAGTTGCTAGTTGTACAGGGTACAGTTGTAGCACAGGGTTTATATCTGCATAGTCAGCCACAGCTGTTTAGTCTGCCCATTTATAAGGGATGTTTTAGTCCTGACTGCTTTTTGAACAGGAAACAATGTGGAGCAGCCAATCAGAACTCAGATCATTTACATATTTCAGCCTTAATGTACAATAACAGAAGCAACCTGTTTAATTCTCTCTCACTTTGATCTCCTCAGTCATATTCTTTGGAAAAGATGTGGTTGTTTCTGTCATGTTACTGGTTTAGAAAAAGCTGTGCTGTTTTTAGAATAAGATGTAAGTGTAAATAAAGGAATCAGTGAAGGGAAAGCTGTGATCTGCTCGCACATGAAGTGGTAGTAAATCCTTGTATGACTGCGCGGCTAAGCCGAGAGAGTGTATGTCTGTGTCTACAGCTCAGGAATTATCCAATGACACTTGGAGGTCTTTTTTTCTGTATTTTTCTCCATGTAAAAATGAAAGACTGATCCTGCTGTCATGTGCTCTGTCAGAAACCCTAAATATGTTTTATATACGGCACATGAACTCGTTATGAAGCCCTTTTTCATAGTCACGGTGCCAGATGGAGGACTATTTCTGTAGCTTGTCACTTACCCACATTTCCATTGTAAAGAAAGTCTGTCAAGCCGCGCCACTAAATATAACTCAAACTGGGTTATTCAACTCTCAGGTGCCATAAATACCCCAATATGAACTGGTCCAGAAAGTGTGCCTATGCATCTATAGACTGCTATAGTGTCTGACAATGACATTTTGAAATGATGACAATAGCATAAGGGCAGGTTCAAAGCATTAATACATCTAACTTTTGAATTATTTGTTTTATTGTTTCAAATATTAACATTTCTAGATATAAAAGTAATGCTGGATTTTTTTCCCCTCTACTTCAGTGTGTCGCTGGATGTGGGATAACTTAACATGCTGGCAGCCAGCACGAGTAGGGGAGGTGGTGTGGATGCCCTGCCCTGAACTGTTTGAGGTCATGAGTGAGGAATATGATGGTGAGTGGCAACTGACAGTCATATTTGTCTGTTCTAAAGACTGTGACTCATATTTCACACCACTACTGAAACCTGCTCCTCAATCTTATTATTTAGCATTGTTGAACATTAGTAAATCAAAATGAGCTGCAAAGTAACTTTAAGATTAATAGCTGCTAAACATCTCCAACTTGCCCTATGCAGATCTGCAGTATATGGCCACAGATATGTGAACACCTCTCCTAATTTTTGAGTTCAGCTGTTTTAGCCACAACCTTTGTTAACAGGGGTGTACAATCACATTGCACATAGCAATGTAATCTCTATAGACAAACACTAGCAACAGAATGGAGAGCTCAGTGACTTTAAACGTGGCACTCTCATAGGATGCCACCTTTGCCAGTAGTCAGTTTGTGTAACGTCTGCCCTGCTAGATCTTAAAGTGCTATTATATTGAAATGGAATTGTCTAGGAGCAACAACAGCTCAGTACAAAGTGGCACACAATGGAGACTCGCAGAGTGGGGCTGCTGAATGCTGAGGCTTATAGCACTATCCTCTGTTGCGTTACTCACTACAGAATTTCAGACTGCCTCTGAGATCAACATCAGCACAGGACCTGAGCTTAATGAAATGGCTTTTAATGGCCGAGTAGTTGCACGCAAGTTTAAGACAACTAAAACCAAATGTCAACTGGAGTGGTGTAAAGCACCCTAACACTGGTCTCTGGAGCCACAGCAAACGTGTTCTCTAGAGTGATAAATTGCACTTCACCATCTTCCAGTCTGATAGACAAATCTAGGATCAGCAGATCACAATAGAACACTATCTACTGGAAAGCATAGTGCCAACAGTAAAATCTGTAGTAGGAAGGATAACAGTCGGGGGCTTTTTGTCAGGGTTCAGATCTCTCAGCTCCAGTGAAAGTCAGTGTTAATGCTGCAAATTGTAGAGTACAGTACATGGTTCCAACAGTTTGAGAAAGGCCTTTTCTTGTTCCAACATCATTGCGCCCTTGTGCACAAAGCGTGGTTTGGCAAGTTTGGTGTGGAGAAACTCTGGTGACCTGTACAGAGCACTGACCTTAACCCCATTAAGGCCTCAGTCAGGTGTCCACATACTTTTGGCTATATACTTTATATTGCAGCACATTTTTCATTTAAGCATAATGATTAACTCAGTAAACACCTTTTTGTAACTGGCTTACATTTGAACTTAGGTTGTTCAACCAGCTCCTGGTGTCTTTGCATTGATTGAAGCTGTATTAGATCTACTTTGCCAGATAACTGAGCAACTGTGTTTTCAGAGTTTGGAAAGGTGAGTCGAAACTGCACTGAGGATGGCTGGTCAGAGATGTTCCCTCATTATGTGGATGTGTGTCCTTTTGATGATAACAGGACCAGTCCTTTGGTAAGCATTATAAGTCCTTACCCCAGAATATCTGTAATTTGTTTCTGCCAGTGGTGATATAGCAATAGAAAACATGATGGCACACAGACTGGGACAATTTCACATGCTGATACAATTTGCAATGACCACTGTGGACATGCACGTGTCCCAGTTGTGCTGGGGGCAGGGTTTTAATCAGTTTAAGGTAAAGTCTCTGAAAGTCTCACTGAGGATACATTACATATCTTTTAACTTGGCTAAGCAAAGAAGCAAGCAGAAGTGAAACTAGCTTTTTATATGCTATACACCCACCACCCACCAGGTACACCAGGTACACCTCCTTGTATATAAACTCAGTTTCCATTTCATCAGCTCCACTTACCATATAGATGCACTTTGTAGTTCTCCATTTACAGACTGTATAATTACAGACTGTGGATCATTCTCTGCGCTGCAGTGACACTGACGTGGTGGTTGTGTGTTAGTGTGTGTTGTGCTGGTGTGAGTGGATCAGACACAGCGGTGCTGCTGGAGTGTCCAATCACTGTCTACTCTATCAGACACTCCTGCCGCGTTAATCCACCTTGTAGATGTAAATTCAGAAACAATAGTTCATCTGCTGCTGCACAGTTTGTGTTGGTCATCCTCTAGTCCCTCATCAGTTTATCAAACATGTATATCAAACCTGTACTATGCAAAAGCATCTTAAAATCACTGAGAATCCCTCTGGAAAATATGAAGAGGTCAATTAATTGCTGAGTGATTAGCTAGTGTACTGGTTAACACTCCTTCCTTCCCAAATACAGCCTATGAGCAGGAAAACTCCATTCTTCTTTCTCTGAACTCCAGAATATATATTGAACATATGTGGAAAAAAAAACATCCACGAGCCCCTCCCCCAGTAATCCATGCCAACACAGCTGTAGTTTTTCAAAAGTCTGTTGCACCTTCAAGATATATCAGGGAATTCCTGATTCTTACCTGGAAAATCTCATTCTGGATAAGTGCTCTGGTGTTTCTGCAGGATACGAGTCGGCATGTTTACAACAGCTGTAGAGCTGTATACATTTTTCTCTCCAACTAACAATATGATCTGCACAGCCTTAAGAAGATGAAGTTGATAGACTGAAGTTAGATTAGAGTTTCTAAAAGTTTGTTGTCGATGCAAGTGGACTCTTGATATGAAATGATTCTGTTACTTTTTCAGCTTATGAAACATGAGTTAATGGAGGAAAAATAAACAAGCTGCATCCCCAATCAGAACAATAACCTTTGACTGAACTTTAGCTGGAGCTTAAGAAAAACAGAGTGGCCAAAATCACATCATATGTATATGATTCCGTATTAAGCAATAGTGCAGGCTTTTGAATATTTACTTATGTCCTTGAAATGTTGTTATTCCGGTTTGGGAGAATTTACAGCTGGGCATTTTGCTATTCTTCAGGGAGAACAGATGTATTATTACACTGAACAGCTGAACTGTTGAAAGCAGGGAGTGGAGGTTAAAAGTTTCCTGTGGCTTATTCCAGTGTACATCAATGGAAAACCCATGAAGATGGAAAAGTACTGATGGAGAAGAGTGTAGAAGACAGCAAATCATTTGATTAAACAAACATCTGATCCGCCATGAGACGGCAAAAAATTCAACTCGTTCTCATGCACATTATTCAATATCAAAGAATCCAAAGACATGATCTGTTGTTGCAGTTTTATTTTCACATAAAAAATTAAGAGAACCATAAAAATATGTATGCATGGTGCATACAAGTTAGGGATAACGGCACTAACCGCAGTCCCATTTCAGTCTAGCATGCAAAGAAATAAAATCATTTAATGTCAAAATGTTTTTGTCAATCTCACGATAAATAACCTTGAAAGTTTGTAAAGTCAGCATGGTTCTTCCTCTTCTAATGATGTCTTTGCTGGTGCTGAATTCCAACTCCTAGCAGAATCCGACTCCCCTTCCCATATACATGCGTCACACATGCATATATAGGCTAAAAATACACTTGCAGTTTCAAAGAGGAACAACCACAATAGTAGTTGTAATTTGTAGCATCCACATGCCTGTGTAATGCTTGCATAGGAGAAGGGGAGTCCTAATCTCATAAACACATGTGTACAGCTGTCCATGAGGGGGGCTCAAAGTGTGATTTGAGGTGTAAATGGTATAAAAGTGAATTACACTCAGCAACTGTAGGGGGACCCCAAGAGCAGAAAATACCAATTCTTACATAATGCTGCTTTAACTGATCACATCAAGGTTTCTAGTTAAGAATAATGTGTTGTTTTTAACACATCTGTTTTAAGAAGGTACATTACTTAAGAATAAAGTCTAAGAATAGTTGTTTTTGATTATTATTCATAATACATTTGACACATTAAAATACATTTTAGCATTTTGTCAAATGTGCATTTTCTGCTCAAGTGGCTGATTACTGTAATGTATGGCTTTATAGTATTTGAAGGTAGTTTTATAGCATTATAAAAATGTGCATTGTTTAAGAATAGTATGATTTTGTATCTTCTTCTATCCAGGGCAAATATTATGTTTCTGTGAAGGCTCTGTACACGGTGGGCTACAGCACCTCTTTGGTGTCTCTCACCACCGCAATGGTGATCCTGTGCTGGTTCAGGTAAGAGATCAATAGTCTTGAGGGTTAAAACCCCCTGTAACCATAATTATACCAAGAAAACAGAATTTCATGAAATGTTCCCACAGTGAAACACAGATTTTCATATGTTGTAAAAACATAACGTGCTATAAAGGATTTGATAGGACAGTGATGACATATGTACAATGCTCAGATATGGGACTGCAGTTATGGTGTTGGTTAAGTGATTTGTTCAGCATTTCCCACACATGAGCATGTTTGATCTCCCCACAGGAAGCTGCACTGCACCAGGAACTTCATCCATATGAATCTGTTTGTGTCATTTATCCTGAGGGCGATCTCTGTCTTCATCAAAGATGGAGTTCTGTATGCAGAAGAGGATGGCAGCCACTGCTTCATACACACTGTGAGTTATACAGCCCTCTCTCTCTTTCTGTCTCTTTCTCTCCACAGCTATTTATCGGTTGTTTAATGTTTCTTATGAAAGGTGAAATTTACGTCCCTTTTTTTTTGGGTACTAGAAACAAAGCAAAGGAGTGTATGCATGCACACACACACATACACACACACGCACACAGCCAAAACAAGAGTGAAAATAAACAGGTTGGGACGTTTTCATTGATTTGCTGGATCCTGTTATTGGACAGAAGGCAGAAAACACCCTGGTCAAGCTACCAGTTCCATTTTCAAAACAATCATATACATATTATCTGTCAGGTCTTCCCAGGAGATGCACTCTCGGGACACTTCTCACGCCAGCCACCAAAGGTCGAACTCACCTGAGTTCTGATGACTTTTGCTCCCGCTCCCTTTCACCTAGCCCCTCCCGTACCTGCCCCTTCTCACCTGCTCCCTATCCCAGCCAATTATCCTTCCCTTTAAATAGCCTTCCCTTCCCTAGGTGTTTGTAGAGCATAAACCACCAGACTTTTGATCGGCCTAGCAGTCTCAGTTCCTGTAAGAGTTTGATATCTTGAATCCTTATGTTTCATTTCAGATTGAATATCTTCTGGGCTTTTTGTCATTTTTTGAGACACTTCTGGGCGTTGTAATTTTTGGAATTTCTGTTTTGGGTTTTTGTCAGCTTCTGAGCTTTGCACTTTTGGACTTTTTTGTGTTTCATGTTTTCTGGCATTTTTGATGTTTTTGTTTAATAAATCCTACCTAAATGGATCCCCTCTCTGTTTCTGAGCTCCCCACGTTACATTATCAGAATATCATTCTAGTCAAATATATAGTGATTTAAACCTTAATACCATATCCAAGTAATTTTTCAATCAGCTATCACAGAATAATTGCTACTTAGTTCAATTCCGTATGATCCCAGACGTCATATCTAAATAATACCTGAATCATATCCCTAAAATCATCTTTCCAGCGAACCACTTCGCTACAGCCAATGACCCGCTACAGCACTACAGTGACACTGACGTGGTGATGGCACAAAATCTTGTTCCGACAATTACAATGTAGATTTAATATACTCTGATCATCAAAAGAATAGTTGCACCCAGAAGGAATCAACCGACAAGTATGAAACCTGGTGAGTAGGTTTGGCATTGTGAGACATGCGAATGATTCCAGTTTTACGCTCAGCTGCGCATGTGACATAAGCAAGGATGGCCTTATCACAGTACCTGACTGACCCAACAGCCATGATTCAGCGATCAGTGATGCCCTCCATGAGTCATTCTGTTAGTGGCAGACGACTGCATGATGCAGGACTTAAGGCACCAGATGTTAACGACGACTTCCCTTAACACCACGTCAAGGTCGCCAAAGACTGCAATGTTGTCATGCCAGACTGTCATGGAGTGACTCAGAATGGCGGCAGGTCATCTTCAGTGACAAGTCACACTTTTGTCTTAATGGAGACGATCAACGAATCCATGTTCGGAGGCACCGTGGTCAGTGCCAAGATGAACGGTTTGTTGTCACACGTCACATGTCCAGAAGGCCTGGTGTCACTCCACCTCCACCCCTACCACGAAATCTGTAGGAACTGTGTGAGAATATTCAAGCTGCATGGGATGGATTATCACAGGACACCATTAGGAACCTCTACAACTGAGACATGTGCATGTTGCATTATCAACATGGCAGCCCAATGGCATACTGAGAGACTCTACCTCTGTATGTGTAGCTCAATAAATATTGCTAAATTTATTTAAATTGATCATAATTTATTGTTCTTCCCACTGGTTGCAACTATTTTTTGATGATGAGTGTGTATTGCCTTGGTGATACTGCAGGAGTAGAAAGGTTTTGAACTGTCTGTCAGACTGTAATGCCTCTTTTACAAGTTCTGTTTCATTCTAACACTACAAGTGTGTGTTTGTTTTGTTGTTGCAGGTGAAATGTAAAGCAGTGATGGTTTTTTTTCACTATTGCGTTTTGTCAAACTACTTTTGGCTCTTCATTGAGGGCTTGTATCTCTTCACTCTGCTGGTGGAAACCTTTTTCCCTGAGAGGAGATATTTCTACTGGTACACCATCATCGGCTGGGGTAAGCTTCAACACAGTCAGTAGTAGTGGTGTCACTGTGTCACTATGACATTACCTTAATATTTTTTACTGAATTTACCAGTTTTTTTTTTCCGTCTTATTCAAACATTAATATAATAAAACTCATTGGACTAAAATAAGAATAAAATTGCTGTTGCGTTTTTCATATTCCAACTTTTTGGAAATCTGGGGAAATTACTGTGATATGTATTGTGAATTATAAAATTGTCTTCAGGTGCCATTACACACTATATGGCCAGAAGTATGTAGACGCTTGTTCTTGCATCAGCTTGATGGACATCACGTTCCAAAATTAGTGCACAGTCAATATATAAATTCATCCTAAAGTTGCTCAGTGCAGTTGAGGTGAGGGCTCTGTCCAGGCCACTAGAGTTCCTCCACACCAAACCATGTCTTTATGGAGCTTACTTTGAACACATGGGTACAATTATGCCAGGAAACAGGAAAGGGCCCTTAACAAATTGTTTCCACAAAGTTGGAAGCGTAGAATTGTGTAAAATGTCTTTGTATGCTGTAGCATTGACATCACCCTGCATTGGTACTAAGAGGTTGGACCCAAACCCTGAGCCTCAGACCATTATCATATCATTATCAGCCTCAGATTATTATCCCTCCTCCTCCAAATTTTACTGTTGGCGCATTCCAGTAGGTTGCGTTCTCCTGGCATTCACCATATCCGTATTTGTCCATCAGACTGCCAGAGACTAAAATGTGTTTTCCATCACTACAGAGAACACACGCCTTACACCACTGTATGTGACGCTTGGCATTGTGCACGTGATTGTAGGCTTGTGCACGTGATTCGGCCAAGATTTTATTCCATAGTAACAACACAAGGCAGAAATGTCATGAACTGGCTTGTAGCAAAGATGGCATCCTATGACAGTACCATATTTAAAGTCACTGAGTTCTTCAATACGACCCATTCTACAGCCAGCGTTTGTCTATATAGACTGCATGGCTATGTATTTGATTTTGTATACCTCTTAGCAATGGGTGTGGCTGAAACACCTGAACTCAATAATCAGAAGAGGTGTCCACATATTTGTGGCCATATTTCTGCTATGCTGTCCTACAGTGTTGTATACATGCAATTAATTCAGTGCTTCTTTTTATTCAGGAACCCCAACAGTATGTGTGACAGTCTGGGCAGTTCTTCGAGTCCATTTTGACAATATTGGGTAAGAGAGCGTACATGCTTGATGGGGTAGAATTAATGCACCTATCATAATGTACTATAATATCTATGCATTAGATATGATGTGTATTTATATTTTTGTCGACTATGTATCAATGTGCTTTTTATGTGAACAAATCACTGTTGTAGATGTTGGGACATAAATGACAGTGCTGCCATCTGGTGGGTGATAAAGGGACCAGTCATTGCCTCTATTATGGTGGGTAAAGAGACATAGAGATTTGTTTCATTTCTCACGGCCACAACAGTTTCAAGAAAGTTCCATATTTTCTCTGATTGCAGATCAACTTTGTTCTCTTCATTGGCATCATTATAATCCTCGTTCAGAAGTTGCAGTCTCCAGATATAGGAGGAAATGAGTCTAGCATTTACCTGTAGGTGTTGCAGCTTCCTTTTATGTTTCATTAATAAATCCCTATATGCAGTTTGGTGAGATTCCTTTCATAACCAGAACACTGCTATCCATTACTGTATGATTGACAGGCGTTTGGCCCGCTCCACTCTTCTACTCATCCCTCTCTTTGGTATCCACTACACTGTGTTTGCCTTCACCCCAGAGGATGTCAGTAAGCGAGAGCGGCTCGTGTTTGAACTTGGTCTGGGCTCTTTCCAGGTATTTAAACATAACCTGCTTTGTTTATGAGGATCTGAGCCGTTATGCTTGTTTAATGATTGAGGAACATTTTCTTGATGGACCTGAAATTTTTGAGCAATCTTCCAAAACCTGCATCCTGTTTATTTGTTAGTACATAATCTGTCTGAACACACAAAGTTGGAACTTGAGAGAAGGCCAGTTTTAAAATGTCTGTAACCCTTAATATTTGTAGCTAATACCACTTTAATACATTTTATGAATTAGATATCTGTGGATTTCTCGGAAATGTAAGAATGCTTCTTTTCTAAACAATGCTCTGTCTTGCTAGGGCTTTGTGGTTGCTGTGCTGTACTGCTTTCTTAATGGAGAGGTAAGTCTTTGTGTAGATTATGTAGAACTGTATTAGAGCCAAAATACACTTAGCTGGTTCATGCACCAGAAGCTGATCACAGTTATGTGAGAAGGATTTGGAGACATATTTGAGATGAACTGCTATATGGAGATGCATTTTGATTGAAATGGGTTTGAGTGTAATTATTAAAATAATAAAAAAAACAATATAATGAGTAAAACAATATTTGTTTAAAAAAAAAAAAGACCAGAATTGAAAAGAAAACTGACAGAATGCTAAGCTAAATAAAAAATTTCTATTCATTTTTATTCAGTTAATGATACTGGGCAGTGTTGGTTTATTTAAAACACTTGTACCATTTGTCTCTACAGAAATATGTAATTGTGAATCATTAGGATAGCTATGATAACTGACTCCATGCTTTTAAAAAATGTGATCTATTGTATGTAAGTATGTACAAAGAAAAAAGACGTGGGCCTAATACAGAACCCTGTGGAACACCATAAAGTACATCATATTCATTGGAATTATGCTCGGCTAGACTAACAAAGTACTTTCTACCTTTAAGATATGCATGAAGCCAATTTAAGACAGTTCAAGAAAAGCCTACTGAATTCTTAACATGGTCTACTGTATAAAACGCTGTGCTTAACTCTAAAAGCACAAGGACAGAAACCTTATTTTTATCAGTGTTGACCCCAAGGTCATTACTAATTAGCAATGCTGTGTTAGTACTATCATCTGATCGGAAACCTGAGTGATTTTTATCAAAACATAATTTTCCTTTAGGGACTCGTTTGTGCAAATTTTTGCACTTAAAAATTATAGCTTTCAAATTTGTCTTAAATTACCTGAAACTGACCACAGCAGTCTTGAGAGCACTGAACATAATGTCTGTGGTGCCTGGCATGGTATCAGGAGATTCCAAAAGAAATCTGCTTCTGCCTAACAGCAACATTGATGCAGAATGTGGATAAATCTTATCTGGGCATTATCTTCATAAAATGACATGTGTAAATGGGCTGTCTGGTTCAAGTCATTGCAATATTACAATATATATGGCGCAATCTTATTTCTAAATGTCACTTGTCATTGCCACATTACTCTCAGTGGTATTCGAGTACCCCTCAGACATGGTGGGCCTCAAGTACTAAGCTTATTTAGAAAACAACTGGACAGAAATCAGCCAATCCTTTTCTCTCAATTCATGATCCGACCAAATGAGCAATATTGTTTACATTCTTGACTTTCTCCCTTTTAGGTGCAGTCAGAGATCAAGAGAAAGTGGCGAAGCTGGACAGTGAATCGTTACTTTGCTGTGGACCTGAAGCATAGACACCCGTCCTTAGCCAGCAGCGGGGTCAACGGAGGCACACAGCTGTCCATCCTGAGCAAAAGCAGCTCCCAGATCCGCATGTCCAGCCTGCAGGCTGAAACACCAGCCACATGAATGTCCGGCTTGCTGCGCAGACAGCTCATGCCCGCAGACAAAAAAACAACCTCTGCAGACCTAGAGCTATCATAGTCCAGTTCCACATCAAAGTTCTTTTTCATCCTCACTTGTACAAGCTCGGATTGTGTGTGGCCAAACCTGCACCAGATGGCTTTCATCAGACCGGTCTGCACCTGAAGTGCTTTCGAACACAAGAATGGTGATCACATGGTCAAGGAGCTTGAAGAAGCCTCTCAGCACAGAAAACCCCCCTGACATGGCTCAAATCCGTAGAGCCTTGAAGATGTAGTACTCCAGCCTCAACGATGCTACATTAGGTTGCATTGAAAAGCCTGAAACAGTTCTTTGGTGTTGACCCTCACGAAAGCTATTAAAGATGACTCGCCAAGGGGCTGCTGTCTGCAGTTCTAATCAGTCAAATGTGAATGATCCACTCAGCCATTAGGAATGCTTTTAGCCATGACACCGAGGGCTATGAAAAGAAGAAAAGCATTGACATTTCCTTGTATATACCATCAGTCTTAATCAATCAACTTCAGAAGGTGTAACACAATATGTAGATTTAATTCAAAAACAGGACAAACCGAAGGCCTGAACTAGAAGGGCCAGTGGTTATTCCAGCTTTTCTCCTTGCTAGGTGGAGTTCAGGCAGCCTTTGACTTACCATCTTGTACTATTCTGCTTAGGGTAGTGAGCATGGAGTATGTATATGAATGAAAGACCCCAGAAAAGTAGTTCTTATTGACTTGCTCTCTGAGCTCCTTGCTGATTACCACATTCAAATGTGAATATCCATATTGTTGTGTGTCACATCAGGAAAAAATAAGTGTGTAAAAATGCAGAAATCCTAAAGCCTGAGAGCAATTTCACACAGTACGTGCCATGTATTGGTGCAAATTAGCCACTGTAGTTTTAATAGTTCTTAAACAAAACACAGGACATGATCATGTGCCCGACACTGCCAAGAGCTTTGTGTGATAAGTGTTAGGACAAAAAAAAGCACCTTAAACCTTTCTCTTTAGTCTTTAAAGTGAAGTTTAACCATCGTTTTTTGAACTGTGAATGGGTCTGATTGGTCACATCAGGAAGAACAGGACATTCGTTGTCCTCTGAACAGATTGGGTAAAGCTATGAACTCCTGAAAGAGATGAACAAGAACAAAGCTAAGATTTGCAAACGACGACCATTACAACGAGTACCTTAAATCGTAGAGTTGCTTCTATGCGAGTGGATGCCTGTTGTGGTATTTTTTAGGTGACTGTGTGTCTAGTTTTTTAAACAGCCGTTCGTACAGAAAATGTCATTAAAGCTAACTACAAGCAAAACACCTCATGGCTCTGTATTAGGGGTTTGAGTTAGTATTGTCTGCATGAACTTTTCTACAGTTGATTCACTTCTTCACTTCCGCAAAATCATATTTGTAGATACCATTGCAGGATTTACACTTCACAGCTCTGTATCATTATCATGGGGTTTCATATGCATTTAATAGGAATTAATGCTCATGTGGAATTTGTGGAATCTTTTGTTCATGTGGATGGAGTTCATTCTTGACGTGCCATATTTTTAGTACCTTTTTTTTTGATAGCCATTTTGTGGTTTGCCTTTTGTAATTACAACAGTAGAATAAGATTTTCATTATTATACCCAAACATAAGCATTTACTGAAACCCATATAACACAGGGCACTTTTAGTAGTCCAAAGATCGATATTTGGATATTTCCCAATACAGCTGGTATTGCCGTACTAGTTTGCAAAGCCTGAGGAAGCTTTGCAACTGATGTCATTTCAGATGTCCTCTAACGTGGGGTCCTCAAAAGGTTATTTTATTCTTAAAGTGCCTTTTTGCACAAAAAGAGGATAATATAGGCAGAAAGAAAATCTAAATTGAACTGAACAAACGCATGAACTCGTATCACTCCGTGGAAGTGCTTTTCTTGTGCTTCACTACGTCGACGTTTTCAAACCAAGAGGCCTTCAGAGAAGCCAGTTTTGTTTCTAAGCCTTCAATCAGACCTTCGACCTCTTCAGATATTTCCTTTGGAAATGTATAAAATGTGCATTTTTAAGTGATTGTAGATGTCTTTGATATGAATATTTCCAAATTAGGTCACTACATTTTTGAATATGTGATGCTGAACCATTCAATCATATTAAGGCAGCATGAGTAAACCTCCTTTTTAATTAACATTAGACCTAAAAACACTTCCCCGTATCAGTTTCTTCATTTTTTTTTCAAGGCTGTTAACCTTTAACATCTTGAACAGCTTAAATACTTTATAGGTTTTGTTTGAACATGTTTACACATCCCGATGCATTGCCTTGTTTTTTCAAACCGAAACTGCAAAATTAAAGAGAACTAAAAGAGAATAATAATAGAAGATGAAACATATGAAACAATAAAGATTGTATCTTTTTGATATGATTACTATTTATTTCTGTGTATAATAATATATAATAGTCTTGTTTTTAGAATATTGCTTGATGTTGCATCTGAATAATTTTGCATTTTAATCAATTCCAGGTCAGCAGTACAGAATTACAGTAGTCATAAACTGTATATCAGTCTTTTGCCAGCAGACTGCAGTGTTCTACATTGCTGGTATAAAAGGTAGCAGTGTCTACAGGAGTTTGTTCCAGTCCTGTGTTATAAGGTGTGATCTCTCTAATTAAGTGGTTCATGGCAATAGTAAAACCTTGTGTTTTGCAGGTCTGGACCATTTGCCTGTAGACTTTGTGGCCTTAAAGCGATTCAGTACACACCTTAAAGAAACTTAATTTCCATTTACTTTCTGCATGTAGCCAAACTAGCAGCCCCGGTCATTTGTAATATACACATGTCCAAAATGATTTGGCTTGGAGCTTCGTCTTTTCATCTTGATTAAATGTAAACCTTTTCTCCATGGCTCTGAACAGGATGCCGCTTTGCCATGCTCTTTCAGATGAAACACGCACTAGCCACCATTCTGAAGTTCTGTTTGCTTTAAGGTCGTGCCACAAGTAACTTGTCTCCTCTTGATGTCGATGTCAAAATAACAGTATTGTTCAAATGACACATAGCGAGAAACCTAATGTTCTAGAAAAGTAGTTATAGTATATATGTTGAAGAGACGTGTAGCGTTGTGGCCCATTACATGGTTATGAATCGTGCTGAAGTTGCATCTGTTAAGTGCAATACTAAGTATTACGCTACTGCAGCAGTATCTACTATTTGTTGAACGTGGGTAGTTATTTGAATCCTTTCTGTGCTAAAAGATCTTCTTGGTGGTAGTGTTGTTAAACCTGTACAGCCTGCTGTAGTTCTGCCTATAACCTTCTTGAAGCTGATGCATGCGTGTTCTGTGGTTTGGTGGTTTCCTCTGCAAACTAAACATGTAGTTAACTATGTAGATGTTTTGAAACATGTGTCAGCTGAAAATGCAGCTGGACATCACTGCAGTCGGCTTCTCTGCTGGTGGATATCGATGCTGTTCTGTATGACGTCAGTACACTCTTAAAAGTGATGGTTCCTAAAGGGTTCTTGGCTTAGGCATCCAGCCATACCAAAACCCCTTATAGAACCTTTAAGCTACCTACCTTTAAGAAGGGCTGAAGAAACCATCTATTGAAAGGTTCTTTAGCAAATGTGGTATCAGTCTAGAGAACCATTGTATTTAAGAGTGTAGCCTGGTGTGTTATTACTGCACACCAAAGGACTGGCTTCACCTGTCCAGACAGTAGCTTATATTTCTCTCTTAAAGGTGTATTTCTTTCTTTTTCATTTTCATTTCAGCAGAATTATATCGTTGAGATGTTATAAAAGTCATTCAGAGTGGTTTTATTTGAAAGTGCTTGTTGTAGAGAATCAAACCTACTCGTTTCTTTACGGTGGTGGTAACAGGAACCAGGGCTTGCCATGTTTGTAACACAAACAAAACCATTTTACCTTCCACCTAAAATGAACTGTGAACTTATATGTGTTCTAAGTTTTCTATTGGAAATCTTGATAATGGCACAAAAAGAGATCATTTAAAAAAGATTATGATTTTATAATTATTAGTTTTCTGCAGGGACTATTTTGTTGTATAACACCCTGCATGTAGCTCTCTGGAATGGATTAAAATCTTATCATTGAACAATCTTTCATCATACTCTTTCCAGTGTAAACCATTTCATTTAATTGTTTTCTGTGAGTTAGTGAGTCATTAAACTCAGATGTCTGGTTCCATGCTTGTGAGTTAGTCTGAACTCTGAATTTCTCTTGAACTGAGCATTTCCCATCAATCCACTATGAATGACTTTTATTACATTGTTACCATTTAATTATGCAGAATTTTTTTCAACTCTGTTAAATTCCCCTTTAACTCTAACAATTTACTTAACATGCAGTCAGACTGCAGCAGCTCCTGACTCTTACCTTTCAGCTTCGTCTCTGCACCCACCACTGCAGAGTCCATGTGCTGACACGAGCCAACACATTCATTAATCATTCAGTAAGTACTGAGCACAGGGCTATATATGTATTACTGAGCTCAGCTCGTACGCATTGATAACTGAGAACTCGTTTGTACCATATGGAGTCATTTCAAAGCTATATTCGTATCTCACAATACCTCAGTGAAGGCAGACGTCAGCCACATTAAGTCAGTACATCGCAAGCATCCATCCATATTGACAATAATCAACAAAAATCATACAGTGGAAAATTGCATCGTTTCCTTTTTTCTTTTCTGTTTTAATTGAACATGAAGACAACATTGGTAAAGTGATACTTTGTGTGAGCTCATAAACATTGCTTACCTACACGTGTTCCACTCCTGGACCTTAAACAGCAGAGTCTGAATAACCTAATACAGCAATTTCAAGCAAGAGTCAAGCAATGACCGGACAGTTCTTTCTGAATGTAACTACACAAGGAAAAATGTACCACTAATCTTATTTTTGCTGCCCCTGTGGACAAAATATCACTTATTTTTCCCCCCTCATTTTATCTCCAGTCACTACTGCTATAAAGTGTCTTTTTGTTTTGATGTATGTTAGACTTTTTTTTGTATATTTACAAAGTATTACCTTTTGAATTGCATTAAATGTCTCTGAAACTGACATAAATACCTAAGGCTTCGTTTTGTTTTCTGAACAAAAGGCCCTTCATGCAAAAAAATAGAAAAAAAGAAGAAAAAAGAAGAAAAATTCTTTAACTCATACATAACTACTAGATCTCCGAAACAGTGTTTTTTCAACAATATCAACAATAAGTACAACAGAACAACAGAATGCGCACTGTTAGGTGAAGTTAACACCAAACCAGCATTATATTTGGCACTCGTCCCTCTTTATAGTATTCTACAGCACTACATCTGTAGTAATAAATGCTTTCAGGTACACAATACGGCCAAATATTTCACACATTTAAGGAGAAAACACAAGGAACAGTTATGCGTCACATTAAGGCAGGTTGGTGAATATAGCAAGAAGTCTTAAGCTCAACATCGACAGTGAAGTGATGATGTTGAGGATAATTTGACCAGGTGTAGTCAAATTGAAGGTATTTATACACAAAACAAATAGAATGAATGTTATGGCTGAATATGCATATACTGCAAAAGTCAGAGACCATCTTTCATTTATTAAATTTCCTGTCAAAACAACCATTAGGTATGATTTTTTTCATTTTTCAACTTCAGGAAAAAAGCAGAAAACAACAGTATTATACCAACCTCTGCAGTATTTAGTGTGTCCACCCTTTGGCTTTATTATAGCCACAATTCCTTCTGTGAGAACTGCTTTCAATTTTTTTTTCCAAAAAAATCACAGGTATATGTTTTTTCTAGTCTTGGAAATTGGGTACATTTTCCCAAAGACTCTTAATGATGTTGAGGTCTGAACTATAGGTCTCTTTTTGGTTTATTCTGAGAATTCAAAAGATTATTTGATTGATTAGCAAATTTCTTTTCATTTCCTTCGCGCAGTGAGGCTACACATCCTTTCAGACCCACACTGTTGTCTTCTCACAGTGGGAGATGGACATAAATGCCTGTGAATTTTTTTTTTTCAGATCTGAAGTGAGAGTGGAGTTTGAATTGCTGTTTATGTGATGGTGACAGTTTTGGTGGTCTACCAGGTCATGCATGATTGGTTGGCTTCCTTTGACTTTTCCTTCCACTTGTATGTAATTTCAGAAATAAGGTCTAAAAATAATCTTGTACTTAATGGCTGTTTTTACTGGAAATATAATATCTTGCTCTCTGATATTTGCATATTACTGTATCTTAACATTAATTAAACACAATTGTCAAGTTCTGCTTTACTGGATCTTACGCCAGAAGATAGCTGAACTTCTTCATATCTTTTGTTGTTTTTGTGGATTACTCGTCCATTAAAAGCTGAAGACAATTAACAGTACTCATAGAGACTTAGATACTCATAACATTCAGTTAAAACATACAAGGAAAAAAATTCTATATTATATGAACACCCAAAATCCATATTTACATACATATCCTGACTAGGTTCACTTCTAAAATATGTCAGTAAGAGGAAATAAAATGTTTTATACACAACACGGCAACAAATTACTTTGTTAAACACTAGTGCCATAATCCACACGCATAAATATTCAAAATCCCAATTAACGGACCAGTACTGATTCACTTACTAATCTACATGTGGTAAAAATATAGAGATATCAACACATCTAGTAATAATTACAGTGTAACCTAATAATCTTATTTACAAATGCAGGTATCAATAGTATAGCATTTTGAAAGCAAACAGCTTCAATCTATTAAACAAAAATCTTTACAGTCTAGTGCTCCAGATACGTGCACTGCAAAGCATTCTTGAGTAAGACGTTTTCAAAGCAGAATTATTCATTAAAAAATGCTAAGCTAATCACGTGCTTAGTTAAGAAGGTTAACATTCTTGTCATTCATAATCAGATATGATGAAAATTAAGCAACCCAATTTGCATTGTACCAAATGAATGCACAAATGAATAAACTGTTTGAAAACATCATTACTTAAGAAGAGAAAACTTTGGATGCCCTGTAGTGCTTCTCCACTCCTGTATGTGTGCACGCAGGGCCAGTGCACTGTGCAATATGCTGCATTTACTTACAGTTCACATGTGAGTGAATTAGCTATTCCAACACAGAAATGATCAATGGGATTTACAGTGATGTGCTCTTTAGTAAAGTATTTTACACCAAGGTAAGCTTGTAGTAAGGCAATCATGTAAAGCTGGCATCAGACTGAAGCCATGAGCACATTTCTAAACCAAATACCAGGAGGAGCTGTTATTTCACATACAGAACATTAAATATGTTAATGTTGTGGTGCTGAAGTTAAAACGTTGAGCACTGGGTAAGAGTACAGACTGTAACGTTTCTGGGTATTTCCATTTCATAGGCATCATCACGTTAAAGTTTTAGCACTTGTTCAGTTCAACCATTTTCAGTGAGCAGAATAAAGTAATTTGAGTATTAATAACTCACCACAATTTGAACTTTGGCATATTTCTTTGGAGGTGGATGCACTGACTCTCAGAAAGAACAATACAGCAATATAGGGCCCTATTTTTGTGGCAGTGCAAGTGCAATTCAGTGGTAGAAGTGAAACAGTATATCACTGGCATACTGCTAGTTTGGTTGGATTTAAGCACATTTATTAGCATTTGTACCCATTTGCAATGTTGTTGGCCGGAAATTAAAGCATCTACAACAGTATGGCCAGACAGACCCAGCAGTGGGCGTGGCATTCAAAATCCGTTTCTCAAACCCATGTTAGTCCAAAAACATTGATCTACTCATATGGCAAACACGTGAAAAACAGTACTTTCCCGACTTCGCATATAGACACAAAGACACATATTTCTTACAAATCAGTTTTATGGTGGAACACAGCTGGCACTTAGATTTACAGTCAGACTAGATATCGCTTCAGCATGTCTAACCACACCTTTTGATCATGTATTCAAAATATACAACACCACTTGTATATTGGGATGCTGTGTAAAATGTAAATAAATGGCATAAATTACTTATAGACCCATATTTTATTCACAGTATAACATAGAACACATATCAGATGTTGAAAGAGAGACATTTCATGAAAATTATTAACTCATTTAGAACTTGATGCCAGCAACGCTTCTCAGATAAGTTGGGACAGGGGAAACAAAAGGACGGAAAAGTAAGTGGTACTAATAAAAAATGTGAAGCAATTTCAGAAAAATGTTCCTCAATGTAAAATTGTTAAGACTTTGGATATTCCACCATCTACAGTACATAACATCATCAAAAGGATGCAAGGGACAAGGCCGACAGTCAATAGTGGATGCTCATGATCTTGGGGCCCTCAGGCGGCACTGCAGTAATAACAGGTATGATTCTGTACTGGAAATCACTGTATGGGCTCAGGAACATTTCCAGAAATCATTTTCTGTGAACACAGTTTGCTGTGCAATCCACAAATGCAGGTTAAACTGTATCATGAAAAGAAGAACCCATATGTCAACATGATCCAGAAACGCTGCCATCTTCTCTGGGCCAAAGCTCATTTAAAATGGACTGAGGCACAATGGAAAACTGTTCTGTGGTCAGAGGAATCAAAATTTTAAAGTCTTTTTGGAAACCAAATTGTGTTGCATTAGTGCCTATGGTGGGAGCAGCTTACACATCTGGAAAGGAACTATCAATGCTGAACAGTGTATAGAGGTTTAAGAACAGCATATGCTCCCATCCAGACAACGTCCCTTTCAGGAGAAGCCCTCCATATTTCAGCAAGACAATGCTAAACCACATACTGCAGCCATCACAACAGCATGGCTTTGCAGAAGAAGAGTCCAGCTCCTGAACTGGCCTGCCTGCAGTCCAGACCTTTCAGTAGAAAACATTTGGCGCATCATGAAACAAAAAAAATCCAGCAAAGAAGACTCAGGACTGCTGAGCAGCTAGAATCCTACATCAGACAAGAATGGGACAAAATTCCTCTCCCAAAACTCCAGCAATTGGGCTCCTTTTGCAGACTGTTTACAGACTGTTGTTAAAAGAAGAGGTGATGCTACACAGTGGTAGACACGACCCTGTCCCAATTTTTGAGATACGTTACTGCCAAGTTTTAAATGAGTTAATAATTTTCTAAATAAACATCTGATATGTGTTCTGTGCTCTAATGTGAATAAAATATGGATTTATTGTAACGGAGTGGTTGAGGCGGGATGCAATTGCATAGTGGATTTATTTGAGTTAGTCCGGGTAACAGGGGTCAAAACAAAGGTAGGGTATTACTAAAGATATGTCCATAAATAGAAAGAAAACAGCTGAAACAAAACAAGGGTCAAGAACTCAAGACTAACACAAACAAAGAAAGCAAGAACTGAAAGAAAACGAGGGTAAGATTTACGCAGGGAAAACAGATCAGAACTAACAAAGGGACAACAGCTTAAAACTAACAAGGGTACAACAGAGACTTCACAAACAGACAGGGCAAACCGAGGAGTCTTAATACAAGTCCTAATGGGTTACAGATTGGTCTCAGGTGTGGGAGTGGGTGGAGCTAGGGTGGAGCAGGAAGAGCTGTGCTATGACACGAAGTAACCAGAGGGGGCGTTGTGAGACATGAACAGGGACAGGCAGACAGATAGACAGACAAACAGATGTGACATCTATAAGATTTGTAAATCATTGAATTCTGTTTTTATTTACCATTATTTGCATTTTACACAGCGTCCCAACTTTTTTGGAATTGGGGTTGTAAATCTGCTGCACCCACACATGCCAGCATAGCGATTTTATGCCTGATTTTTGCGTTTACACTGTGACCACAAAAATAAGGCCCATGATTTAGGGAATAAGTAATGTTCAATAAGAAACACCTCTCAAAAGAGACCCAAAACACAGAACACAGGAAAAGCTACTATTTCAACTATGCTGAATGAAGAAGTAAGACACTGTTGTATATATTATTGGCAAATAGCAGATCAGCTGAGAATGGATAAAGTGATCAGAGTCCTAAGGAGAAGTGCAGAATCCTATAATGTAAACGTCTCATAGTGTCAGCTCCTGTGGACCTGATCTTGTAAAGAATTGGTTAGAGTAAAGAAAAAAAAACTTTACAAGTGTTTCTAAAGTGTCCTAAGAAACATATTTGTCTGTTTAATGAATTCACAGTCAGTGGGCGGGGCTTCACTGTGCACAATACAAAGACACAAAAACTATAGTGCTGAGCAGGTTTGTGCTTTACTCTTGTTTATGGTGTGAGATCGCATGTTCTGGTGGTTATGAAGTAACCTCTTATAACCTGTAATAACCTCTTGTATATATGTATATTTTGTGTATATTTTTTAAAGCATTTTAGATCAGCGCACACCATGGTAGCCTATTGTTTCTCTGTATATAAACAGTTAAACAGTTTTAAAGATAAAGTTAGTTTATTAAACCCCTGGCTGAGAATGCAACTTTAGTTTGAATGTTGTAACAGCATTAACAATACTAACACTACTGATATTAATGATGCTCTTCTTTCACTGGTGGTATCAAAACTCTTATAAGGATAGGGATACGCCTGAGAGGAAAAGATGAAGTGAAGATGGGTGAGTCGGCACATCTGCATGGTTCAGACTACTGAAATACTGTTCTGCAGTTCGGTGGAAGGCTGCTCCTTTGGGCTGGACTTTTCCAAAACAGAAATCTGAGTGACAGTGCTGCTCTCTGTGAACAGTGTCCGCCTCCTCTTACTGTAGCTCAGGTAACCCTGCATCTGCCACTTCCATAGCCTCTTCTTCAGCTCCGCCTGCACCTGAAAACCACAAACAGCCACATGCAAACACACATACATACAATCTTGTAACGTTGCCGCCTTCACAATTGCAGGTACAGGCCGCTAAAGCAGCAGTTTGTGGCTTACCTCTCCATTGAGAAAACAGTATAAAAGTGCCACAACAAAGCCCTACAAGAAGGAGGAAAAAGCATTAAGAGTACAGAAATATTCAACAAACAAAATACCTATGAAATACTAAGGCTTATTATGGGGTAAATACATGGACTACAATGCAAACTGGCTGAGATATTCTTAGGTTATAAAAAGTGGCCATTAAAGAAGTTATTCTTCATTATTAAAGGAACATTGTGTAAACTTTGAGCAGTGAGGTTGCGTATTGCAACCTGCTGAACCCATCCACCTTCCCCTGCTTTCAACAGAATTACGGTGGCTATCAGGTTTTCTCAGTATCTGATTTAGTTTGTGTCGCTGGTGGTTGTTTATTCTGGCCTATTGATGGGATCTGATGCCGTTGCTTCACCTGCCTCGGCTGTGTGCCACTGCCTTCCTGCTGACCAGTTTGCCTACCACGAAGCTTCTCCCTGTCTAGTGCTGTGAGGGAGGCTCATCTGCACTGCGCACACCATTCGACGATCATGCTATTTAATCACACACAAATCTGTCATTACCTTCCCTGCCTCAAAAACTCTCAACACTTCTCTTATTCATCGCCTATAATTATAAACTGGGTTCCCCCTTTGAGTCTTGGTTCCTCTCATGTTTTTTTCCTCTTCCTTGAGGGAGTTTTTCCTTGCCACTGTTGCCCTTGGCTTACTCTTTGGGGGCTTGGACCTGGATTCTCTGGAAAGCTGCTTTATGACAACATCTGTTGTAAGAAGCACTATATAAATAAATTTGACTTGACTTGACTTGACTGTACCAACACTGCATCCTCCATTGGAAGACAACTTGCTACTATGTAGATTTGAAGAGCTGATTCTAGGCTATTGAAAATACAACAATTAGTAGTTACAGGTATGTTAGATTTCATTTCTGCTAATAGAACCTTGCTAAATTTTACACACTGCTCCTTTAAACCATTTATTATAACAAAATATAGTTTCGGTTTTCCTTATACCCTTTGGTTTTAGGTTTGTTTCTTTAGTTTTGTACCGGAGCTTACTGAACATCTAATAATAAGTTAACAGAAACAAACTGTGCCTTACTAAACATCAAATTATCAAGCACAGGACTAAATCAAGAATCTTCAATGCTAAACAGAAAAAAAATGCAACAAGTACAAAAAGAAGCAAAGATGTTAGATATAAAATGTTTGACTGACCAACTGCATTTGGGATTTAGGGCAATGAAAACTAAAACTTCCCTTTCAATTGAATATTTAAATAAAAATATCTAGATCAGTTAAAATATGATCCTGCTAGTATCTACACTCACTGGTCACTTTGCTAGCTCCACTTACCCTATAAGTGCATTGTGTAAAGTTCTATAGTTACAGACTGTAGCCTCCATTTACACTTTTCACCAATGGTCAGAACCCCTGCAGATTCTTGTTACTACAGTGACACTGTGGTGTGTTAGTGTGTGTTGTGCTGGTGCGGTGTCCACTCACTGTCCACTCTATTAGATACATCTATTTTGCTGATCCACCTTGTTGATGTAAAGTCTGAGACAAGAGATCTCCTGCTGTACACAGGAAGCTGATAACTGGATAAATTTGGTTGATTGGCTATTCTTAGTCCAGCACTGTGGTGTTTAAAAACTGCAGCAGCACTCTGATTCACTCACACCAGCACAACACGCACTAACACATCACCAACATTTCAGTGTCACTGGAGTGCTGGGAATGCTTCACCACTCAAATAAAACCTGCTCTGTGGTGGTCCTGTGGAAGCAGGATGAAGGAGGGCTACCAAAATATGAAGAGAAACAGATGGTCTACAGTCTGTAATTGTAGGACTTAAAAGTATATGGTAAGTGGAGCTGATAAAATCGACAATTACCTAATAAAGTGGCCAGTGGGCATATACTGTATTATAAGGTGCGCTGTCCACCAGAATTCTCTATAAAGCTGCTCAAGCTGCAACATCAAAGTGGTAAAATTTTCTTTGGTCACTAGAGGGCAGTGAGGGTTAACCTGAAAGGAGCCCAGTCCAAGTTCAATGTAGAGTCTAGCGTCCTCCCCTGTGTTCTCTGGCAGGAAGGCAAACACCATGTAATGCATTCCAAACAGCGGGATCAGAAAAAGAGTCGACTTAGCCAACCTCCTACCCAAACACACACACAAGCATACACACCATCAGCATATGGGCACAAATACAGAATTATCAAGTACAGTCTAAAATTGATTAAGACTCCTATTTCAGAGTGTAGATTACAGTTTAGAGTGTAAAGATCAGCTGTATCAATGAAAACAGAGATATCTTTAAGCTCTTACATGAAGTGGCTGGTGTCATTCCCTCCAACTCCAGGAGACTTCAGCTTCTGCACTAGTATTCTGATCACATTGATGAAGATGATGAAATTTACCTATACCAAAAGGATTAGAAATCAATCTTTGCAAAACTCTTATATAATGTCAGTAAAACCTCTTCTAAAACTAGAATTTTCTCACTGTTGATTATGATTAAAGACTTTAAAGGTCACAACCCCACAGACAACAAATAGACAAAACAGTTTAATGTAATAAATTAGCACTGTGTTTGAAAACAGACTGTTCACTCTCCAATCCATACAGTCCACAGCTGTAAAAACTGCCTGTTAGGGTTTGGTGTTTTTGTGACGTCATGGAAAAAGAGCAGTTTATCTCCACCTATTTGAGTTAGTTATAAGGAGTGTTTCAGTCCTGACTGCTTACTGAATAAGGGCAAAATGCAAGGCAGTCATTCAGAACAGAGATAACAGAGTATTAATATAATAATAATAATAATAATAATAATAATAATAATAATAATAATAATAATAATAAATGTTTATTTATAGAGCACCTTTCATACCGGCAGCTCATAGTGCTTTACAGACAGTTGACATCAGTAATGAGGGAGGAATACTAATAATAACAATAATAAATAAACATATATATACATTTAGAAGTGTAATAACTAATAGAAAGAGATAATAATAGATAATGATAGAAAGAGGTCTCTCCGTGTTTCCTGTATTTTCTAAAAGGTATTTGAAGAAGGCAGGCATCTGTAGATCTAAGCTCACAAACTAGAACATAAACAGAGAGGCATTCTCTGATGTAAGCAGGTGCTAGATTATTCAGAGCTTTAAGCCTATTGTAATAGATACAGGTAGCCAGTGCAGCTCTTTCAGTACAGGAGTGATATGAGCTCTCTTTTTAGTTTTTGTTAGAATCCGAGCTGCTGCTTTCTGTACGAGTTGCAGAGGATAGACTAAGGTTTTCTTAGGAATCCCAGTAAGGAGCACATTACAGTAATCAATTCTGCTCGTAACAAAGGCATGAACGAGTTTCTCTAAAGGCTGAACTTTAGCAATATTTCTTAAATGCTAAAAAGCCATTTCAGTGACTTTTTATTTTACATGCGGGATAAAACAAAGTTCAGAGTGTAAGATCACACCCAGGTTTCGTACTTCAGGTTTTATATTAGTAGCTAAAGAACCGAGTTGGTCATAAAGCATTGTTCTCTGAGTTTTAGTACCGAGCATCAATATTTCAGTTTTGTCTTCATTTAGTTGTAGAAAATTAAATTAAAAGCAGCTTGTGTAATTGTAAAGGATAAAGAGAGGCTGGAAAATAGTCACATAAAAATTTATTATGGATTGTTTTGGTGCATAAGACCAAACAAATCTTTGATTTTTTTAATTTGTCAACATTGATAATTAACATGACAAATGTCAATTCATTATTTCTTTCAAGTTTAAAAACTTCAGAAGTGCGTCCTCTCATGGAGACACCAAAGTAGTGTTGCTTTTCTTGCAGTGGAAAATGCCTCCAAGCGGAGAAGTAAGAATGGTCTATTATATCAAACATTTGTTTTTCTAGTCTTGACTGAGTGATTGACATAGACCTTTTCTTTCAATGGTCCTTTGTCTAATCTTGCATCATTTCCCTTGTGTCTGCTCATTTACTGATTGTGCTCTAACATAGTAGGTAGCATGCAGTATGTGACCAACATGAATTTTCCTGGTACATCAAAGATACCTGGATGATATACTACCTTGGCCAGTATGTAGCCAAATATTTCTTTGAGATATGTTGGATCATATTGTGTCATATTTTAATTCAAAAGACTGACCATCAAAATGAATTTGGTTTAATGTAAGACAAGATGTGATAAAAACTACTACCAGGAAAATGTGATCGGCATAAGTATTCAAGCCCTGTGCTGTAGAAGCTCCTAGTTTACATAGATGAAAGATGTTTAAGAGTTTACATAGATGCCCCAACAAGGACACAGCTGGCTTTGAATTGGCTTCTACCTGCGAAAAAAACTTTCATCTTTTCTGGAGTACCATTCAAGTACCATTGATCAGACTATGAATCTGAAGGAAAGCTATGAACATGAAAACCAAAGAGCATCCTTAGAACTCTAAAAATAGAGATAAAATTAGACAGACATAGAAAGGACAGAAAAAAGACAAGCCTACAAAACATCATGTTTCGATACGAACACTGTTGGTTCAACTGAGAGAAAATGGAAGATATACCACCCAGGCACTGCCTAGACAAGGTTGTCCCTCAAAAATCAGAATCAAAGCAGGAAAAGGATTTATGAGGGAAGTCACTGAGTGGCGAAGAATCACTTGATGTCAACAATACCAAAAGCTCTGCATACAACTGACCCGTAGGGGAGGGTGGCTAAAAGTAAAACCACATCAGAGCACGTCTGGGCCAAACCAAAAATGTGGGATAAGACGGCATGATATTGTAACACCCTAATCGAGGGCTGTGTTTCTGGTTAAAATTAAAGAACAGTGTAACAGTCAAAGTTTATGCTGTGCCTTTAAGAAAGGGGCACTGTATTTACATATTTCTGTGTGACCTCTGCAGAAGAGTGGAGAAGAGACTGGGTTTTTGTGGTTATCCTACCATTCTTACTTTATATCCATCTGCACTCTCTGTAACGCTATCATAGAGCTTAACTACAGTCTAACTTACGTGTAAGTGGACCATCGTAGCCGTGAGAGTGGGTTCAGTTGGTAAATGTGAATAAACAAGCATATTGGAGTACCCGCACCAATGTCTGTTTGGCTCAAGTGTTTATGCTAACTCCTCCCCGCATGGCTACCCCGAAGCCTCTCCTTCACTCTCCGGGCCGAAGCGTTACAACAGATGGATGCTGCGAGACAACCTGCTTTAGTTTACTAAAGAAGCAAAGCTCAACATGAAATGCCACCTTTCTGCAGGACAGTGATCCCAAGCACAAGGCCAACACAGGAGTGATTAAACAGCAAGAAGATGACTGTTCTTTAGCTGCCAATTCAAACTCCAGATCTCAATCCAGTCAAGAATCTGTCTCACTGTTTTAAAGATGAGGTCCATCCAAATAACAGGAAAGCTTCAAGTTGTTAAATACTTATGCACACAGCATTTTTCAGTTGTTAATGTTTTTTAAAAATCTAAACAGAAATAATGAACAATTGTGTAATAAAAAATATTGGCTAGAGAAATCTCTGTCATTTGTAATCCAGATGAATGAATGAATGACTTTTAATGGGGTTAACTACTTTTGCAAGGAACTGTATATCTGCTAAAGAGCTAAAAACCAGCTTGCTACAGTTACACGCTACAAATGCAACAGGTGCCGTTTCAAACACAGCCTTCATCCAGCCTACATCCTGCCTCAACACCTCCCCTTGCTGACACGTGATATTACATGGTTTCCACTAAATAACCAGGATGGTCTTTATCGTGTTAAGCTCATGCTCATCTGTATTAAAAACATTTGGAAAAGCGAATGGTCCTCATCTTTCTGACAGACAGAGTATGTACAATATGTACTTACCAGAAGAGATGTTGTAATTGGTCCTTTAATAATCCACCAAATGAAGGCTACATCCGTATCGTCCCAGCACCTTCAATGTTAATTAGGTAAAGCAAGAAATTTAGATTCCCTCAACAGATCTGCTCACAGCACTGGATCAGCATTCATTACCAAATCTCAGACTATGCGTTTTTACATTGCTGACATCACATTTGTATATATATCAGATCTGGCCTTGCACAAGCCCCTGGAAAAGCTCTGAGGGTAAGCTGGGATTTCCTTTACTCATATAAAAAAAAGCCTGCCTGTTTCATGCGGTGAAGCACTTAAGACACCAAACTGGACTCACCCCCTGTTGTCATAGAAATTCCTGGCCAGAACCCAAACAGTCAATATTGTTGTTGGAAGACCTATGAGATGCAATAAACGGCTGAGCATCAGACAAAAAGAGCTCAACAACATGTTCAATTATTTTAGCATGCTGAACACCAGACCACCCTACAGGTCAAGGGAAGTTTAGCTACAATAAGGAGGGTTGCGCTCATTAACAAAATGAAAAGAGGTTCTTCTTTATCATATTGTAACTGTCCAAAGAAAAATATGCATCTCCCAATAGTAGCTTAGAAAACATAAATAGTAGCTTTACAGGATAAGACATAAATAGTAGCTTTACAGGAGACCAAGACAAGAAGACAAAAACTCTTAATTTTGTTATTTGCATGTTATTATGTTTGATCCTTTAAAAACAAATCTAATTTATCATTTGCCTTTTTTGCAGATGAAAAAAATATCTCTTTAAATATTTCTGCAGCACTTTTATATGCTGTTAATAAGCTGACCAGACAAAAAATCAGTCACCTGTGACTGAAACATAGCTACTTTTGCTGTTCTGTTAAGCTTTCCAATGTAAAAGTACGATAACAGGATCATTTCATAGATGTACTTGATAAAATTAAGAAACGCTTTTTTTATAGGTTGTAGAGTCACTGCACACTCTTGATGTATTTTGTATGCCTTTGCTGGATGGATGTTTTGTAAGTCTCTCTTTTAAGTCTCTCTTTTATGTGCAAAAATGTAAATGTAAATGTAAACGCAGAACATTTCTAATGTGCTTACCCCAGCCGATAAGGATGTACCACCAAAAATACTTCTTTTGTGAGACAAATGTGAGAGCCAGCAGAGTCTGCAGGTACATCCCCTCCACCAGCAACCAGAAGTAGTTAGCCAGGATGCTAAACTGGAAAAAGGCCACTGCTGCTTTACATGAAGCCTAGAGAGAGAGAGAGAGAGAGAGAGAGAGAGAGAGAGATGGCGAGGGAGAGAGAGAGAGAGAAAGGGGAGAGAGAGGGAGGGAGGGAGAGAAAGAGAGAGAGAGGGAAAGAGAGAGAAAGAGAGAGAGAGAGAGAGAGAGAGAGAGAGAGATGGCGAGGGAGAGAGAGAGAGAGAAAGGGGAGAGAGAGGGAGGGAGGGAGAGAAAGAGAGAGAGAGGGAAAGAGAGAGAAAGAGAGTGGGTGAGAAAGTGAGAGTGTTATAGAAAGAGAGAGACAGAGAAAGAAAGAGAGAAAGAAAAAAGAGAAGGATAGAAAGAATGAGTGTGAAAGGCAGAGAGGAAGAGACAGGGCGAGACAGAGTCAGGGTGTGAGAGAGAGGGGGTGAGAGAGGCTGCAAAACACTGTCAAACTTTGATTTATGATGGTGATTAGTGAGAGAGCCGCTTATTTTCACACAGAATAAACTGAGGTAGCTGTTGCCAGCGTGTACACACCTTTTCATACCAACTTCACTGCACATCTTGTCAGTGACATTAATGAGTCCAAGTACCTAGAGTGATCGGAGTCAACTGTTACATAACCAGACAAGCTAACTGTACAAGTAGACTCTCTGCATTCAGGCCTTTCATAAGTCTTAAGGTACTTTGTCTTTGGTACCTCATCACTGGCACTGTTCACAGGGTTCAAGCTGACAACCATCTTACATATAAAAATGCAGGGGGATCATGTCTAACCTGATGTTTAGAGAAAATGAAAGCTATAGAAAAATTTGCCAGCTAAGAGCTCACCTAGTTCTCTGCAGAACAATAATGAAAGTTATTAATGTGTTCTTCTTAATCAGGCAAAAAATCCATTACATGTCTAAAAGTGCCTGTTTTCAGGGGAACTGAGCTGAAACTGAAGGACTCATTTCTCTTGTCTTTTTAATTCAAGCATTACAGTTACTGTTCCACAGCTGGAATGTAATTATGAAGAAAAGTTCAATCTTTAGTGTCAGTTCAAAATCCTTTGCTTAAGGACTGTGTCCACAGGAAGGCAAGTGCAGCAGCACGCCTGACCATCCTGACCACCAAGAACACAATGCAGTAAGTGGCAGATTTACTCCTGTTTTTGCTCTTGCAAAAAAACAAAAAAAAAAAACCTGTTTTTGTGGGGTTTAAAACATGATTGTTTACTAAATAGCTGCAGGAGCCTGTTAGCCCCCACAATAAGACCAAAGAGGCAGTCACTGCCCTTCTGCACTTTTGTCTCATTGCATATGCATGCTTAGGAGTTTCTCTCTCAAAGCACACAATGCTTAAAGAGATTATTATAATGAAGCATCTACTGCAATTTGCCAAGACTAGTAGTAAATACTGACTGCACACTGTTTAACTGTGAATAGCTTGTTTTATTTTTGACACTATCATGACTGCCCTTGTTTGAGCTCAGAGAAAAGGAGAGATTTTTAGGACACAATTATTTACACTCATCATCAGAAGAATAGCTCCACTCAGAAGGAAGTGTTGGATTGCAATGCTATTTGGAAGGAAGGTAAAGGTTACCAGAAACAATAAATGATGATAAATTTAGATAAATATTTATTTGGCCGCACATACAGAAGTAGTGTCTCTCAGTATGGAGCTGGGCCGCCATGTTTGCTAATGCAACATGCCTGACCTCCTGGCATGGAGTTGTATAGGTTTCTAATAGTGTCCTGTGATAATCCATCCCATGCAGCTTGAATATTCTCACACAGTTCCTGCAGATTTCGCGGTAGGGGTGGAGGTGGAGTAACACCAGGCCTTCTGGACATATGACACATGACAACAATCCGTTCGATGACTCGTCAATGAAGATGACCCACTGCCATTCTGAGTCACTCCATGACAGTCTGGCATAACACCATTGCAGTCTTTGGCGACGTTGATGTGGTGTTAAGGGCAATAGTCGTAACAGTCTGCATGCATGTAGTCCTGTGTAGTGCAGTAGTCTGCCAGTGGTGCTGGCTCTAACAGGATGACTAGTGAAGGGCCTCACTGCTCAATGTAATTGTGGGTAATGGGTCAGTCAGGAACATCAATAAGGCCTGTCCTTACCTCACATACACGGCTGAATGTGAAACTCGAATCATTCACATGTCTCACAATGTCAAACCTACCCACCAAGTTTCATTCTTCTTTCTTGTCGGTTGATTCCTTCCAGGTGCAGCTATTTGTGCAACTATTCTTTTGATGTTGAGTGTACGTTCAATGTGAAAAAATATGAACTCATTTTAATGAATGAAACCCTAAACATCTTAGAAGAATAATGGTTTAAACTATAATTTATTCAAACTATTTTTCTTAATAGTAGATTTTAATTTAAAAATCTCACAGATCTCCTGGCTGTGCAACCTCTGCTCTAACAAAGCTGCTTGTTAATTCATTATTTTCTGACTGCTGTGTTATCTGGGGTTCAGTTTCCACTTCCGGGCTCTGGAGTCACAAATGCAACATTTGATGATCGGTTACATACCACAATGTTTAACTGATGGTTAATGAATTACTTGATCCATAATGACATGATTCATAATTCCAGTCCTGTGATTTTTCAATGTCTTTATAATCAAATGGTTATGATGTAAACAAGATCACTCAGAGGGGTTTGATGTCAAATGCTCTGTTTCAGAAAAGCAAAAAGTCAGAACTGTTCACAATAGTAGCCATAGGAACCAGACATCTAACAAGTCCAGATCCTCTAAAAGCTCCCCCGCAGAAAGTAGTTACATGATATGGTCACGAATACACTCCCTGTGTACACAGTTTATAATGGTTCTGATGTACAGATTTTCTATATTTACCACATTACATCAACATTACGTACATCAACAGCACAATTATGCAGAGCCTTTGGAATATCAGTGGAATTCCTGTTGCTGAGCAGAGTTTGCCAGCTTTAGCACATCTGACTCATCTACTGATTATTATCGGGCCTTTGACAGATATCGGGCCCTTAAAATATCAACGGCTATAAAAGGGTTAACAGAGACTCTTTCTCTTGAGCAAACTCAACAGGTTTCATCAGCTGGTTTGCTGCCCTGAGCATATGGATTAACAATCTTCTGGTTAGGTATTGGCTACAATCACTTTTCCCTATTTTTAGACACTGAGTGCATTTACATGCTGTTCATAATCTGATCGTTATCTGATTTTGGTGGTTATTTGATTATTCTGATTACTCTGATATACTTTGATTTCTTAGATTGGACTAAGTCCTTGAATCCAATTAAGAAACCCGGTAAATAGAGTTGGATGTTAGCTCAGTAATCAGATTTCTGAGTATGTAAACTTGTACTCTGACTTCTTTTGGATTTCTCAGCCTGCACATGTGCAAAAACAGACCACCGTACAAACAACAAGATACCAACAAAACACTTATGAAGCATTGCTGAAACCAACTACATGCTTGATGAAATGAAGGATTTAAATATTCTTCATCTTGTAGATGATATACAGTACCAGAGTACAGATACTCATTGAAGGATTCTTCATTTTTAGCTTACTGCTTTGCATTAGAACAAAAGCGATGACATCAAACTATCAAATAGCACTCAAGGAATTATGCAGTCACCTCAAAAATTCTCAAAAATAGAACTTTACAGGAGGATAACACAGCTTTCTTAAACTGCAGTGGCGGTTGACATAACAAGATTTTATTCTTAGCAATTTGGATGAATTCTATTGGTCTCTCCATCATCAATATTCACAACACTGAAAGAGTGACTAGAGCTTTTAATTTGTGCTAAAAAAGGAAGATACAAGTTTTTTTGTGCAACAAAATATATATTAGAGGTGGCAGTACTACAAAAATATAATACTGTGATACATCAGGAGTATATGCGGTATAACAGGATATTTATTTTTTCAGACATCTAATCAGTTGGGACTGTTAGGCATAAGCCTGTAGAGTTTTTATAACAACCAAAAACATCCATTTAGCTGGGTGTGTCTAAACCTTTGACCGGTAATACATGTTTATATAAAGTGACGCAAATGTGGTATGAAGTTTAAGTTTTATGTTTATGCCAACTCTTCTTCTTGTGAGTATATTGGCTGTTCAGAAAGCAGAAATCTGATTACTGCCTGACTCATGTACATCCAGAGTTTTCCCATTATCTGATTACTCAAGTGCATGTAAACGCGTTGATCAGATTATCGACAAAATCTGATTTTCTGCAGTTAGCAGATTATTGAGAGCATGTAAACACACACTGTAATAGTGGACTAGGAAAAAAAACTACTTACATCCATTAAAATCATGACATTTATTGTACAGCATCATCTGAAGTCTATAGTGAAGAATTTCCCTTTCAAAAGAGGATCATCTAATGGACAAATTGGTTTAGCCTTATTTTGCTAGATTGGACCGTGTTTTCAACATGCTTGTAGCAGGAGAAGAGATTGTACAAGGGAACTCTGAAACATGGAACACAACTTGTGCTGTAGTTCTGGGCAGCATCAGAGAGCCTGAAGAACCAAAGTCTAATTAATTATCAGCTAAAATTGAATGACTGAAGGGCCTCTGCATGGAGATAACTGATGTTTTGCTATTTAATTCTAAGGTCTTCTTTCTCTTTTTTCTCCCCCGTGAAAACTAAATACAAATAAATATTAATCCCACACAGATCTATGTGATTCCAGTCGGTGTGACTTACAGTAGACATGAAGCAGTGGTCCTGGGTCTCATCGGTGAAGAGGACGCCATCTTTAATGAAGACAGCACTAGCTCTCAGGATGAAGGAGGAGAAGAGGTTGATGTGGATATAATTCCGTGTGCAGTGGAACTTCCTGTATTGAATTTGTACATGTAAAAGTATTCTTACAAGGACTTCATGATATACTGAAAGCATATGTTAGCTTGATCTGGTTTATATATGTGAGTAACACTGTAAACACTGCTGCTAAATTTGGTCATTTCTCCACATGCATTATGGACCAGACTATTTAGTCATAGGGTTAATAGTGATGTTCTTTGCAGTACCTGAGGGCTGTGAAGACAAAGATAGCCGAAATGAGGGAGATGAGTGAGGTAGCATAGCCTGCAGTGTACACCTGTTTGAAAGTGGAATAATACGTGGTCTGAAAAAAGAGAGTAAGAGAGAGTTTAGGAGGATTCATTAAGTGTTTCAGATGAACTCTCTGAGAATTAAAGCTAATATATTACAACACAATTCTCCCCAAAGTCAACTGCCAGCTTGGGTTACTGTTATGTGATCATTCACAGCTTCTCTTTAGCTTTTACTTTGTGCTTTGCTTATATTATCCTACTTAGGCAGATTTGATATTCATATTTGAGGGTTGTGAGATAATTAGAAGATAATGCACATTGTCAGGATAAAATACCGCAGTTATTACATGTATGCGTTTATAAAGTGTAAGATGACATATCGTTGCTGTCCAAAGAAAAACACGTATCTCCATTTTTTTTCGATTTTGACTTTCATGCATCATTTGAACACAGCAGCTGCTGTTTACACTGTGTGAAAATTTTATGATGGACCAACAGAAATGGCCCAAACCAGCTTGGAAAAAAGTCTGGTTCCATTGACTTACACTGAAATTGAATCAGGTTTTTGACCTCTCCTGTAAAGAGGATACTTGTTTTTCTTTGGACAATGACAATATTTATCATTGCCTACCTTATGAATACACTGTCAAACCAGGCAGCAGGCATCATGATGCACCAAACGAGTTACATAAAATGAAGAAGAAAGTTTTCCACACAGAAGAAAAAAAACGACTTAAGGAGATAAAATGTGCGCTTTCAGTCATTTATGCTAATCTCAACCTTGACCAGCCAAGTAACTTTTGAGTATGAAGTTTTTTTCCTACAACAGAGCACATCCCTTTAAATAAGAGCAGCAAACTCACATTAACATTTGCCCATTAATCCCAATGAATATTAAACAAAATATCAAATATTTTAGAAGACATAAGAAATCTTGCGCTGGAAAATCTGTAGCCCAGGAAAAAAGTGGTATAGTTTTGTGACTGTTTTTGTCCCAGATACACTGATGCTTAAAAAGAATAAAGCACTGTGATAAACACCACTTATTAATTTAATTTCCAGTCTAAATGGCGAGTAAGTACAAATAAATTTTCCAGAGTTAAGAACAAAATCTGAAAATTACATATAACTGAAAATTACCCAGAGGCCCCAACAAATACCACACTTTTCAGCATTCAGCATGTCCACCTTTTTACAGCCTCCATTCCTTTTTTGAAACCTGATTTCAGTGTTTCAAAGAAATCTACAGAGCAATTTTTCCAAACACATTCAGTAATGTTGAGGTCTGGACTTTGGGGTGGTCAGTCCGTTATTCGGAATACATGCAGCTTCTTCGTTTAATTTGTAAACGTTCTTCTTTTTTGTCTATTTTCTCAGCAACAATTTTCTTGATTGCTACACTTTCAGATTTATAGCGTTTAGTTGTCTTCCCACAGTGGAAGGATGGACAGAAACACCTGTGGATTTATTCAGACCTGAAGTAAGAGTGCAGCTTGATTTTCTCCTCCCTCTCGAAGATAGAAGTTTTAAGAAGTGTTTATCTGATGGTGACAGTTTTGATGGCCTGTAAGGTTTTGCACAGATAGGTTGTCTCATTTTCTGAAATATTACTGGATATGCAATAAATGAAGGCTGGCCTCTGACTTTGGCACAGTACTGTATAAAATTTTGAAAGTATTTGATGTCAGGCATAAAGACGTATTCTGTAAAATATACAATATGCCATAATATCTTACATTTAGAATTTTAATGGAAGATGCTATACAAAATATAATGCATCCATCATCTTGTAAACCAGGCCACCGTCACCTGCAATGATTCTCTAGGTGCATCTATTACCTTATAACAGCTTGCCTGAAAGAAGGAGAGGTGAAACTCGTTATTAAAAACAGCTTAAGCAGGAAAATTAAATCTACTATGCAGGAGAGACTCCATTATGTTTTTGTCTGACAAGTCGGTCACGTTAATTAGTTTGTTCGCATTAGGGACATGCTCCACTGTTAGCCTTGGTCTGCTTTTCCATTATGCATGCGTATGTGTGTCGATGTGTGTTTGTGCATGCACATGCACGTGTGTGCATGAGTGCAGGCACTTATACAAGTGTATGTGTGTGTGTGTGTGTGTGTGTGTGTGCGCATGTGTGTGTGCGTGTGTGTGTGCTGAGGATTAATATATTATCACTCTCTTAATGCAAGGCAGTGTCTCCAAAGCTCTCATTAGCATTTGACTGAATATTCAGGCACTTTGCAATAAAGTGGTTGAGACAGCAAAGTAGGGAGAAAGAAAAGAGAGAAGAGTATAAAGAAGAGAAAGGTGGGGTGACGGGGGGCTCGAGATATACTGCTTTGTCTATGTTATCTTTCTCTCTCTCTCACTCTCTCTCTCTGTATCCATTTCTGTCTGTATTTCATTTAAATTATTTGCTGCTACCCTGCAGTCCAGTCGTGCATTCACACTCGCTGTCTTTATCGCTCTCGCATTGCTCTGAGGTGAATACACAAACTGAAAGCGAGCGAGTGGGAGATATAGACACTGCGTTAGTCTCCAATTTTCCCCATAACTAACAGGTCGTGCAAGGATTCACCAGCACTGAGAGTAATTAAGCGAGAGAGAGAGCGAGAGAGAGAGCGAGAGAGAGAGCGAGAGAGAGAGGAGAGAGAGAGAGAGAGAGAGAGAGAGTGAGAGATTTTCATGGAAGAAAAGAGGTTAAAGAAACATATAGATATAAGCCAGTGAGTATAACTTCACACAGAAGAGTAAAACTAAGAGGGAAACGGCAGAATGTAACATAGAAAGGTGCCTCTGGATGATATTTTGAGTTTAATAAATCTCGAATGACAAGAAATACAAGGTCTAAGAGTAAGAGACTTTTTAAAGCATTATAAAAGTTTAAGTTTTTATGGTTTCAATACTTCTATATATATTGAGCTTCCTAGTCAAATAATTAATCTAAACAATGATTAAACCATGAAGGTGTCACAGCACACCTGTATTTTTTGCCTAAGTGAGTTGGCAAAAAATAACCCATAAATTAATTCTAGTCTCTGCAATAAAAAATCTCATTAAAACCATTACAGATCTCACTTAGTCTAGACTTAGGATCAATCTGAGGCTGGAAAACTGTCCTTAAATGTGTTAATGACAGCAATAAAAGGATAAGGAATCGTTATTCACCTCGGAGTCCTCCACTTCCACAAATTCACAAGCATCCTCGTAGGACGGGTAAATGTCACTCCAACCGTTCTTAGTACAGTTCCGGTATATATAACCTAAGAAAAAAGCACACGTTTCAACATCACAGGTCAGATTAAACAGCAAAACAGCTTATATAAATAAGAACAGAATCATTAACTGACCATTTACAGATAGAAATGAATCATTAATTCGATTCGATTAATTTGACTCATTTGATGTTTATAAATGGCAGGTCATGTACTTGTTGATACATGTACTCATATTTATAAATGATGCGCAAAGTCTTTGCGAGTACATTTAAGCTAAGCTTTATGCTTTATCCAGTATGTATATATGATCTTCAAATATCTAGGTAAGTCACACATTAAGTTATGAGGTAAAAGTTGAAATGATGTAATAATTTTAAATAGTTTGTTTTGTATAGTGCTGTAAAGCTCTGAACTAGGCACTGGCAATTTTTAATATAGGCTCCAAAACAGAAAGCAAACATTTTTACATTGAAGGGTTTGACAATTCGTTTGAACGTGGGTGCATGCAAAGTAGCATAAGCCATTCAAAACTAATCCAAGGCCTCGTGAAGCTCAATGTAAGATCTGATGATGTTCAATAAACAAGCCTCCTGTCAGTCCATGGACGGAATATCTTATCCATGGACAGAAGTCTTATAAGTCCCCCAACAAAAAGTAACTTGTGTGAAGTACACATTATATAGGACTCATCATCCAAATTGCATATCCTCCTGGGTGGCGGGGGCTGCTGGAGCCTCACTCAGCTTTGGACAACATTATAAACTAGGAAATTAGGAATTTTGGAAGTCCTTGTTAGTCTGGTACTGTTCCATAATCAGTACCAAAAGGGGTCCCCAGATGTGTATTATTTATAGCTATTAATTATTGACATTAGTCCCCATGAAAGGCAGCGAATGAAACACAGAAGAGACCACGAGTGTGTTAGCGATACAGTTTTACTATTTCATACGCTGCTTCTGATGCCATTTTAAAATCCTTACAGCCTTCGATCTTGAAAACCATGCAGGCTCAAGAAACCACATCAAGTTCAGCTGCAAGGTGAACCAGGACAGTCTCTAATAACCACCCGCTATGAGCATGGCTACTTTCTCTGTGGAGCACTCCACTGTGAATAAGATCAGTGGTTTTATTGATATGATTATGGTTACTGCTGTTGTTATTGTTCTTGTTATGTAGATATGAGCATGGGTGAGTTCTCTGGCAGGCACCCAGAGCGGTAAGCACAGTTTCTGGCATTATCCTCTGGATTAAAGGCCTCAGCTGACAAGCCCCAGATAATAAGAGCTTTTCTCTGTCTTCAGCCGGGGCAACAGACAGCGATACAGAGTGAATATCAGGAATTAGGGAAAGACATAACGACAAAGGTTTAATAATAAATGTTATTTTGAACTTAAGAAAGGTGGGAATGAGGATTGGGAGGAGGAAGAGTAGATTCTTCTGGGTTTTTTTATCCATTCTTCTGTTTTTTTAATCCAACTGTGACAGATAAAACACATACATAGAAAGAGGGGAGGATGAAAAGATGGACATAAAAAAGCAAGTGACAGAAGCAGTACAGAGAGGCAGAGAGGAAAGCAGTCATGTTGCCTTGGCTTTGGGCTTAGATGAAGTGTGTTCTGACAGCTATAAATATGCAACAGTGATAGAGTTTCACAGCTTAAAAGACCTACTGATTCAGCTCACACCAAAATATTCATCCTAAAAAGAGTAAGGGCTTTACTAAAGTGATGACTTTATTATCCACACACATTACTACTCTAACTGTAACAGCACGCTGTTGTAGGTAATGGATTATTGAGTTACTCGATATGCATTCATTTCTTTTTCTTGTTGCTGTTGTGCTTTAGTGTTTTATGCATGAATATATCCATGAATAACGGAAACTCTGGTGCCAGCTGGACAGCACCTTAACTTCAAAAGTTCTGAATTTTAGAGAATAAGATTAGATCAGACACATACAAATACAATCCAGATCAGTTACGTGTATGTATGCCCGAGTGGACTGCTTTCACTAGCGTTCATTTTTATTTCATAACTGTGAGCACACTGCTTAGCTGTACAGAGCAGCAGGAAAAGTATTTGGTCGGCACCTGATGTTAAAACCTGCAAGTTCTTGCAGAAACACAATGACACACATCAGTGAATCCATAAATGTGTGATTCACTCTTAAATCTTTGTGCATATAAAAGCGGTGTAAACCCCCCAAAACACAGCTGAGGTTAGCTTCCTATATACCAGCTTCTTGTTCAGATTTCCCCATTCCACTTTAAATTGTGCAGCAGTTACGTTCTGGCACTATTTAAGGTGGAACAGGAAAATACTATCTATATGTATAACGGAATGCTGTATTATAGGCTATACATGAAATAAGATTAATGTAAAACCAAGTTACAGCCCAACACACAGCAGCGCATGCAAACTGTACTTTAGTGTGTATTTTTTCTCTTAATATTGCTATTTCTTTCAATTTTCATAAAGAGATTATACATAGTGCAGCTCTAAATGTAATTAGGACATTTCAACTACATAGTTAGTCATGTAATGAACATCTAATTTAGCATATACTTAAATCAATGTATGAATATGTGTTAGAATTGGATTATCAGAAACATACATCCTCAAATATGTAAAAGAACAAAAAAGAAAGCAAATTAGGACCTGCATTTTATACTTTTACAAGGAGCTTTAATACTGGACACGAGATGATCACATGCTGGATAACGGAGACCAGCAGATTCACCTGGTCTTTACCTTTTTCAACAAACTTTGTTCATAATGTGGTGACTAATTGGTGGCACTGGTTCTTACTAAAGATGAATTAGATGTTATGGACAGTTTGAAAACAACAAACAAACAAACAAACAAAAAAAAGTAAAGCGCAAATAATACTAAATATGCCAAAATTAGTAAATTAGTAAAGTTTTCAATTTCTGCAATTTTTACTTTCTATTGACATGCACACATCAACACCTCTTATCTTTCTCTGTTAGTTTTGATGTTAAGAAAGGACAGAAACATGTCAAAAATGTAAATAATTATAACGGTTCAAATTCAAATTTCAATAAGAAAATGAATACAGAATTTCTGCTTCTATCAATGAGCTACAAAAGAAACTTCATGAAACAAAATCTTGAAGAGTCATTTAAGCATGTCACAGTGCACAAGCAATCGGGCAATTGGCTGCCAAAGTGTACTATTTATTAATATACTCTCAACATAATTTACAGAGTTCTAGATTCTAGATGTGGCATATGCATCTGAAGATCAAATAAATCAGCCATAGACAAAACATTATGTGTATCAGTACCTACTGTGTGGTATACTATAAAGAAGGAGGATTGCTGGTGAGTAAACAAACTGGCAGACCACGCAGAACCACATTAACATGACAGAAGAACCTTTTCAGTAATGAAGGAAATTTCTTGAACAGACCAGGAATAGGACAACATCAATAACAAACATGGAATAGATGAAGAATATTTGAAAAAAGCCCACCAGCATTACCTTCCAAACTACTTCCACACACTGTGAGCAGGCCAGGCAATGAAAAAAGGAGGTAGACTTTTGGGACAAAATCTTAAGGACAGAAGAGCTGATAAAACTCCTTCTGATTTCAAGCTAACCACCTCATGCATGAAACATGGTGGCATGTGTATGTTTATTTATGTTTCTGCTAGATGAATTCTGGAGTAAACAGCAGGTTCCACTGAACCCCACTGAACATTTCAGCTACTCCAGACAAGGTGGAAGGCAAAAAACACTTCAAACAATACAAACAAGCCAGAACACAAACTGACTGCATTACAGACCAAGAAGAACATCACCAAGGAAGATATCTAGTGATGGGTGATTTCCATGGACATGTACTTTCTAAAGTTTCTTTACAGTTATGCTCACTGTCTACTGGTAAATTTGAAGGGGGGAGATATTGGCATTGGCATCATCCCATAATTTCCATAATGTATGCCGAATATAAACAAGGAAAATGCATCTCTGTCCAGTTACTTAAACTGTACTGTATACCCACTTCACAGTAATGGAATATCTTAACTGTGTATACTTTATTGTCTTAAGGGCAAACAGGTAATCTCTCTCCCTCCCTCTGTGCGTTTGTCTCTCTTTAACTGCAGGAGATGGAAAAAGCACTCATAAAAGCACTGATCATTACTGAGAGCAGCTGCTCTCAATCTGATTAGAAAATAAACTGAACACTGAGGGTGGACAGTATACTGGAACAGTTAGACGTCTTACTGTCTTATCCAGCAGTGCTCACAGGACAAAGCCCAGAGCAGAACAGTGGGCCAGTCACACTGACCACCTGCAACCCACACAAACACACTCATAACCTCATATTAACCCTGCCTTAGCCAACTGGTCCATACGTCAGATTTCTCATTATGAAAGTGAGGTATATTGAGGCATCAGTCCACATGTAATAGCATTACTTCTGACAGCTAAAGTAAAGCATGGGAGGTCTGGAGAGATCATATACATGCAGACAAATGGCAAACATAAGATACACAGTGTCTCAAGAGTGAAGTAACTACAGACAGAATTCATGTAAACTATGAGGGCTCAGTCAAATCACACTGAATGTATGGACCTCAGGGTGTGGTGTAGGGGTGTTATAATACTCATGTTAATATTCTCCACTTGGGGATGTGAGAGTGAATCAGATACAGTTTGGTTTTTAAAATATTTGTTTAATCAGATATTGCCATTATCTGAAACATTTTTCACTGTTAAAACACTCTGTGATTTACCTTAAAGATTGTGATGGTAGAAATGAGCAAGAATTATTTTGGAACTGCTGTTCAATGAAGTTTTGATACAGTTCTTTGATACAGTTCATGATACAGTGCATGTTCTTTGCTTTATCACATATGTGTTCCCTGTCTTGTTCTATGCCGAAACCACAACACATTACAATTGGGGTATAAAATGTTATTAATCAGAGCAGTTTGGTTATGAAAAAAGGTATATATTTCGATATATTTGTACCTTTTATCTTGAGAATATTTTATTTAAGGTACACAGTTTGACTTTTAAATTATCAATGCATATTTACATCATTTGAACCGGATGAACAAAGGATGTACCTGCACAGTAACTTTTCACCTGACAGTGTGCTGGGGTTTTCACTGGACAAATTCTCAATAGCAGTTGAACAGCATTTATGAAGTGATCTGTTCTATGCAAAAAAAAACTATTAATAAATAAAAGCAATTCATGTCTAAGGTTAGTGAATATTTTATTTTCAACTGAACTGCCAATACAAAACATTTTTGACACTTTCAAATTAGATTGATGCAACTGACTGTCACATGGGGGACATTGAGGCATGATGTAGATGTGATTTGAACACTTTATAAGACCTAAAGCACAATAAAAGTAAGAAAAAAATATCTTAGAAAACGCAATACGTCGGTAGAAATATTATAATTTGAAGAAATATAACACTGTGGTGCGTAAACTACAGTATATGTCATATTATGAAATATAGTACTAGTACACTGTTTTCTGTAGAATTATTATATATGGTTTTTGTATGTACACGCTTATTAGAACAAACCATGTTCAACTGATTATGAAAGCCTAAGAAGGCAAACAAAGAGATAATGCTGGTGCTATTATTTCTGGAATGGTCTACAGAGCATAATGCAAAAGTAACAGCGATATCCAGTATCAGAATGTTAATGTGTGCAGTGCACTTCAGTGAACTAGTTTTATGGATTCTTTTTTCAAATGTCAATAAGATTTGTTTGTATGTTGCATTTCATAACTATTATACCATGCAGTCTTTTTCATACATGCAGCAGTGTAAGACATGGGAAGTGGGTGGTTTAATGCTTGCTTGCCAATGGCTTTTTTTTCCACCCGCTGTTGCTAGAATTAGCATAGCGTGGCATGCATTGCTCAGGTCTCTCGCCCTGAAGCAAACGTAGGGGGGAAGAGAAGCTGACTGAGTGCCTGCGCTTGCCCTGCGTGGTAGAGGTCTAAGGCGATGGCCTAGGGGAGCAGAGGACTGATCTCTGGATGTGAATCAGCCGAGCTAACAAGCATCGCTACAGCACTAACCTCCCCTGCACCTAGTTCTCTGCCTTCCTTCCTGACCCCTTTGATTTTTCATTATTTTATTATTTCCTTGGCACAGTGGTTGGAAGGACATTGTTGGGGTTTTTTTTGTTGTTGTTTTTTGCTGCAGAAAACAATATTACCACATTCAACTCATTTATTCAGTTTGGCTATTCATCAGGGGTATTAAATCACCTGCTAGCCATTAATGCTCCTGCACACATGCTCTGTCTGACAGTAAGATCCCCTAGCTGCTTAGTGCCCTTTTGACCTCATCATGTGTTTTTATGTTAATGACATAAAGCTTACTGTTGTCAGTCATAAAGAATGATGGCTGCCATCGTGCACCTACTGTAAAAAAGCTGTAAACCATAAACAATTAAGATTTACAACATGGACTGCAGCCATCTGACAGGACTTGGGAATCAACATAAACAGCAGATTTAACTTAGTGAACCTACTGACATATTTTACTCAGCCACTGGCATATTTTAGTATAGTTATTGGCATATTTCACTCAGTCATTGGCTTATTTTATTTAGTTATTGACATATTTCATTTAATTATCTTCATATTTCACTGATTTATATTTAGCTAAGTTACTGGCATAATTTATTCCATTATATATTTAACTTTATTAACAGCATATTGCACTGTAGGTGGCCTTTTAGTCACCACAGCTAGCCTAGAAAGTTACTAATGATGCTGTTACTAAACTATGCCATACCCCACAAATTCAAATAGGATCACATGTGGCTTGAAGTTTACAGCAAAACACAATCAAACAAAAATCTTTAGGATAAACAGACAAACACTATTTGTCTGTAACCTCAAATAATACAACTAGCTTAGTCAAATCATACCTTACTTCACGTTGTACATTTAGCTGGCAAACAGTGAGTTAAGATATGTTAAGAGTTAAAACCAAATGTGAAAAATCACAAAATTATGCTGAAAGTTTTATTTTACTAAATCTAAAATGTGTAAAATGAATGAGGGTCTCACCAATACTTCCTATGTGTTGTTTAACTAGACCTGCATCCGAATTGTTTAAGATTTATTCAACTATGCAGAACCAGTTTTGACCGACTAACCCTACCATAATGACGCATCACCAGTAGGGCATTACATCATGACATCACATTCCTGAGTCCTGTACAGAACGTTCAGGTTGCCTTGCTCAGTACTAAGCATTTTAAATTACAACTATAATTATTATACAACTCACATAAACACACATGAGCGTCATCCTTTCGCAAGCTGAAAAATCACTTCAGGCTCCAGTGTGTTTGCAGAGCACTCTAGATATTGTGTGTTCTGGGCTTGGCAAATTTATAGGCCCCTGAATTGGAGTGTCTGTGCAGGGAGATGTTGTAAATGTTTCTTAAGATGTCCAACTGTAAGGACCGGGAGTAAGGACATTGAGTAAACTAAACAGTGCGATCTTATCTTTGGCAGGTGTTTAAAATTACTGTAGTGTTTGACAAATACACTAGAAGAGCTCAGAGAAGCCATCATAAGGTGAGTGCCTTAGCACCATAAGTAAGTCTATGTATGACTATGTCTATGTATGATTTCCTTAGTTTGAAAAGTGACTAGGAAAAAGCTTAATGTCCACAGATGTGCATTAAAACACATAATAAAAGGTACACTAGTGTGGAATCACTCATCATATAAATAATTAATGTTATTTTATTCACTAATAACTTACACAGTGTAGACTGAAACAGCTGAAGCTGGACGGTAGCAGGTTTTTAAGGATTGTAAGGCGATTTATTTAATATTTCAAGTTTCTTGCAAAAAATAAAATGTTATTAAATCATAGATAATAAACTGTAATAATTATCTATTTAAAGTCATTTCAATGTAAGTTCATATTAAACAGCTTTCTCATTTATTATGAAATCACTTACAGCTCTTTTTCCAGACTGTTACAAATTAGTTATACACATGAGGTAGGAAAGGTCTCGTAGCAGAATCATTTTTGCTTCTGTCAATACAAAACACCTTTTCTCCAAAGAGAAATTATTTATTCCATGTCATTCTGGACCATTTCTATTAGCTCATTCATCACATTTTGGCACAACGTAAAGGACAGCTTGGGGTTTCAAATGATGTCAAACAATGAAAAATGGAGAAAAATAAAAGCAAAAAAAAAAAAAAAATGAAAAATGGAGATATGAGGTTTGCTTTAGGTGAGTGTGAAATAACCCCTGCACCAACCAAATAAATATAACATAACAAATAACTGATTACCATGATTGTTAGCAAAGAGCTGGGACACGTCAGAGCAGGAGACGTTAACCACCTGCCCCACTTCAGCTCTATCCCAGCAACGAATGTCATCCCACTCTGTGCGGCATCCTGACAGAAAGAAAGAGAGACAGAGAAGGGTAAAGACAATGCTGAAATATTGTAGCTCTGAACATATGAATCTTTGTATATTGATGTTTTAATTAATTTAATAGTAGCAGTTTGACAGAAACGCCTTTAAATAAATTTTGTTCCATAGAACATTTTCGGTAGAACAGGGTTGTGCAACATACCATATGTTAACCATAATTGCTACATTAGTCTTGGCGATACTGATATTGCTGTGGTCTGCAACGTACAAATGTTTTGTGCTATGAGAATGCTGAGCAATCACAGATGTTCTGTGTATGCCTCGATAAAATAATAATAAAAAATGTAAAATTATTCCCATGATCCCTCAAACATGCAGATCAAAATGTGGTATTTTGTCTATATTATGCATCTGGGCTTCCAATATCCTATATTTTGTGGCACATATCTGCCGATACATTTATAGCACTGTGCAAAACTCAAAGACCTCAATTTACACATTTAATTTCCTGTCAAAACACACATTAAGCACAAGCTATTCATTTCTGTACATTAGAAAAAGTAGAAAACATATCTACTAAATGTAAAATAGGGCCTTTCATTTGCAATATTTAGCGCAACCAATGATGCTGAGGACTGGGGTGGTCATATGTTTTCATATCTGATTGTGAAAGTTTACGTGGTCTACCAGGTCTTACATGGTTGTTCAGAGTTCCATTTCTCTGTATTTTTGTAACTACAAGTTTGGAGCTCCTTTTTTTTCAGAATAACTGTTTTTCTTTTGCCGTTCTTGTTCAGCAAACAAGTGGATTAATCTCTTCAGAAATATCTCCTGAAAAAGGAATAACTTGTACTTAATGATCATTTTGACAGGAATTCACTTGAAGAGAGGTGTTTAGCACAGTACTGTATGTACGTTCTATGTTTAAGGTTACAAATACAGTACATGAATTAAATGTAGATATTTTGGCACAGTATCCCAGCGCCGCCTAAATGTCCCGCTCATCAGGAGTACAGTAAATACCCATTTAAAATATCAGTCAAGTCTCATCATTTACTGATATAAGTTGGATATTATCATGTATCATGCTATGTAGAACGGCAGTAAAGGCTCAGTCACAGGCCAGAACAAAGTTTTTGGAAGCCTGAAATAAAGGGTAGGACTATATATGACTAGGAGAAAAGAAGGAGTCATATCAGGAGCTGAGAGAGCAGAGACAAAAAAGAAAAGATGGGCACAAAGAGAGAGGAGCGAGGCCATGGACACACTAAGAATAGATGAAGAGGGCTGCAGAGCCTCTGCACAGCTATGCAGCATATCTGTGTCTCTGTGTGTTAGAGAAAGAGATTTTTAGGGACAGGGGAACAGTGGATTCAGAAACTGAATGAATGAACTAGCTATCCTGAGAGCAATAAAGTGTAAATAAATATGACTGACACATCCTAGTCTTTGTATCCTGCAGCCAAGATTCCCCACCAGGGAACAAAAGAAGTTTCTGTGGTTCACTGTCTTTCGCTGACCTGTACTGAAACCCGAAGCTATGTACAATGTAGACTCACAGGACCAGACATGATCTCATAATAAGAAAACGGCCATATTGTGAGGAATCATTTTTCTTGTGCGTGAGAGTAGTTTTGCGCACTTGTGAAGTTCTTATTTGATTTGACACTGTATTTGTGGGGACATGGTTCCTGGTGGAGATGGTTCCCCTATCAGCATTGCTTGCTGGACAAACAGCCTGAATGTAGTGTACATTAATTACTGAATAGTCCCCCAAGTAAGCATGTAGAGGAGTATCACAGGTATGGGGAACACTTTACATGCAGTCTACTTAAACGCTGCCATTTGCAAGGGAAAACAGTTCTGTTAGCCAGTGATCTGCTAGCCATGCTAGTTTTTTTTGCTGGTGTTATTAAACTGGAGGAATCTGGGAGTTGGATTTAGAGGGGACATATCTGGTTTGTGGCTGCTGGTGTCTCAGAGGTTCTCCCTAGACATGTATTCTGTGTCTGGCCCTGCAAGACCATATATACTGTAGGATAAAGGTGTCAATCATTACATGATTGCATTTCTCTCAGACAATCACTAGACTCTGAGACAGTAGTGATATTTTACCTCTTTTACGAAAAAAAAATCCAATAAAAGTCTAACAAATTTGCCATTTTGGTCAGAGAAAATAATGTTGCCTAGGCCAGTCTAGCACCTGCACTCTCTGATTTCACAGCCACACTGTTTTAACCTGTAGAATGCTACCACTGAACCACTGAACCCTTTCACCTGTCTGCCTGTGGAAAGTTCCACAAAAGCAGTTTTTGATCATTCTACAAGCTTCCCAATCTTAGATTGCCCTGGCGTCAGATTTGAAGCATATATTTACAGAAATTAGTAAAGTTGATAGGAAAAAATATAAAATACATTTTGTTTGTGCTGTTTTTAATTAAATATCTATAAAAGACAGAAAGAGTTTTACATTATCTTTTTTTGAAATTGGGTTTGTGCCTTAAGATTTTAAGTCTAGCTTCTAAATGACAGTTTACTCTGATTGTTCTATTTCATGTTAGCTAGGATGGATAAAGCATGTTGCATGCCTTATGGCACTCTGAATATCATATTAATGTGGAAAAAACAGCTTGTGTCTTATCTTGATTCATGTCATTTGTTTTATGCAGACCTATGCATGTCCTGCCATTCTTGGAAGAGCCATGTTCTCACTGATTTCCCAGAATTTTCTAATTTTCCTTCATTTTAATCTTCACGTTTTTATATCAAATTGCAAGCTCACATAGAGAAGAGGACCAACTTAGCGACCTCATGCAAGCCCTCAAATGGCTAACATGACTCATTTCCAGTCAATGGGTTCCCGTTGCGTTCTATTCAAACTTGGATGCCAGTGACAGAACCTAACTCTGCACTAGAGAAAGCGGCTTTGATTTTTAAGACTATAAATAGTTTTGCTTGAATCATGAGGTACCCTAAAGGAAAACAAAAGATTATTCACATTTAAATAGTTATATCCGGATCTTCCTAACACAAATAAGAGACCTATAAGCCCCCTCTTTCAAAGAGTGTGTGTGATTCCACCCACATGTTCCCACACTCAAGTCGTCAGCAACATATTAAGACAAGGGTTGCATCACTGTGGTGATTAATTCATTAGTTAAAAGAATGCTTAAGGGCTTGCAGAAAAGAATGTGTGTACACACTGTATCAAATAGGTTTTATGCAGCATATCAAAAGAAAAATCAGCAATGAACAATTGAACAACAAGTTATTTTTGCCATACTGGAGTTCCAAAATATGGTGGGGCTTTACAATAGGCCCATTTTGAACGTTCTCCTCAGGAAAACATCCTGATCTATTGGACTTCAAATGAATGAGATCATTGCTGCTCAGATCACAAAGATTCGAGACTGTTCTCAGCATGACCACGTCCTGCAAACATCTCTAGTGCGGAAGGACTTCTACTTCATAATTCAGGATCTTTGCATGCTAATAGCACCCCCTCTATGAGTAATTAAAGGTACTGGCCTGCTGGCATAGAATTGCTTTTTTTTGCCCAGTTATAAAGCTGGCTAAGGTGAACAGACTTATTTAAATGTCTTCAACGCCTGTAATGTGTTATACATAAAACCTGGTAAAAAGAAGTGTCTTAACTCCCTTTTAAAATAAACTGATACAAAATCCACCTTGAAATGGTCTCTCTTTACTGGACACACTCATTTTATAGAAACCTTGAGAATTTGCTATAGTAAGCTATAATGTCTATGACATAATTTTCTGTGGTGGACAGTAACAAAGTGCTTCAGTACTTTAGTAGATTTCTCAAGTATCTGTACTTTACTTGAATATCATTTTTAATGACTTTTACTTCGCTATATATGAAAGACAAATACTATACTTTTGACTCCACTACAGTTCTATGAAGGTTTTTGTTACTCATTACTTTTAAGTATAGCAGTATAACTTTTCATAAGCTGAGAACTTACAGGAACTTGAAGCAAGAATCTTTCTAATGCAGTTAATCAGACAGACTTTTCTCACCCAGAGCTAATCTGACTAGTTACACTCAGATACTCTCAGTTTACACTCAGATGCTGCACTGAGAGAATCTACCACTGCACTGAAAGAAATGTTGTAGGCCATTGACTGATGTGTATAAATATTATATAAGATTCCCTCAAACCGGCCATCTGGGCACTGGTCAGCAGGGTTGCCAAGTTAAAGAACAGATGCAACAATCTTATCAGCTGTTAATGTTATGTTAATGTTTCAATGTTATTAGCCTGTCCTGCTTCATCACGTATGGTGCTGCATCTTTACGTAAAATCAGCTCAAACAGAGCTAGAGACATCCAAGTGCTTTGAGCACAATGGTTTGTTTTTCCAACATGTGAAGTAGAGGACCCAGTGGCATCCTTTGCCTTTTCAGTAAAGAGCAAGGGATATCTTTGTCACGTGAAGACATTCTGCCATTTATTTAGAGTGCAGTGAAATTAAAGGTCTCATGCTTTTTCCTACCTTAACTAAAACTGACTGCCAAAGCACATATGGCTGTTTATGGCCAGAGGCACCGCTTGCCACCAGGTAAACCAGGCAACTAATATGGTTTCTATATTTATATTTTTAAATAATAGTAATGTGGGCTTTTGAAATACGACAAGATTGTTTACATATTGCAATTCTTTTGTTGTTGTCAGATTATTTCTAACATAATAGTGATAATGGTGGTATAAGGGGCCCCAACAAACTTTAGAATCACCACTAATCATGGTCATCCATGAGGCACGGGACAATGTTTTTACGATTCAGCATTACCCTGCTAAAATGTTTCTCCATGCAAGCCCTAGGTGGAAATTCTGCACCCCCCCACTTCCCTGGCATAGTTTTGGCAATAATATGCAAGATAAATAATTTTGCTTCATAAAAGAGTAAAGGTTTCTTAGTGAAATGTGTTTAAACTCATCTCAAAAAAGGAATTAATCAAAAAATAATAAAAAGAACAGGATTGTGTTACTTTAAAACAGCAGTTCTTTGGATTAGGTTCCATACTGGATTTTTAGAAATCTAGACTGTAAAATAAACTTATTACAGTCTGTTGTTTGAGTTAACTTAACCCAAGGGCACTAAAGTTCACTTGACTTAAACTGAAAGTTCTCTTAACCTGCTTTTTTAGTACCGCATCTTGGTTAGGTTAGAAATCAACAATTGCTACTGGGAGACATTTATAAAGTTACCCTCCCACCCTTGCTTATTTGGGTATTCTCAAACTTTATAATGTCCTCCTGTTCAGTCTCAAAAACATGACAGGCCAGACTATTGTCAATCCACCACCTGAGCTCAAGGATCCAATAATGTCTAGAGACACTTCCTCAAAAAACAACACTGCAAGTAATGGGGAAATGAATAAGAGAGTCAACAAGGATAAAAAGAGGAACTGGACCCCAAAGAGGAACACTGGGAAACCCTGCAGATAGCCTCCAAATCTCAATCACTGCTCAGGCAAGGCTTATACTCAGGATTCATCTGAGCTCAGGCTTGGCCCCACAGGAGCGAGGAAGACTTTGAAGGCCTGATGTCGCTTCGTTAGCATGGCTGCTATCAAAGCACCAGCGAAAAGAGTCTCAAATTTATTTTTTATGGAGGGGCCATCCAGGCTGTCTCTGTCTCTGCAGTCAACGCCAGGATAAGCAGAGGGTTATTACGTATGCTTTTTAATTCTAATCTGAATTGTGCTCACTATTTCGAAGCTCTGCGCAAAGTTTCTTTTTTTTCATTACGGTGTTATTTCTGTTCAAGCAGGCAGTGAGTTTTGATTGCAGCAATCGACTCCATGGCCTGCACAAACTGGTGTTTTATGTATACAATTTGCAAGTGTATGATAATGAAAGGTATTCTTTAAAAGATTCATGAAGTCTGAAATTCTGCCTTTGAAACACTGAGTTTGCATAATACTTGAGCAGCAGCTGAACTGAGCCCTGCTGCCTGCAGAACTGAGAAACCCTTTCCAAACAAAGGTGTTTGATACTAAAAAAAGATTTGAACCAAATATGTCATCAAATACGAACAAAATCAGAATGACCTAAAAACTGGCGGAATGTCGAGGCAAGCTCCGATGTATGTTCTCATGAAACGACTTGGAAACTACTTGGTAATTATAAGGTAAGGTTGATGACTGACAGGGAAACAACATGTTACATTATTAGTACTCTGCAGTGGGTATGAGTCACTGAATATGCATCTATCAGTATGCCCTGTACATGTATTTAATTTCATAACTGTTTCTTCATCTGCTTCTGAAGTTACAGTCTTACATGAAAGTCTTCAAAATAACATCTTCTACTGCTTTTTGTATGTCAAAACAGATGAGCACATCCTCTATAGGGAACATACTCCTGGACGTTTAATGCACAGTTACCATTCATTTGCCATACTCAACATATTGGATGGTAACAAATGAGAAGAATGTGTGCATGCAAATGTTTAAGTCTATGCCACATTTTAGGGTCATTTCACTAAAACACCAGAAAATGTATTTGTTCAGAGTGAAAGTGTATGCAGTGTAGGCTTCTTCCGATCCTTTCTTCTGAAGATACTTACATTTGTTTAAACTATAGTTTCAAATTTATTTACTCAACTAATGTCCATCCATTTTGAATATATTAGCTGTTTTTTCCACCATCAGATCTCCTGCTCAGGTGAGTGTTGAATCTTTGGTGTGTCGCTCGACTTTGGGTATGAGAGTCATTTACTGCACCACATATCAACAACCTGATTAGCTGCTGCTCGGCTCATTTGGATAAAGTTTATCTTGGTCAAGAAAGACGGAAGGCAAACAGTTAATGTATATAGTTGTATACGAAAGTGTAAACACATCTGGTCAAAATACATGTTTTGGTTTATTTTATTTGGTTATGTCGTTGATTAACAATTCAGTTAATGTACAGTCTTATGTACAGTCTTATGCAAGAAGTTCTTTTACCTTGTACAAGTTCAAGCAGTGTACATGTGGTGGACACACCAACGTCATGCAACATTATATGAATGCTTCATGATGTGCTGTAGTGTGGCGAGTGGTCAAATTCCGTGTGATTTTCTAAGTGAAAATAAGTTAAAACATTATCTGCAGGAAAACACTTAAATATGCAATTTTTTGTAGATTTTAGTAAATGACTTTTGATTTAATAGACTAAAAAAAATAAAACAAATGATATAAAATCTGACCTTTTCGGTTTTATTTTTTTCTCCCAAGAATGTTAAATTCAGCAAAACAATATTAATTGTGCATTAAAAAGTGCAGAAGCGTGCAGACTGTGGAGGACATGTTCACTTATTTTCTCTTAGAAAATTAACAGCATGTAATTTGAACAGGGGTGTTTAAACTCACCACACTGCAGCACATCATAAAACATTCTGTTTGATGTTACTCATAAAAAAACTTGTGCATATAATTTTATATGACTTATGACTTATACTTATGATGTATGTGCTGCTTAAACCTTTACCACCACACAACTTAAAACACCTTCTGGCATGAAAATGTGCATTATCAGTAAATATACTATATTATCAGAATATGCCAAATGTCTGCGACTGTTGTGTTCCATCCTTTTAAACTGTAAAAATATGCTTAGAAAATAAAAGCTAAAAGGAAAGAGTGATCAACAAGACACCAGAGGTCATTACATCACTCATTAAAGAACTCAAATGAAGAAATTAGCTCATAAATACTAAAAAGAATAGTTTTGTGTGTCAGAATCTACACAACCTGTTGCTTCAGGTGTACGTCACAGTCCGAGTTCATGTTTAATTCTTTAATTATTTATATTTTGACCAGCACTGACACCAGCAATATAGATGTATGACATCTCATATTTATTCCCTCCCTTTTAAATCACCTCATTGACATTTTGTGATATTGATCTAATATGTTCTCAACAGGTTTGTAGGTTAAGAAAAAGGCTAATCAGATTTCATCCTATACTTTGGATACATGTCCTGTTTCATACATCTCAAGTCTTCCATCTCTGGGCTCAATCTTCCTCTCTTGCCTGAAGAATCACAAACTTATTGCCACATTTATCTTCTCTACTATCCCAAGACTCTGCTGTCATAACAACATTGCTTCATTTGGTTTGTGTATTTTCTCATATGTTATGCTAGCTTTCCTCTAAACCAGTGATTACCAAGCCTTCCTGAAAAACTGGCTGCTTACATCTTTCACCTCATCAAGCTCCATATCATCTTCTGAATAATCAGAGCCATATGTGGTTGATTAGGATTAGAGGTAATCTCTTCAGGACAGTACTCCAGGAGCAGTGTCGGTGATCACTGCTCTATAGAACAATGTGTTCAAGACCATCCCTGTCCCCAGATAACTCCTTCGGCCAAATAACTTGTCAATATTAAGGTTTCACTGATTCATCGACAGCAGTTTGGAGTTTAAAGCCCCTGTCTACTAATTTCCACTGTTATCTATAGTTATTCGTGGTCTTAATGATGGTCTTAATGCTGGTCTTTTCTGCTGAGAATTTTTTCCAATTATATTTTCTGCCTTTTTGTCTTTTGTATCTGAGTTTGAACTTAATTTGGCACATGTGATGTCAGAGTTAGCAATCTGTACACATCAGCTCTCCGTGTTCCTCTCCCCTCTCCTTAAAGTGTTCCACTCTTCCACTGCTCAGAGTTCCAGACAAAACTCCCAGCCTGTAGGTTATACAAGGTTTTCTAAATTTGTTAATGGTGATGGTTATGAAAGTTTATTACGTTACTGTATACAGCATAGTCACATGCTGGTTCCTGCTTACATTAGCCAGTTGTTGCTCGGTCCCACAATAAAGCATTGACTTCATTTACAAGAGTATTTACACCCTAACTGTCGAAATAATACTCTTCCCCATAACATCACCGTTCACAGTTTCTACAGCATTATCTGCTAAATGTGGTCTCTAAACTGACCAGCTTGTTTTCCATTTTTGAACCTTTCACTCACCATTCAGAGAGCAGTTGACAAGAGCGCTGCTATGTATTATCTGTGATAGAAGCTCAAATGAATAGGGCTGAAGCACACAGATTGGCCAAACAGCTCAGAATTTTTGGGAGTATTTATCTACTAAATAATATGTTAAATTATACTAATAAACAGTGTTAAACTGGACTAATTTTTTAAATTAAAGACGGTTAAACACTTTTTTCATGGCATTATCTTTACTATTCCCTTTAATGCACTGGCGGCATGTCCAGGACGTTTCCTGCTTTCGGCCCAATGAATGCTGGGATAGGCTCCAGCACCGCCCATCCCTACCCCAAGACCATGAACCAGGAGGATAAGTGGCTTAGATGATGAATGAATGAATGAATTAATATCTTTACTATTGCAATTAAAATGTACACATTTAAATCCATGTTGACACTATGGTTTAAGAGAGACTCTATGGTTTAAGTTTAAGAGGTTAACGAATATTGACGATTGTTTGTCATTTAATAATGTTTGAATTTCTGCAGTTTATCTTTTATTTAAGAAATCTAACAGTAGAGAACAGAGAATCACAGAGCCTTTTTACATACTGCATGTGCTTCATGTCTGGATCATATCTGGATAAACATCTGCCATGTTCCTTTCCCAGTGTGAGCAGATGAGATCTGATTGTAAAAAGCACATTACAAACAAACATTGCTTATGTGTTACTTTCATTTATAAGAGTGGACAAGCTTGGCTTAGATGCTTTCATCAGCCTGTCATGGCGACTTCATGTGACTAGTATCTGGACTGTATCCTATATAGTATATTCAGTATCCTTACACTTGTGCACATATCCTGCCTCAATGCCTCCATTACTGACAGCTGTAGACCCCTCTGTCTGTGCAGTTTATAATACAAGCTAGCTTGAATCTCTGGGTTTAGAAACTAGATGCTTTCATCAGCCTAGAGTACATGAACGCTCTTGGTTTGTGGCTTCAGCCTGCTGTATCCTCCATCTTTTGTTTCAGTGTTTATTCCCGAGCATGGTCGTCAGCACTCAGCAGACACATTTTCTCACACATAATTATATACAGATAACAAAAACATTCAGACCACCTCTGAACGTGGTTTGAGTGATCCTGAGGTTGTTGACACGTGGGATTCCATGTTGCCAAGTGCTGTCCGTAAGTGATCCAGTTACCAAAATGTACGTTAGTGAAAGGTGTAAACAGGCCCATATTGGCACAGTTTGCGTGTGTTTATTTCCCTGTCCTAATAAACCTTCTAGTCGTCATTTCCCTCAGGTCATCCATCTTCCCTCTCTCCCCTCTTGTCATTAGTTAGCCATTTAGCTAGTCCCTTGATAATCTCTAGTCATGTCAAGGCTAGAAATGAGGTGGGAAAGACCTTGCTGACACTGGTATACAAAGGCTTCTTTTCTGTGCTCAAACACACACACATTTGACAGTCTGAGCAGGCTGTACACGCTACAGTTTACTAATATATGCATGTGGCATTTTAATCATAAATTTAAAATCATAACATTAAAATGCAAGTTTCAGAACTTTTCAATCCAGCCTCTACTGCCAAAACATTGTGGCACTCGCAGCCGTTTTTTCCATTTTCAGATGGGAGCAATTTGAGGTGATTGAAGGTCTGAAAGATACATCCGTTGAGTCTCTTTAAATTCTCAGTGCATTTCTCAGCTGCATTTGAAAGATCCTCAAAATGGGGCAGAAGTCTACCTCCACTTCATCCTAGACATGGCTGCTGTGTATATGTGTTCCGCTGGTCCCTTTGACAGGTCTTGTACATCAATTTGTGTGTACCTGGACATGTTTGCTAGTTTGCTTGTCTGTGTGCATGTTATGTCAAATTTGCAAGAGTTCTTATTCACTTCTGTACCTTACCATGTGAATATCAGAGACCACACTTCACATACATATGGTTAATACATAAGCTCATCGAACAAAAACTTAGTCACCTGTGACTGAAACATACCTAATGGCATGTAATACCTTACATGAGAACGAATAACAGCTGTGATTTCATTTGGCATGGACTGGACAAGTTTCTGGATGTAGACAACATCAATGTTCAGCCACTCTTGCATCAAAGAATTACACAGTTTTACACAGATTTGGTGGATGCCTTCCCTGGCACAATTCTAAGGAGAATTTCATGTAGACTGGGATTTTTGCCACTGCTGGTAGACCCGCCTCCATACACCTGCAAATTCAGCTACTTTCTTCACACAATGGCCTTTGGCACGCCCAAATGCAATCACTCCTTTTAGCCAATCATTAACATCTGCTTTGTGGCCCATTTTCCACACATCAAACGAGACGTTTACTACGCTGTACCACCTCTTCTCAATCTATAAATCCTGTCACACAGTCGCAGGTGTTTATAGCCCGATCATCTTTGTGCAGCACATCTGCAGGAACCTTAAGTTACTACCACCTTAAGGTAACTATTTTTTTTGTCCGGGGAGCTTGTAAAAGTTTTAGAAGCTGGTCACATTTTCTGTTTCTTCAAATCTGAGTATTCCCAAACACATTCAGTGATGTTGATGTCAGTCCATCGTTCTGAGAATACCAGCAGCTTCTTTGAATGATTTGCAAATATTTTCTTTTCTCAGTAACAGTAACATCCTTTCAGACCCATAGCATTCAGTCTTCTCACAGTGGAATGATAGCCAGGAACACCTGTGGATATTTTCAGATCTGAAGCAAGAGTGGAGCTTAATTTTCTCAAATCTCTCAAAGACGAAAGCTTTAGGTATTATTCATCTGATGGTGACAGTACTGGTGGTTTAGTCTCACACATTTGTAAAGGTCGAGTCTCTGTTTCTCTAACTTGTATTAATGACTACTGGAAATTAAATAAATGAAGGTCTCTGACTTTTGTACTGTACTGTATTTGACAACTGACAATTACATCAGTCAGGAACCACAATGTAACTAAAACTATTGTCTGATTCATTTTTGACCATATGAAATTATATTAGCCAATATCTTCAGCTGCCTAAAATCAGTCAGGCCCTAGTGAAAAGGCACCGAATACAGTAGATTTGAAACCAAAAGCAACACTGGATATTTGCATGGCTGATCCTATCTTTGAAGAAGAAAAGTAGCGTTTTCCTTTTACTGAATTTACTGTAATTTGTAGCATCAGCAGGTGAGGTGACAGCTTGAGATGTGAGGCATGGCCTGTGTGGAGGGGTGTTTAAATATTTAAAGAGGACTTCCTCTTTAGCTTCCCTCGCTGTCTTTGTGATGTATGAGGCAGTGGGAGGAAGGTGGAGAGGAGAATCTATGGACGTGTCTTTCCTAAGTTTAGCACTCTTCTGTTGGAGAGGTCCCAGGAAGATTACACGCCAATGATAAATGATTTCATCACATCATTCAAGACCACTTTGCAGACATTACAGTCCGCAAATGAAAGAACAGAGATGAAGAAGCAAGCGGAGCAGTAAGATGCAAATAAATCAAAGAAATGCAGTGCATGATTAGTGCCTCTTTAACAATCATGCAAGTATTTTAAGTAAACCTTGAATGACTACTCTTCATGATTCATTCCTTGTGAAAAAAAACAATATACAATATACCTGATTCTCTTTATCTATAATAACACATTGACCCTATTTATACCTGGTCACTTCATGTGACTAGTATCTGCACTGTATCCTGTAGAGTATATTCAGTATACATTCACTTGTGCACACATCCTGCCTCAATGCCTCCATTATTAACTGCTACAGACCCCTCTGTCAACACAGAAAAAACATTTTACCCAAATTATTAAATTGTGCTCCTCTCTATTCATAGTTTTATGTGTCAAAAACACTGAATTTAGATTCATTTTAAGGGCAGGGAGGCTGTAATTGGTGACCTCTTATGTTGGGCTTCTAAAAGACAGACACAAGCATTTGGCATTTAAGAAAACGTCTGTTTATTACATTTGCATCCACAGAAATGTCTACTTTTAAGCCCTAAGGCCTATTACAGCGCTTTGTGAAAATGACCTTTGTTAAGTGTACAATGTATTATTAAACGAATCTCCGATTTGATGATAGAGATTGGACTGGCTCTCTTTCTAATAAAATGTGAGAACAGTTTGGATTGGAATGGAAGAAACATTTAGTGATCTAAAGAAGTGGTTCCCAGCCCTGATTCTGCAGTACACTCATCCTGAATTAAAATAGTAGTTGCACAAAAAGTTGCGCCCAGAAGGAATGCATACACGAGAGACCATCAAGAGAGACTATAATGTAGAAGGCCCTCACAGTAACCACTTTGCCACCTAATTACTAGAAACCAGGGAGTTCAAAATGACTGTTTTTATAATAACAAAAACATGTTTTAGCAAGTTATTAGTGCCCCAAACCATCATTTGGTTGGTTGTTGTGTAATAACCACATTATGGAATGTGCTGCTTTCAGAATGGTTATCAGTATGGGTGAGATTTCCAGCACCATCAAGATGGAGTTCAGGTCAGAGAGGTCGAGGGGAAATCTCCACAGGTGCTGATACTGCATTAGAGGGGGCACTCAAGACTGGTCATGATTCTTGTAGACCCCCAAGCTCTATTGTTGGGGCGAGTTGAGTTAAGCCAACCAAGAGAGCTCTGATACATTCTGAGGGCAAAAGGTCAGGGAGTCATGTTCCCATGTTTCCTTCTGCTAGGCTTGAGCCATGCTCTTCCATGTGGAGAGTGACTTAACCATTCAGCCAATACACAGCAAACTCGAAACATCTTGAACTGCTGCTTGCAACAATGCTTAAAATGTGACGAATATTTTCACTCTTAGAGTTGCATGTAAATGCATGACCTATGTGAAGCAGTGATGGCTACAAAAATGTATATTATCATAAGAGCGTTTTAAAATAATTAAATATGTATTTGTTTGTATTTTAAGGCCAAAACTGAAAAGAAAAAAAAAATCAGGCTGCACTGGAACTGTTTAGCAGGCTGCAAATTGTCCACTAGGGATGCCATTAACAACAATGTTAACACTGTGAGTCTTTGTTCAGCTTAACAGTGCATAAAATGTGCTTCCAGTTCTGAAGTCGTGCAACCCCTAGTAATGAATGGCGCTGTTGTAGTCTTAATTTATTCATTCAGAGAGTTCGGTTCACACTGCAAAACCATCAACAACATAATGACTTTATTGAACCTTACATTTAATATCCACATAATCAAATATTACCTCTTTTACTAACAAGCACAAATCAACTTAAGTTTAGCATTTCTATTGGTTCACTGATCATGAAATTGGAATGCAGTGTAAAGGGAGGCTGGCACTTCCAAATTCTGAAAAAAAAAAAGCAAAAATGGAGATGTTTTATTTCAATATAATGACATACTAACTGGGATTGTTTCTCTAAAACAGATGTGAACACATGCTTGCTCTCCATCCATACATGTATTCGGAAACAAACCTCACACAGACATCTTTCTCTGCAGAGAGGATGACACCTACCTCTATGACGCGCATGGGTGGAAAGGGTAAAAGCTACATCGCGGGTAATGTGGCGTGTAAATGCCAAGGGCTAGGCAGGAAAGCCATCAGTTCTTTTTTTCTGTGAGTCACTGTTTGAAGAGAACCTGATCATGAATTCAGTGGGGCTTCTCTGTCGTGCCGCTCTTGACATTCTATAAATAGGGGGCTGTGGTAATCAATGATTTCTCTTTGCTTTTGCTCTTGCTCTTTTCGGCACCCAGGCAAAGAAAAGACAGCGCTCGTTTTAGAAGCTGAGCTGATGACCTCAGATATTACGTTGCTTTCACTGTGTCTGAGCTACAATCTCTGTGACATATACTAGCATTTGCTTTCCCTATTCTTCAAGTCTTTACATAAAGGTACCCTACAGGCTGCATACTTAACACATAGTAGAGCAGTCCCACTTCTGTGTTCACTAATGCTATGCTTCATGTTGCTTTACTGATGATAATTTATGCATTAGGGCTTTAAAGATGCATCACCGCATTCTGATGTATTGATCTAAAGGTGGCGATTCTCTGTGTTATCTAGAAATCTAACAAGGTCTCTTGTTCGTTAGAGCTCAACCAAAGGATTTAAATGTTAGATTAACTACCAACTGACAGATTTATCAACCAATCAAACAGATCAATTTAGTGAGGAAAAAAACCTCTCAAGTTCTTCTCAAGTGCTAGATATGTCGCAAGAACGAGTGGTAGCTTGACCCATGCATTTCTGAAGCAGCTCTATGTCAGGACTTTTTACTGAAGGAGTAAAGACTGCATTCGGCATATTAAAAAATCATAATTAAATCAATCAATTCATTTCACAGTCTGAGATTTACAGATCTATCTGGCATATCTGTGTAGTTCTATGTATCTAACTGAATAGCAAAAGCTAAGGCACACACAAACCCTGTAGACCTGGAATCCCCTTCTGTTTTCAGTTTCTCCTGGTTTTTTATCTTTCTCTCAATGTCATGTCCAGGTTGCTGTGTAATAAATCTCATGAAGTCATGGTGCCTGCCCTTCTCTCCTGCATAAGCTCAATGTTAATTAAAGTCTATGTGGAGCAGGGATCAGAGCAGCGTGGGTTTCCATTAAGCATCCAAGGGCAGCACTTACATCTGCTCCAAACCCGCACCTCAGTCACTCTCTTAGCAATGCTCTGCCCACTCCAGCAGTTCAGATGGTTCAGTGTATTATATGGCATCTTACAAACACCAAACCTGAAAGTGTGCATCCTTATCTTATGCTCAAGTGTATAATACACATGCTATAGTAATGTATTAATACAATACACTGGTATAGTACAACCAGGACTTGCATAATAGGCTCCCAAGACAAACAGTCTCTAATATTTGGTTAAGCATCTGGTTGTGGCATTGACAATAGCAATCTTGTCAGGTAAGGTTACCTTGCCTCTCTTGATTTTAGCCCACTGTTTCATTAATGTTTCAGTTTACTCTTCCACTGATTTTGTGCTTCATTTATGACCAACACACCTTTGACATTCCCAAATTCCAGGAGGACAAATACAGGATGCCATGTAGGGTGCTGACTAGTTCAATAGACATGGTTCAACCCTGAAACAGTCTGATTCAGTAGTAAGTAGTCACAAAACTGGTTTCACGGTGAACCACACTAAAGTTCTTAATGGTTAATATTACTGTTTTGAATCTGAATTATCACTATAACCCTGGGTGATTCCCAGACCCAGGCGCAGTGAAAAATGGAGGAAGGCAGTGATGGTACTCAAGGGGGCAAAGCCTGGAGTTTGGCCGTATTTCAGCTTTTATAAGAGTGCAGAGGGAAACTTGATTGAAGATGGTCACACTGCCTGCAGAGCATGCAGCAAGAAAATCACTGGGAAAGGGAACAACACTTCACAGTCCTCTTTGTGACCACAACCCAACAGTTCATAGCAAATGTGTTCAAAAGATTTGTGCCACCTTGTAAAAAAGTCCTACTGTAGAGCATATTTACAGGTATATCCGTACACAAAACCCTAAGTAATATATATTGATAGCTGAAAGGCCTCCCGGCATTGGTCACATGGTGACTTGAGTGTTAATATACATTTGACATGGTTTGAAATATATTAGGTTTATATAAGGTATTGTGTATGCTACTATTAATTTTCAATATAAAACTTGGTGAAATGATTTCAGTTAGTTTATCAATACCTTTTAAACATTGTCAGAACATGTTAATAATAAAGATAACTTGATCATTTTGAACCTTATAATTTCAATATTACATTTTCAGACTGTTTTATCTCCACTAACAGTATCAATTAAACAGAATTGCGATGACAAAATGATTGCAATAAAATTTAACTAATACATTTTGTAATTGCATGAGGACACTTTAACATCACATGTCTTATTATGTACATACAGCATGCTCGAACATATTAATATTCCATCTTAGCATTGACATTTACCCACTGTTTACTTTCATTTCAGTTTCAGTATTATCTAAAGAACATCAATTTCTTACTTCATTATTTAATATTTATCATTATCATTTTATTTGATATATTTTGCTCTGATAACTGATCTTAGGAAGTTGATCTGACTGAGCAGTTTATCTCATCAATATTTTTCACACCTCCAGAGGCAGGGCGCTAAATTGCTAAACTTTTAGAGTTATTTTCACCTTGACTTTCAAAGCTAGATTAAAATCCAGACATCAAGCTTTACTGTACGTTAAAACTATTTAACTGCTTGGTCTTACACTGCATGTACTGTGTTTTATGCACATCAGAACCATGGCAGAAATTAGTTCACTTAAGAATACATCAAGCAGCATTTCTGAATTGCTTACATCGCTGAATGTATTGCATAATACAGAAGACACATACATAAATCCTTATTGAACCTCACAGTCATTTTAGATGACTTGCACACATCTAAATGCGATGTCAGGATAATATACTGTGATCTTTCACAAAAAGACATTTATGATCAATGGCTCTTTTACATTCTAAAATTTTGATAATATGTGAGAAAATCTACATTAAACCAATAAAGACATTCACACATAACAAAAAAAACGCCACACATTTTAACTTTTTTAACACTGGAAATGAATTAAACTGAGAATTTAGTTATTTACCTTCCACTGATTTATTATTACCTTATTCTCAACATTTATTAAGAATTTTACCAGTCCTGCTGGGAGATTACAGAAAGGTATTACCAAAGATAGAGCACTGTGCAAATGTCATGTGTTTAATTTCTCAGCAAAACAGCCTGACTGGAGATATTGTGGGGGAGATCAGATATAGGGAAGGAGAAATTTAAAGGAAAGTAAGTGAAAAAATTTTTCTAAAAGTTTCAATAAAAAAAATGTAAACCTTAGAGAGAAAATGCAACTCCTAACAAAGACATAGTAGGCCACCAAAGCTTTTGCCATTAGATAATCAGTACTTAAAGCTTTCTTCTTTGAGAGATGAAAAATCCAAAATCAAATCTAAAATCATTTAGAAAACCAAGCTTCATTCTTGCTTCAGGAAAATCCACAGGTGTTTCTGTCCCTGGTTTCTGTCCCCACTGTGAGAAGACATTGACAAGACTTATTGCTACATGTCTAAAGAAATATGTAGCTATAAAAAAGTTTGTCTGTTTGCCCTGTTTATATAATGACTATCTGTAAACAGTAACTAATAACTCAACATAATTTAGGAAATTACACTGCTTATTTAGGACCCCAATGAAAAAGCAGCTCTTGAGTCAGTGAAAACATTTATAAACAGAACATATTTATTTATACTTTCAGTGTGGGTGAAAACAGATCATATCTTTATCCAGATATGATTGTAATGCTTTTTCTGAAGCTTCTAGAGCTGAGCCACTCAGCTGAGACGAATTCAATTATTCCTGTAAATAGACTTGAGGCCTAGTGTGTTCAAATGTGAATATTTAATTAACACACATGATAACATGCACAATAAGCAAGAGTGAATATTCATGAGGCCCAGCTGGCTAGCCTGAAAGGGTCAGTGTTCCAGTTGTTTACTATTTATATCTGTTTTAATATATTGCTATTTTCAAACACCAGTGTCCCTATTCACTGTGTCAAAATTTGCTAATGAGGGGGCCAATAGAATTTTTTTTCCTCCTCCTGTAAATTTACCATGAGATGGAGCTTTTATTCTGAATGGAATGATATATGCAATATATATGCTGTTGCTGTACTAACAAAACCTCATAGATTCACAACTGTAACTTTACAACAGAACAAAGCAGTGTTATTAACTAGTAATGGAAGTCAATGTAACAATATTTTTGGATCAAATGGCGAGTTTTTAAATTACGCAGAAAATGAGAAATGGAGAAAGTGAAGCTGTTTGCATAAGAATGTAAAATGATTCAGTACTCTATAGTCTATTGTTGTTCCCCACCTTTAATATTGAAATTAAACAATTTGATTTCTGTTTTATAATATTTAAAACTGCATTGCATTTGTAAATGATACTGAAATTGAGTTGTATTGTATGCACATGCCCAGTTTTGTCAATCGGTCACAAAGACTTAGGAAATAATCATCCAACTTGCATGCAATTAGAAGTTATTTATTCAGAAATGCACGTATACTGACCAGCTTTGCTGGACTTGTTAAGTGCATGCTGAGCTTTTATCCTATAAGCATGCAAGCTCTTCATAAGTTCTCCAGACAAAATATTTGTCACCTTGCTTGTTTAAGGTGGTAGTAACTTCACGCTCCTGTAAATGGCACAAGGATGATTTGGCTATATATACCTACATGGTGTGTGACGGGATTTCCAGTCTACAGGAAAAAGTCGGAATTGTGCCAGGGAAGACATTCACCAAATCTGGCCGATGTGTGTAATTCTTTAATGCAAGAGTGGCTGAACATTGATGTGGCCTGACTGATGTGGTCAGAAACTTGTTCAGTCCATGTCAAATCAAATCACACCTGTCATTCATGCCTGTGGGGGTATTACACGCTATTAGGTATGTTTCAGTCATATGGCCTGTTTATGGCCATAATATGCCAAAATACATTTCCTAAAACTATATGAACTCCAACAGTCTGTGGGCATCACCACCTGCTCATTAATTACCCCTCACTAAAGAGAGCTTTAGCTTATCAGAAGTTTGAGTGAAAACCCTTTTAATAAAACGCTTTTTAGACTGTGTAGAGACAACCAAAGCTGGAGGGCCATGTTAGAGACCTTGCGCTCCTCCACCTTCCATTTGAGGATGCCCCACAGATGCTCAATAGGGTTTAGGTCTGGAGACATGCTTAGCCAGTCCAGCACTTTTACACTCAGTTTCTTTAGGAAGGCAGTGGTTGTCTTGGAGGTGTGTTTGGGGTCGTTATCATGTTGGAATATTGCCCTGCAGCCCAGTTTCCGAAGGAAGGGGATCATGCTCTGCTTCAGTATGCCACAGTACATGTTGGCATTCATGGTTCCCTCAATGAACTGTAGCTCCCCACAGCCGGCAGCACTCATGCAGCCCCAAGCCATGACACTCCCTCCACCATGCTTGACTGTAGGCANAGACACACTTGTCTTTGTACTCCTCACCTGGTTGCCGCCACACCATCTGAACCAAATAAGTTTATCTTGGTCTCATCAGACCACAGGACATGGTTCCAGTAATCCATGTCCTTAGTCCGCTTGTCTTCAGCAAAATGTTTGCGGGATTTCTTGTGCATCATCTTTAGAAGAGGCTTCCTTCTGGGACAACAGCCAGGCAGACCAATTTGATACAGTGTGCGGCGTATGGTCTGATCACTGACAGGCTGACCCCCCAATCCTTTAACCTCTGCAGCAATGCTGGCAGCACTCCTACGTCTATTTTCAAAAGACAGTCTCTGGATATGACGCTGAGCACGTGCACTCAACTTCTTTGGTCGAACATGACAAGGCCTGTTCTGAGTGGAACCTGTCCTGTTAAATCGCTGTCCTGTTTAGCATGTAAATATGCAATTATTTATGTAACTATATTTGAATGGTATCTTCTAAGTGTTGAAGTTTTTAAAAATATTATATTGTCTTTTATTGACTTTCACAGCAAAATTGGACAAGCTTTATTGGACACTGGCAAAAATGTCATCCATCATAATAACAAACTGTAGTGATCTTTGTTTCTCTCTACACCATGTATTAAATAGATATTTTTTCTGCAGTCGACTCCAAATCTCAACTCCTGCCACTGGAATAGACAGACTTGGCTCCTTGAATCTGCTTAATTTTAACCAAGACAGCACCAGGGCTGGTGATAATCAGATACAGCAGGGATTAAACCATTTTAAATGTAGTTTAGTCCCTTTTGAGGACCAATGTGAATGAATAATTCAGCATATTTCACACAATGAAGGGCAAGGGGAATCTCTGAGTGACATACTAAGAAATTCTTTAGTTAGCTTCATATTTGTCAGTTTTCTTATTTTACTTTCCTGTCCACCTTAAGTGATGGTTAGGGTGTGTTGGCACTAGGATCTAACTGCAACACTATTTTATGTGGAACCGAAATATGAATAAGAATCAGCCAATTATGATGAAAAACATTTATGAAGAGTCGACTCCAAGCATTTTGACTCTTAAACTCTTAGACTCTTATTAGTCGACCCCGACTTCTACTTGAGCTGGAATCAAAGAATTTGACTGGACTTGGAATTGGAATCTGGACCTAGCTGACATCAGCTAGAGTACCTAGCCTAGTTAGCAAAACAGCCTTCTCAGCCACATCCTTAACAATGTGCCCTTGGCAACATGTTTATATTCACTTGTGTTAACATACGTAAACCACAAATACGCAAGGTATAACACACTCAGAACATACTTGCACATACAAGCAATATCATCACATTTCATTGAATTAATGGCCTAAATATTGTGATGTCTTGGCAAAGAAGAAGATTCCTTTAACAGGAATGTGTTTTAAGTGAATGATCTTTTGCACAGCAGCAGTAGAGAAACCACCTTCCAGCACTGATTGAATGGCCAGGAAAGCAGTCACCACATAACTCTACATAATGACACCAACAATGCACCAACTATCCCTCGGACTGGCACAGAATAGCACATGCCACCCATGGAGACATTTTTAAGTTTAAAACAACAACTTATTTACACATCATTTAAGTTTCTCTTAAAGTGAATCCGGTGCTGCCAATAGGCCTATGCCCAGTAGCCATCCATTACTATTATGACACTACAATACTTTCTCAGTCTCCCTGTACTGAGATGGAACAAATGTGATTTCAGTATTCAGTTAAGGGCACCTCACACAGTTAAGCAAGGACCTGGCCGCACTCCTAGTTGTAGCTAATTGAAACAAATAGGTTGGAAATGGCAATTAATCCACCTAAACTGAAAGTGATTAACAATTTTAGTTTGCGTTGTGTTGATGCCGAGGTTTAATTTATTTTCCTGTGTCTGTTTTGACATGTTGCTTCTAAACCATCAATATATTACAGTTTGTTAAAATCTAGGGCCAAATCATAGAACTGAGCATTTTTCACCCTGACCAAAGTCACATACTTTCCATGTAGACATCAGTTAACTGCATTCTATGGCACCCATAAATGTGCTTTTTTACCAGCGCTATGTAAAACTTGTCCAACTTCACAACAGCAGCAACAACAGCACAAACACATCTATGGGCAAAGCACTGATTAATCAATTGTAGCTTGTGGTACTAAAGTAAAGACACAAAATAACAAAATTGAGTCATCTCTCATCCCTAAATTATACTAGAAAAACTGTACACCGAGCACCTTGAAACAGAGTCCGGCGCTAGAGCTGATGTGGATTACGGTTACAGATCTTCCGTAGCTGAGGGGGTAAACGAAATTCAGCAGAGCTGAGGAAGAAGATACTGACATTAGAAACTGCCATTGTACAGCTGATCCTGTACTGTGGACCTCATGCGTTTCTTGCTTGGGGTGGACTGTCAAACAAAATTAGCCATATAGCAGAAACATGCATAAATATCATTATACATTCACTTTGAAGCCAGCTCTTCCTTCTCCCAATTTACATCATACTAAAGGAGCCTCCTTATTTCACTCATGCCATCGCAATGACACTTTCTGAAGTGTTGCGAAAACTCTACTGTGATTTCTTCCTAATTATACAAAATACAACTTTAGTCCATTAAAAGTAAAGAATAGAAGAACCTGCTATGAACACTTTGAACATCTTGCAAAGTGTTTTGGAATAAGAAAAATTAAATGCATTTAGAAATGGCAATAATAGTGTAAAAGGTTACACACATAAAAGCTGTAGGTATTGGGAATAATGCATGTATGTCCAGTTGTAGTGAATTTAGTATTATTATTACCATTTTAAGCTACGACGCTAACCTAGCTGACAAGACTAGGCTAGCCTAGTTTTGCCAGACTGCCCCTGGCTGCATAGCGTTTGTCATATAGGTGTCTCTGGCATTTCAACAATGGGGAGGCAGGGTCCAAAATGCATACCCTTCCTATTAGAAGTCCTTGAGAAACAACTCATTCATATATTCACTTAAGTTTAGCATGACATTGTTAGCGGGTGCTGCTAACGGTGAAATAGCTTTGGTGCTTCATACCAATGTCTTTGTTTACATGTGGATTCTATATATATAGAGACAATTTTCTTTGATTATTACAATATACTCAAATAGTATTGTACATGTACTCTATACTGGGGCCTTTCAGGTTTCCTTTCATGGTGGGATGGCTTCATAAGGTAACCGCAGGGGAACGGCTTAATTCCACCAGCAAAAAAGTAGCAAGTCTACAAGCTTCATCCTCCTTTCCACAACAATTTTCAATACCAGGGCCTTCAGATTTATTTAACAGAGCCGAGTACTCAAAGTAGAACTAACCTAATTTAAGTACTTAGCTGAGTTTGAATACGGTCCAAATTAACGGTAGCATCAACCTAACTGGGGACATTAGCTTTGACTAGGCCACGACCCTGGAAATGTACGTTACCATCAAGCTAACAGAGATTACTGTTAGTTGAGTATGACCAGGCTGTTACTCTGGATACGTATGTGACCATCAAGTTTACCATCAAGATCCCACACGATGCCTTATTGTGAATAGTGCTGAGTATTCATAGTTTCATAGTGCTGTCCAAATTACTATGATAAACCTAAATGCAGAAAAATTCCCTTGCATTCCCATTTTAGCACATTACACTCATTTCTGGTTTGCAATTTTAAAAGACAGAGTTACAAAAATTTATTGGTCATTCAAAACCAAGTCAACTAGGGCCTGTCCAGTTACTTGATGAGCTTCCATGAAATAATCCTTGAAAAAGGATTATTTTTACTCATGTGACCAAGCAAAACTTCGAACCTGTGTTCCAATGAGTTGAAGTTATGAGCAATGAAGTTATGAATTATTCATTAATTATTCATTAAGTGCTTAATCTCATCAGGTTCTGAACTGCATTTTAATACTGAGTTGAAATTGAGCTGAAATATGTACTAGACATAAATAACAACACTAAGAATAGTATTTCGCTTTAAATTAGCATTCAATCTTTAGTTTTATATTAATACATTTATTGCAGAACGCACTTTTTTATTTTTCATCTGTATTTATTTTTATCTGTACCTTTATCTATTTTTGCACATTTTATCCACTAAATTGCATAATATAATATGATATTATTTTGCCATACTGTGGATTGCCAAAATGTGCTTAAAAATCAACAAACGAGGAAGTGGGAAGTGAGAAGAGGCCCACAGTGAAATATGATGAGAATCTTTAAACATACTCAAAAAAGTAGATTATCATCATCTCTTTTATTCTAATAGCACCTTTTCCCAAGTGTGCTTTACAGTATGACTCTTTACAAAAGCAACAACATGCATAATCAACAATAAATGCAGCAACGCATACATACCCCCATACACACCCCAAGGCCTTGTTATCACTTAGCGAGCCTGTGAAAAGCCACAGGGGAAAGTCTCACTCTGCCTGGGGGCACTGGCCACTGGGGTGTAGTGTCACTGGTGGCTAACCAGGGATGCCTCGAAGGCCAGAAATGGCCTTAGCCATGAAGTGATAACATTTTCATGGAGCCCAACATCATCGGTCCAGGCAGCCTTGTCCCCCAAGGGGACTCAGGTAGCCTCGGAGTTGTTATGTGGTGTTGCTTATGCAGCTGGCCCAAGTGGCCTTGTAGCTGTGGCATTATGCTGCTCATGCAGTTGCACACCACCAATCCAGGCAACCTTACTGCTGTGATACACACTCATCATCAAAAGAATAGTTGCACCCAGAAGGAAGTGCCAGATTGCTATGCTATTTGGAAGGAAGATAAAGGTTACCATGAACCATAAATGATGAAAGATTTAGACTGATATGGGCAATATTTATTGAGCTACACAAACAGAAGTAGTGTCTCATGATGTCAAATCTAACCACCAAGTGTCATTCCTGTCGATTGATTCCTTCTGGGTCCAGCTATTTTCGATGATGACCGTACTATCATTCAAGCGGCCGGTCCAGGCTGCACTTTAGCTGCGATGTAACGTCGCCCGAGTGCCTGACCCAGGCAGTCATGTAGCTGCGATTAACATCTATCAAGCGGCCAGTTCAAGCTACATAATAGATGCAATGTAGCATTGCTCAATGTCCCACTCAAGAAGCCTTTGAGACACAGATAGAAAGGCACTCTTGGCCACTATCTCAGTGGATGCGATGGCAAACTCCTTAGCCGGTAGGGAAACACCAAACATACACAGAAACAATACAAAACCAACTAAAAACAATGCAATGTCTTAACCATATTGCACCTGCGTACTTATACCAGAACACACATACACAGATCTATACGAAGAGTTTACCTTAAAACTTTGGTGAGCAGCATCATGCACTGAAATGGAGCGAGTCATTACAGTTTGATTACTGAAGTAATTCAAGGAAAGAATTGGGTTCTATCGATCCTCTCAGGTGGCCCTCAGCTCCCTCATCAGCAGGCATGATTGAATAGCTCCGGTTTGAGTAAGTGCCTTTAATCTCCTAAACCTTTACACTTGATTACATCCTATAATTGCCTTTGGCTGGCTTGGCCTACATTGGGAAGGGCAATATTTAGAAACTCTTATAGTAAATGCCAGAGCCAATTACTAAGAGATCAACACAGCGTTTATTAACATACTGTGGCATTTATGATATTCCTAAAGATCACTGCAACAAATATTACCCCTTCAGTCAATGACATTCACATTAAGAGTGTTTCAATGCAATACTAAAAAAAGTTTTTTTACGTAATTGAAATTAAAGCCGTCTTCCTCAGTCTCCTCCAATGGTTCTTTCTTGCTAACCAGTTGTGTAAACCGCTGTCAATGATCAAATCTGGGTATATTCTATCATTTTGGGTGCATTCTATCATAATAAAGTGTGTGTGTGTCAGGAGGGGTGGGGTGGGGTTAACTGGCTTATGCTATGCATGCACCAATGCTACGCATGAGACCCTCAACTTTGAGATCAGGTCAGACAGGCATAGATAAATTTAAACCCTAGCATGCAGTCGCACGTAGATGACTGCATTCACTGTTGCTGTAGAATGACTGCTTTCACTGTTACTAGGGCTGTACCCGACTCAGAATTTTGTCAGTCGAATCTGATTCGCCTGTCCTGGCCTACGATTCGACTATTCGTTCATGTTTTTTCTCCATATACATTATCTAGTAATCAGTAAATCAATCTGCATACGGTTCAGATCTGATGTCCTCATTTAGAAAGTCAGCAGAGTCACAGGATCATATTACTGAACTAAAAGAGACGTGGCATATGATGAACGATCTGGAGCCTGATTTAATTACAGAATATAGCGTCGGGCAGCGAGCACGTATTTATGCTAAAAATTAGCGCTTCTAGCCTGTCTTTATAATTTCACTTTTAACAGCTTCTTCAGTAGGATGACCCTTCGTCTTTCATCTCTCATAAATAATGAACTCCTAAATAAAACCAAATTAGTCAATATTTAAATTATTTTTAGATGAAAAGGAGAACGGTAGACCTGAAACCGTTTAATTATTATATCACCTGCGCTGAAATAATTATTCCTCGTTTATCGGCAGGCATATTAAGTGACTGTACTTATCTTTAAATAAAAATAATCTTAGCTGTAAACGAATAAATAAAAATATCTGTAATTTAGGTTCTAAAATAATGGAATTATAATAAAACAAACGTCTTCGGTCCGTTTTTCCTTCACCGCAAACAGCCATTATGTCTAAAACGAAAGTCAACTCACTGGTTTGAAGCAGTGTTCGATGTCTGACTAAATGACGAGCAGAATTAGCTTGAATTTGTTCGGATTCTCTTCTTCAAAAGCTCCTCCAGACTTTTTCTGAGACATCGTTCCACCCGTGTTTCTCAGCTTCACAGCTTTAGCTCCCTTCAACGGTGAACCACCAGCGCACGTTGTCACGTGGATTTAATTTTTTTGCAAGCATGCGTCATAGCCCAGCTAGAACTTAAATATATATTTATTATTCCCCTTTAAATAATTATTAAAATGTCTTTGTATGTGTATGACTGGTACCTTCATCTGATGGAATGTCATTCTATTTCTACACTAAAGCTATCTGGAATTTTAAACAGCAAGGTTGTTTGTTATATTTTATTGTACAACATTTCCTTAAAAAATGGGAAGACTTGTGGGGTATGTTGTGTGATACTCTATCAATTCTCAAAGACACAGTAGCGATTTTTAATTAATACACATTAATTTACATGGAAAGATGTGTGACACACTGTGGTTCATTTTGTGTTGTATTTAAGCTCTTCAACTGCTAGATCTTCAGCAATTAGACTATTCCACTCCAACACAAACAAGTAACATAGAGCCCAATGCTAATATCAGCATTAACAAACTTATGCATATGGCGGCGTTTTTTACACTATGATTGGTTTCCTTGGCTCGTGGGTGCATATCAAAGAAAAATTGTATAAAATGAATTGAATCTTGTCCCCAGAACTGTGAACTGCATGGATCTTGCATTAATACCCTAGTAATTCACATAATTGCTTCCTCTTTCAAACCGAAATCACACTGAATCACAAGATAACAGGTCTGTAATAGTAGAAAAATCCCAATGAATCTAAAAGGTGTGGCATAACATGAAAAGCTCTATGTACAATCAAGATTATGCAGAATATGTGAATGTACAATACATAGATCAAACTGGTTCAAGTAAGCATGTACACATGGGTAGGGCATATAGAATTAGCTCAATAGTTACAACAGGTGGATCTAACAGGGTAGGTAAACAGGACACTTTCAGTAGGTTATGTATAAGGAACATCAAGTAGATAGCATTGTGTGAAAGTACAGAAAGCAACAAAGATGCAGATGTAACTCACCAGTGACCATGGTACCGTTGCGGTTCTCTTTTTGACGCGTGTATTTGCATTGTTCCTGCGCCTTCATATGCTGAGCCACCAGGGCACATGCTGGATGAATTGCTTCCCCCTGTCAAAGGTGATTTAGAATTAAATGTGAGAGCCAGGATATCCATTCTTCTATATACAGTTTACCTTTCACTTTCACAGGACCGTCACTACTGATTATATAAGGGCTTGACCCTTCAAACCCTCTGTGGTAGTATTGCTATGATAGAATATACTGTAGCTGATAGAATTAACTGTAGCTTTCTCATTCAAATACAACTTTAAATGGAGGTTCCCTTGAGATTTTCCTGTTCAGTACATGGGGTTCACAAGATAAAAATAATAATTAAATTACTGAAAGCAACAAATACATTCTAATAATTTGTATCACTTTCTCTCTATCTAATCATAGACGTAAGCACACCAGACAAAAATGCAGGTTTAAGATGGTAGTAACTCTGGACTCCTGCAGATGGCATTGCATGAGGATGATCGGGCTGTAAATACCTGTGAGGTACTTCGCAGGTGCACTGAAGTGTTCAGTCATACGGGTCTACCAGCAGTGGCAAAAATCCCAGTCTATAGGAATTCCTCTCAGACATGTGTCCAGGGATTTGTCATTCAACAACTCATTTGTCATTCAACAAACAAATGAGTGGCTGAACATTGATGTGGCCTACTTTCAGAAACTTGTCCAGTCAATTCCAAATCGAATCACAGCTGTTGTTTGTGTTCGTTGAGGTATTACATGCTATTAGGTACATTTCAGGCACAGGTGACTAACCTAGACTGCCAGGTGGAAAAGCACGGTTCATCACTATAGAGAGCTGCTCCAGTGTCCAGTGAAGGCGTGCTTAAACTAACCCCCTGACAACTGGCAGTGCGTATATTGATCTTAGCCTTATAGCTTTCAGCTTGCCGCAGCTCGGCTATGGAAACCCATCTCATGAAGCTCCTGACGTACAGTTTAATGCTGATGTTGCATTATTGCTAGACACTTCCATTTCACGATAACAGTATTTACAAATGACTGTGGTAGATCAAGCGGGGCAGAAATATCATGAACTGACATGTGTCAAAAGTGGCATCCTATAACATAACCATGTTTGAAGTAACTGAGCTCTTTGGTATGGCCTATTCTTAAACACCTGGATTCAATAATTAGGTGTCCATGTACTTCTGGCCATATGAAGTATACATACATTCACAAACACACTTATTCCACCAACAGAAAATCTGCTGCAAAGAAATCCATGAAAAGTCTAAGACAAACAGTGAAAGGGAGAAGGACAGAGAGAAGGGCACAAAGAAGAGAGAGTGAGGGAGGGAGAGGGAATGAATAAAAAGCGTGGGATGCTGGTCTCCCTATTCGCTAGACAAGAAAGAAGCATCATGTTGCATTGATATTGCGCATAGCCTGTGTTTCACCTCTTGGCTGTATAAAGATATTCTGGCCCTTTATGCTCCCTCCGGGAGAAGTAATGGAAGTAGGCAGAGGTGGGTGAATGGTAAGCCTGGGGTTAAAACGGAGAAATTAAAAAGTTTCTTGCTCTGAGGTTCTAGTCAGAATTCTTCTCAGAGATCAGAAATGTAGATCACACAGACCACAGCGGACACTACCATCCCTCTGTTGACAATATTTCAGCCTGTGTTGTCATATTTAACCTCTTAACCTTCACGGACATGTCAGCTGTTCCGGATGTCCATTCCTCACTACAATAACTTAATAAACTGCAATTAGTTTGCAGTGTTTTCCATGTAGCTCCTGAAGAATAAGCCTTCAGATGTGAACATGTGAACAGTACTGTGCACAAGTAAGCAATTACTCCTCGTTTATTTAATGTCCGGTCAGCCCATAAGTACAATATTTTACACATCAGTCTCAACAACTAATTATAATACAAAACACTCTACAAGGATATTTTACACACCTCCAAAGTACAGTCCTAGAGGCTGGTTGCATTTTCCACATCTCATAATCCCAAGTGCATTCAGTGATATTGATGTCTAGACTCTGGGGTGGTCAGTCCATTGTTCTGAGAACACCAGCAGTTTCTTTGATTTGGAAATTTCCATAATGTCTCAGTAAATGCTGAGCATTCTTGTCACAGTTGAAAAAAAAAGCAACATAAACAACTGTTTAGGCAGCTCCAGGAGGCCCCAAACAACTCCTGAGTTATTACTGTACTATTACATCATCTAAGATGTTTAGGAAAGGGGAAAAAGCAACTGGTTATACATACAAAATATCCACTTAAAGATAAAAATAACTTCTGTATTTATTTTTGGTGTTAAAATTATGTTTGTTTTGACTTGTAGTTGGACAACAGGAAATAGTATATCTGGTCTTAAGAGAGGCTTTCTGACTGAGTTTCAGCCTCACCAAACCTAAGAAACATATGCAGTTAACTTGTTTCACAACAGCAGTTAACAGCTTTCCCTGTTAATCTAGGTTTACATACTCAGGCTGTGATGAACACCCAGTCATGTGAAACATGAGGAATCCTCAAAGAATAATAATAGAATCATAATATGCATCTTAATTAATTTTGGACTCCATTTTTGGAAACTCACTTATTTGTCCTAACCCTCCTCTATGTATTATCTTATATTTAATTTTGTGATGAAACTGTATGAAAAGTTTATATTATGATTATAGTGACCACAATTATCATGGCTATCAGTATTATCACAGTTGTTAAAATGTGCTGAAAATGTTCCAAAAGTATGACAAGACTTCAACAAGATGCTGGCGAATAAGATAACATTAACCTTGTAATGCTAGTGGTATTTATTGACAGAGTTGGGGGACTCGAGTCAAATGACTTGACTTGAGTCCGACTCGAGTCGTAATTTAACTTGAGACTTGCTTGACTAACACTGACGAAAGACTCGACTTGACTTTGACTTGGTATTCATGACTTGTGACTTGACTTTGACTTGAGATGACTCGGAATTACTTGATTTATTATTAAATTTTTGAAATTATGGATTGTTTAGGGTTTTTTGTTGAAACATGATCGGGTGATTTCTGGTGCAATGCATGCAAACCTGGTAACCAATCAGAGTGTGGGAGATCAGCAGAGATCAACGTAGTAGCACGTATAATGAAGACAGCTACGATATAAATAGTGAGGTCTGGATTAGAGGATTATGTTGAGGATGAAAGTAGTACAGAGAACAGCGATATGGAGGGTCTGCAGGTCAAACATCAGTGACACGACCACCACGACCAACACAGAAAGGTACGCAACCGTGTAGTTTGGTTAGTCGAAGATTAGATAGCATTAAGTTAACGGTAGGTTTTTGAAAAGAGCTCACAGGCTCCACATTCACCTCCTGCTCCATGATTGCACTGACCTACAGTTAGCGGTTCTGCTCTAACCCTACAGAACTGCTGCTGCTGTTTAATCTGAGAGGGGAGTCCGGTAATCACATTTTCTAAGTCATGGTAAACCAGGAAACAAACAACAGTCGTTACATTTCTTTAGAGTTCCCCATCTTCCTTCCTTTACGTTTCATTACTATAACCAGAATCGCTGCAGCAGGCGCCGAATACAGTAAAGGGTTGTTTAAAACATACAAGACTTAGAGAGATGAGGAGTCTGTTGATGTTATTTATAAAGACTTGAAACGCACATAAATACACAGATACTGTGAAAGACATACATTGTAAAACTTAACCAAAACCTACTATATCTTTACTGAGAGACAAAACATAAACCTGCGGGGAAAAAAACATACTACACCTTTAGTTTGGTAAAATATGCTTTGGTTGAACTGTAGTTATTTTTTATAAGCATTAAATTAATCATTTTATATATACAGATCAAATATCACTTGTATTGTACAGACGACCATCTGACAAACATACTACAACATTTAGTTTGGTGAGATATTCCATTTTTTCATTTTTATATTTAATAAACTACTACTGTGAGGCAACAAGTTGACAGAGATCTAAAATAAATTAAACAAACACCCACTTGATGAACATACTACAACCATTATATTGGTAACATACCATATAACATTACTTATGAGAGACACCATTTTTTAATTTTTATATTTAATATAAACTACTACTGTGAGACATCCAGATGAAACACAGATTTAATATTGCTTGTAGTATACAGAGAGACATCTGACGAACATACTACAACCTTTAGTTTGGTAAGATATACGATGGTTGAATTACTGATGTGAGACACCCATAGGTCCATCAACGTCCACTAAAAGTGCAGTAAAAAAAACTAAAGTAACATCCGTTTAGTAGTAAAGTCTCACAGTGCACTCCAGCAGTCTTTTTCTGATGGCAGATGCATGAACTTTGACAACATGGCATGAACTACCTGTAGGTCCTGTGATGATGATTTAGGACAGTTTGAGACTTCTCTGTGCATCTTGTGGTCTGCTTGTGGGCTAAACTTGCTAGAACAATCTGACTTAGCCATGTTGCCAGTTGTTTCTCTGGTAAAGTATGTTGGGAACAGTGAAGTGGCTGGTTTCTAATTGTTGTATATGCCCTCCCTGACTCATATGCACCTACAACCTTCTTTTTTGAAGTTGAAGGCCAGAGAACATCTTGGATCTGACTATAGTAACACCACTTCCTTCAACAATCAGGAGCAAACCAAACTAAATACCTGTATTTTAAATAAGACCAGCTCCTTTCTAACGATGTTCCAATCATTAGCAGCTGATGGTGGTGCACCTGTTTCTAATTTTAGGCATTTTAAGTAGTAATAAATGTGGGAATGTCCTAACCTTTTCCTCACAGGAAAACTGCATTTCTGTTAATTACATATTACGGATTATTTTAAAGACAGTTTTATGTGTTAGTTATGTTGCCTCAGTCTCTCAGTATTGTTCATATGAAGATCAAATCTCCAAATGTTTACATATGTTTAAAAAACAAAGGTTTTCATTTGGTATATGTAATTGTTTTACCGATTTGGGTCTGGCTTTTGTGCACTGTAACAGGAATATATTGAAGTAGAGTCGTATGAGAAACACCTTCATCGGATGAGTTACAAGGCCAAGAAGAAATGAAAAAGCATTTGTTAATGTTAAATATATGTTCAGCTCCTTATGACTGCTGTCTTTAACTGATTTAAATGCGGAAACTGGAGTTACAGCATCATAATTTCCTATGACTTGACCTGAGACTTGCTTGACATATAGCAGGACTTGACTTGACTTGCTTGAATTTTCCCACAGTGACTTGGGACTTTCAGGTTAAGACTTGAGACTTACTTGTGACTTGCACATGTGTGACTTACTCCCACCTCTGTTATTTGATAAGGAGAATTAAGCTGTCAAAATAGTTTTACACGGACCACTACCTATAAATATGCGTTACAGTAGGACATTTAGACAAGGCGGCACAATTAGGCAGAACACATTCGCTATAAAGTTTCACACATTCGCTACAAAGACTACAAGATTTGATGTGAGGCCCCCTACAGCGATGTTCCTTCAGCATGTTCTGCAGACAGGGTGACAATCTTCAATCAACTGTCCTTCTGCACCATTATAGAAACCAAAATCTGCCCACACTTCAGATTTAGTCCTCTTAGAAGTCTGAAAAATCTCAGGAGTTACATCACTTTCACTATGTTGTAAGCCAGGTTGGATATCATGCCTGTGTCTGGGACACTGTTGCTAACTTTGCTTCATGCTGGTAGAAAGATAAGTTGAATTTGAAATGATAATTCTAACCGTTTCTTCACTAATTTAATATCCTCCGAAATATTTCCTAAAAATACAAATAACATCAGGGTGGGCTCTGACATTTGCACAGCGCTCTGCACTGAAAAAAAGCGACTGACTGCACTTGATTCCAATTATTACATAATTTCCACATGAATAAAAGATATTATGTCAACAGCTCGTCCTTCAGTTTACTTACTTTTGGCAATAATTATGCTGATATCCCATGTTTTATGCATTCAGTGCATTCAAGTCTAAAAGGCTAATGCTGCAAACCTGTTCTGATGATGTTACCAAAGAAGCAGACTTGGAGAACATGCAGCAAGAGGCTTAATCTACAGCACCTTGAGGAATATACCAAGGGCATGAAGAGCTACAGAGAAAGGGACAGAGCAGAGCAATGAGCCTGTCACTGTTTAAAAACTGTGAGTGTGTGTTTGTGTGTGTGTGTGTGTGTGTGTGTGTGTGTGTGCCTGTACAGAAATCTGTGGGCATCTGTAGTGTGTGTCTGCATGTGTGTGAGTGAGAGAGAGTGTAAATGCCTTATCGTGTTCTCCTCTAGAGCAGATGGTCACTCTGTAGGTGGCACTGACCTCTGGCCCCTGCTGACAGGGTAGAGGCTGCAGAGGCTTTGGATGATTCCTGCACTCATCTGCTCAACGTCCCCCAGCTCTCCAACTCTATGTGAATGTGCGCTGGCGAGTGTGTGTGTTCTCATTCAGGTGTATAAAGACAAAGAGAAGGAGAAGGCGAGAGAATGGGGGCACAAAGAGAGAAAAATGAAGGAGGATGGTGGGTGGGAGAATTTTGGCAAGCTCTGCTGCTGGGGTTTGTTAACATGTCACATGCAGCAAAAAGAAACAGAATCCTGCAAAATTCTGATACATGATCTGAAATGCAGCCCACCACCTTGCTCTAGCCTCGCAGTGCTTGTGTGAGAACCTTATAGAATCCTCTGGATGATAGTGTTTGGATGTTAGAGCACATGAGCAGCTCCAGCAAGCACCAACGGCACAAGGAATATATATTTAGAAATAATATGCTATGTTTCTGGGTATTTGCAGGAGACACTGCTGTCACTGCATCTACAAGACACAAGGAGCCTCAGAAAAAGACACCAGGTCTTGAAAGGACCTATTACTTCACTGTGCTGTGTAGATTTTTGTACATGTAAACGGTCTGCAAAGTTATAAAGTCCAAAGCACACGCCAACAGAAACCACTTTTTTCAGTTACCTGAAACACGTCATTGAAATTCCACTGCTGTTCTCTGTTACAAGATGACATCATCTTGTAACACAATTCCTAGTGCCCGCCTACTGGCAAGCTTGGCACACGCAGGGATCTAAAACAGTATATTTTTATATACTGTAATACGGAAAAATATATATATAATATAATAATATATATATAATAGAAATAATATTATATAATATAATAAAATTTTCACCAGATGACTTGAACAGCATTTTGTTCTAGTGTGTCTAGGGTGATTTTGTTCTGTACAGCTAATTTTTAACATACCAACCACAAGTGAAGGGGAAGCTGGGGAGTTTAATAAACTGGTTGACCAAGACACCACTGTACAGTTGACAATACACTACTATCAATCCAGGATAAAGTCAATGATCTAACATGCCTTGATTTTAATAATGGATCTTGCTTACCCGAAAAAAGTCAGAAGCTATTATAGTTGACCAGTTCATAAGTTCATTATCTTACCCATTAACTCCACATCCGAAAACCGTACGTATTTTACACTGTGCATAATTGAGCCTTAAAGCATTTGGGAAATGAAACTGAAACTGGGGAATGGTACAGTTTACCACACTTCAGTTTTATTTTCACTTTTTTATATTTTAGATTTTTTATATACGGATCAAAAACAATCTGGACACAAAATCTGGAAAAACAGGTCATACTTCGGCCTACATAGTCTATTCCCAAAAGGATTAGGCTAAATGTCTCTATGGAAATTAAATGGTTGCATTTAAACAAGATAATAAGGCTGTACTTTAATTCTGCTGCAGGCTATATGATATGGACAAAATGCTACAATGATATAGACAAAACTACAGTTACACTGCTACATATTGGAATATACTTTCCAATATATGGGCAACACATTAGTGCTTCCCACATTAGCACATCCCTCCCCGTCTTCAAACGCTGACAGAGGACCCTTCTCTTCACTCTTACGTAATATCTTATTTCTGTATTGTGCATCTTTTTATCTAGACATCAGCACTGACTTTTTGGTGGAATTTTCGAACCTCTTTGTGTTAACTAAGGATACATTTACTGAGTGGACAACAAAGCATTTTTTAAAAGAGCATCTGCTACAGGCTGTGAGTGTAATGTAAGTGTAATGATGATTGTTGTTAAAGACTGGCCTGCATTATCTTTGAGCAACATAATATGCTGCTGGATCATCAAACACCCAGAGATAATATTTGATTTGTCTGTATGCTCACAGCACACAATAGACTATTCAGTGACTGGTTAGAGGCTCACTGGCACATTGCATAATTCTGTGAAATAAGTATTGCCAAGGCAGACATGAAGGTAACACATAAGGAACAATGCACTGTGCATCCCTACTAAGGCTCCAGTTTACAATTAAACTGCTCAGAACGGATTCGACGGGTTATGATGTTTAGTCCTTTTGTGGTTCAGCACAACATGCCTACGCGATCTCACATGGAACACAAACGAATGTGTGGCTTCCATCCTGATTTGCTCTCACCCACAAAATCAATGGCCCAATCCCTTGGCCACTGACGTTAAACATGTTGGGGAGTGAGACAAAGGAGAAAGCTAATAGGCAGATAAGGATCCTGCTGCCAGTCAGATAAAGTCTAGTGGCCTCGAGGCCGAGGCTCAGAAAAACATGTAGTCATTATCATAGGAAATGAACCACCATTCAGGAAAGGCAAGGCCAGGTCATCAGAAAGTTAGCCAAGCAACAACCACATTTAATTATACCATTGATTTGTTTCTATTCTCTTGACTTACGGTAGGTGAAAATCACTCACACAAGCATTTGAACAGACAAATCTGTACAACTAGGTTTTGTCCCATGCATTAGCTGGAATCAGTTATTGGTCATGACAAGAAAGAGACTGGGGAAAATAGCCCTAAAGTATGGTCTCATTTTGGACTCAATGTTGGGTTAATTCAATAACAGGAAATCACTTTTACCAGTTAATGTTGAATTGTCAGCGCTCTCTTTACTGGAAATGGTCATTTGAACTGAGTGCTCATTTGAACAGTATACCATGAGGAAAGGCACAACCTAATTTTATCCATTCATTCAACCCTTTTAACACTTGTAGCATGCTAGGGTCAAGCTGTCCTTCACAGAATCAAGTGGCAAGCAACAAAGACCAGTGCATTTTAAAAATGGCTTATTCTCTTCTCGTATACAAGAACGTCCAATGGCAAAATCACCCAATAATGATTATTCCTTGTTCCTTGTGAGAACGGATGTTGCAGCATTGTGAAACCCTCACATGTAGCAGATATGTACTGGATTGGTCAAGATGAGCATCTTAGACAACAAATAAATTAAGAGGGTAATAAGGCAAGTGCAGAGCTACTACAGGAAAAATATCCCACAAAAGAAACACACAAGGAGCCATAGCCATAGGTCTGGAGTGAGTCACTCTTATTGTATGACTTCCGCTTTGTCATTAGAAGGACTGTTGTATCAAGATGAACACAGCTTATTTTTCACATATAATTTTGCAAATGATCTTTCTTTAGCCTGAGGTCTGCCAGCATTGTAACAACTAAAACATTTAAAGTCTTTCGAGGTGCCATAGAATTTATTCAGCATTTACAATTGTTCTCTGTTGCCTACATCGAAGGTTTTGTGACTTTGGTCAGGGTAAAACATGCCCAGATGTGGTTTAACATGCTCATTTATAACTGTAACATGTAACATGTATAATTTGTAACTGCTCCTGTATTCAGTCTCTTCAGTGGAAACATATTGAGAAACTGTCTACAATGAAATGTGCAGAACAAACAAACAACTTTAATTAAAAATTGTCCAGGATCTTGATCAAGATGTGCACACTTAAATTGGCTATTCGCCAGCTTGTTTAGCCAATTTTCCACCTTAAATGGTGGTGCAGTTACACTACGGTGCCTGTACAAGCTGTAGTATTAAGGTGGATTGGAACCTCTAATTAAGACGCTGGTAAATAGGTAGACAATTTCAGTTTCATTCAAAGATAAACACCAGCCATGCCAGATTCCTTGGAAAGGAACAACGACATCCCGTTCCTAGCCTGGAATGGTAGATTTCTCTACATAGTCCACCATTTTTACTGCTGTTGCTCTGTTGTCGTACAATTTTGGGGGGCGTAACTATTATAAGACTTTTAAGTCTCAGACTTTAAATCAGACTCTTCTGCAAATGTGGGATCTATATCTGAAGGTTCATGGTATGTCTGTTCTATGTACTGAAATCTCTTTATTCAACATCCAGTGTGAAACGGACTACGTCATATCTTACTCATCTGTTGAAGCCTTATAGCCTGTCCAAATCACTTCATTCAGCTAAGCAGGCTTACTGCAAACACCTTGAGTCACTCACAGCTCAGTTAGTGATTCCAAATAATCTCTGGAACATAAGATTTAAAACTAGACTACAAACATACCTGTTTAGTCTAGTATATGCCCAGAGTAATGTGGCTTATATCCACCTGTTGTTTGTAATTGTGCTGTTCTTTTACAGTAGACTGCTATTTAATCTTTCCAGTGTTTAGCTTACCTTCCACTGTAAAGCTTGTAACTAAAAAGAAACGTACTATAATTAGACTACAGTCATACACAGGGAAGATTTCCAATCGCATCAAGGTTATGACTTTGGAAAAATCGAATCCATACTACACAGCAATTTAGAGTGCACTGCATATTAGGGGAAGACAGTATGGTGAAAATATTTATTCTTAACAGTTGGAACATTTTAGAAACATATTACCAAAAACTGTGAACATTTGATACACACACATATTTGGTATACTGTGCTGCACAAAATCCAGTTAAACTGTACTAATTTTGTTCTATTTTCTGATGATATCCACAATATCTTCAGAAAAGCATATCAAATTGTAACATATCACCTGTGACTGAAACGTACCTAATAGCGTGTAATACCTCCACAAGCACGATTAACAGCTGTGATTCGATTTGGCATAAACTGGACGTTTCTGGATGTAGGCCACATCAGTGTTCAGCCACTCTTGTATCAAAGAATTGCACAGTTGGGCCAGATTTGGTAGGTCTCTTCCGTGGCACAATTCTGATGAGAATTTCCTGTAAACTGGCATTTTTGTCACTTCTGGTAGACCCGTATGACTGTATGCTTCCATATACCTGCCAATTCATGTTCCTCCTTGACACTATTCATTCTTTTATACACTAGTCATTCTTTTATACCCTGCAGGTATTTATAGCCCGAACATCCTTGCGCATCACCATATGGAGGAGCCTATAGTTACTACCACCTTGACTAATTTTTGGTACTGTGAGCTTATAATAATTATATTAATAGTATCATATTATTTAGTTGCAACCAAAAAAGGCTTAGAACATGTCTAACTGAGTAGCAAGCTTCAAAATAGCTTCAGTACTTTAAAAAATCTAATATTTAGTAAAAATAATTTAATGAAATAAGATTTCAGCATCCAAAAACCTCCAAAAAAGCACAGCAGCTCTCCTTCATATATGAACCAATCATAATGAATGGACCAATAGAAATGCTACGAACTTGCTTGGTATCAATGTCTTTTCACTGTACATTGTCTGACATTAACTTCCAGTAAACATGTTTGTCCTCTCCTGTAATGCTAACATGTTGGACATACTTTTGTTTTTGTTTTGGACATTATAAGTGGCATTATGGGCTAACACTCCATCAGCTATGTGCTATTATGCAGTTTATGCAGCTCTTTGAGATTTGCCTAAATCTACCTTTTTTTAACACTTTTATGATTTTGATTTATGACTTATGATACATGCAAGTTGTTGAGTGCTACTGACAATACCCATGATATACTCAGAGAATAACATTAGTAATACTGGCCATCCCACTTCATAGTTACTTCGTAACCTTAATTAAAAATAAGTCATTCTCAATTTTAATGATGGCACGAGGCAGGGATGTTTTTAACCTCAGCAGGCTTTACGGATGAGTGGAATCAGCTTTCACTCTGCACTAATCCACAGTCAGACAGCATCAGATCCAGGAACCTCAATGAAACTCTGATCTTCTTACTCCTCGGCAGTAATATAGTGTACATGTACAGCAAGGCACACCTTTAACACGCATACATCTCATCTTCATGCATATTAATGCTAGACTACTGCTTTCTTTATTCATGCAAGACGTCTATAAAGCATAAGCCAAAGCCTTACACAACTGTACTGGCCACTTTGCAGGTGACACATGAACCGGGCACTTTGCAGGTGACATGTGAACTAACCACTTTTCTGGTGACAATTGAGCTGGCCACTTTGCTGGTGTTCCTACAGCTCTGTTCGAATGAGCAACTCTTAGGTCAGTGACGCTAAGCCCGGAGAAAAAACAACTCCCTCACTTCCCCTTACAGAAAAGCCACAAGTGAAGTCTGCTGAACCACAGGAGTTCACAAGTAATCACAGGCTTTTCTTCCACATGCAATAATGCATTTTAACATCTGAAGCATGCAGGAAAAAGCACATGTGAAAATCATGTGACTGTGAGAGTGAGTTTAATATTTTGAGTTTTCTTTTTTGGTTTATATAACAGACAATAAAAGAGCAGTTTTGAGGAATGCAGTCTTCAGTCCCCTGATTCCCTCTTTTGGATGACTCCAGGCCTGATCATTTCCTAATATAAGCAAGAGAATATGGCAAGTAAACGTGGACGCACCAACATCACCAGCACTATCTGCACTGCTTCCGTTTTAGACCTCAGTGCAACAATTTATGAACTAAGGTAAAAGCCATAAAAGAGCAGTCTGTGGAAGCAGCATGTGTCCCACAGCTAACAGGACTCACAAACCCAAGACAACACCTTTCTATCTAGCAAAGAAGCTCGCTCTTCTTCTCAGCTGATATCTGAAGTTCACGCTTCGTAGCCTACATGACGTAACACCCAATATCACATCAGCGCGCAGGGTCCAGTCTATAAACAAACACGGGAGACGCAAAATGGGGAACTGTCAGAAAGGTGTGCAAATATGGATCATAGTTACATGTAGATACTGTCTCAGCGTCCATCTAGTGTGTGGAAACCTCCTAGTGAGAGATACAGTACAGTGGTATAAGACCACCCAGAGCTGCAGGTTCTGACTTGTTCCTACTGCAAGAACTACTGAACTGTGTTTCCTACCGCTAGCTAACCAAACCGACACACAACCAGACTCTCACATACACACGAACTGAGAACTTCATCGTGGGTTACTCACCGTTTGCCAGGTGTTGTGGTGAAGCCACAGCGCCAGCAGCGCGGCTCGCAAAGTTAAAGAGCGTCTGGAAAGTAGCATGTTCAGTATTCGGGTGGTCAGAGTTTTGATAGCATCCCAGTAAACGAGTAACGCCTGACCCAACTGTAGAGCTGTGTGATTTGGACGACTACATTATGACGTTTCTACCCTAAATGCACGAAATCCAGGTGTTTAACCGGTAAATAAGCGGCGAAGCTTCCTCTCGTGGACGCACCTGACACCGTACAGTAGCGGTCTTCGCCTCTCAGCTTTAGGCGGGGACGCGCCGTTGGAAAAAAACGCGCGCAAAAGGCGTGTTGCCCCGCCCCTTTACGCACAAGACCAGCGAGGACTGAAAATGCCCAAGATTAAAGCCTAATACAGCTAAAGTGAACTGTGAGTATGTGCTACGAAGTGTAGTTACAGTCTCAGACACGTGCTGTAGCTGCGCTCTCCAGGTTCGTCCTGCGCGTAAAGGCACAGGCTACGAGTGAACCCGCGGAGGCACCTGAGATGTGGTGGAGAAAATCAAGTGGGCGAGGTGGAGGAAAATGGCAGCCCTTGCCTAGGTATGTTTCCCTGTGGCAGGGTCACAGCACCTGCTGTGCTTTTCTCATGTATAGCCAGGTTGAAAATTATTTTTCTTTTCTCGTCTTGCTTTTTATTTTTTGTCTTCCTGATGTTCATTTATAACGTTTGTTTTGGTTTTGTGTACCAAATAAGCATTTTCCATGCATGGCCATTTTCCAATCTCTGTTTTGCGTTTTTTGTGCAGGCTGAAATACTACTTAGAACATTAGCGTTGATGGACAAGGTTAAACTGCATGGTTTGTTTTTTGTGACCTCACAAAAAAAAAAAAAAAAACTTTTTTAGGAGCTTAGTTTCCCTATATGAGCTGTGTGGAGTGGGATGTTAATGGTATGTTTCGAAAGTTATTTAGAAAAAAAAAAAAAGAAATGTTTAGTTCATTATAATATAGGACCTTCATTAGAAAATAAGTAAGTACAGTTTAATTATACAGCACATTTAGAGTCTTTACCAAAAACGGGAAAAATTTATAATAATATTGCCTCTTAAAAATGACCCCCTAAAACTTCCATTGAGTAAGCCAGTTTCATGGCTTGTTAGATTATATGATAATGTCCTGGAAACACATAGCCTACAATAAAGAATGAACCATTTTGCACAATCAAGATAAATATCAGCAGAGAAATACAAAGTCAAGTCACATTATTATGACCACCAGCTAATATCCAGAGTAACCACCGTAAAGAATACTCTACTTGGCTGGTTGATACAGGATATTGGCCAAAAACAGATTTTATTAAGTACCTTCATAATGGAAATATACTCTGAGGATGTTGTAAAGTAAGATAAGAAAATATTTAACACTATTTTACCATCAAGTTACATTACATGTAAAAATGCTGTTACATGCTGACATCACAAACCCACCTACCCTTCCTACCAACGCCATTGTGAAGAAACCTTTACACGTACTTGTCTTACTTCTCCTCTAAGCTGCTCTATACTTACTTTCACATCAAACCACTCTGAATGACTTTGTGGAATTTCCTTTTAACAGCTTTATCAGCCCTCGTTAGAGCACTGACTTAAGAAACCAGACGTCTTTTTTTATTAAGATTAAGGCAAACACTAGAGCACCTCTAGATCTTTGTAATGCCACTGCAAGGAGGCATAGACTGTTGTCCTTGGTGACCTCCAGCACCTACACTTTTTAAAGAGAAACACACACACGCACACACACACACACACACACGTGAGCACACAAACACATGCACACATCTACTTGCACTAAGTGCATTTTGTCCATTTTGATAGTTTTGGTATAGAATGAATCTCGTTTCTTGCCCATTACTACTGCACAGTTATATCCTCACTCAGCTACAGGACTGCACCGCTTATATAATACCCCCTAACAGACATCATTAGTGCCATCACAGTCAAAGACGAACCTGCAAACCCTTGAACTGCACTGCCACCCAGGGCTGATATAGTATGACCATAACATGGCTATTTGGACATCAGCAGGGATAAGCATGAGTGAACTTGTGATCACTGCATTTGTTTGCCTAACTCCGTCCCTCAGGGGACACTGCCTCTAAGGGAGTGTGGCTGTTTGATGTTTCTGTCCAGCCAGTGAAAATATTATCCTAGCTGGACACCAGACCCCTACTGCTAGCAGCTGCCTAATGGAGAGAGAAAAAATGAAAGATAGAGAGAGAGAAATTGGACAGTTTCCATGTCTAATTTACATTTTCACAACAACCAGGATAAAAGAGAAAAAGAAGAAAATATATTTCTACAAGACGGTGAGACAGTGACTATAGAGTCTACTGTATATGTGGCATATGACCATCTTCAGTGAGGTGCACATTGAATGAATTGCCCTGTTGATGATGTAATGTGAATGTATGTGGACGGTCTAGAACACAGGTTTTCAAATCCAGATCTTCAATCTAGTTAGCAGTCATGATTTTCCAATCATTGCTAGTAAACCAAACTGCTGATAGCTGATTGGCCATCTATTGTCATACCTACACTGTAAAAATGGCAGGGGGTCCAGATGACCTTAGGTTTTTAAGTTATTTGAACTTCAGATAATAAGTTGATAGGACATGTAATGATGGAGCAGGCAAGAGAATTGGATATGTATGCCAATCTGTTTATTAGAGCCCAGGTAGACTGCAGGCAGAGACGGAGAGTGCAGTAGGGTCATCAAACAATAAAACCAAGACCAATATACAATAACAAAAACTAAAACAAGAATACCAAGAAACAAAAACCGAGAACATATAATGACAGAAACAGGTTACTTACATTCATTACAATCACAATCACAGTACAATCACAATACCAGTTAAAAGACAAGGTGCAAACAGAATAGTACATAAGCACAAGGACTGACAGTGAACACCTGGGAAGGGGAGGAGCCCCAGCCTAGGAACAGGTGAGGGGCGTACCAAAGGGGGCAGACAAAGGGAGGAGCTATAAACCAAAACAAACAGAAGCACATGGAGGCAATTACAGGAACATGAGGACAAGATAACAAAGACAGAAAGAGGGAGAGGGAGAAATAGAGCAAGGCGTGGCAGGACATACAACACAGATTCTTGTTTCATTAGGCAACCTGAATCTTTTTTAAGTGATTACAAAATCCAGGAATGTAAACTCCATACATGATCTAGAAGTAAAGACATGTAGTCTGTAGAGGAGGGGTGTCAAACTGGGTTCCATCCAGGCCACGGCTCTGTGGATATTAATGTTTCCCTTGTCTAACTCTCTGTGTTCATAAAGGCTTTGCCGTCTCCAGTGATACAGCCCACCAGGACTGGAGTCTGACACATCTGCTTTTGAGTACACAAAGTGCTTTAGCCTATTTCCTGCAGAAGAGAAATAAAAACAACACAGTGTCATATTTTTGAGAAGGTTTTCCACAGAATTCCCACAGAAACTGACAGATGAGAAAAATGCCAACAAGTCAGTTCTAAAACACTTATAAAAAGTGCTGAAAGGGTTAACATATATAGGAATAACATATAGGCTGCATGTCAAACTAACCTTTTTTCCATAAAACCTTTATATTATCAGAAACACTTCAACATCTTTATTAGAACCCTTACATCTTATGCAATGTTAAACCCATGATGCTTGAGTAGCTATGATGGCATCATGTTTTAGCGGTGGTCCAAAGATGATTCGAAGATCTGAGAACAGCTCTTTGTTAATGAAACGGACAGGAAAACACATCCACCACCCACATCCACCAGCACAAAACAATCCACCAAAAATATACACACCATTTAAACTAGCACACAACAAAATCAACAACATAAAAAGTACCATTTCAACAGGGCTGTGTGCCACATGAGACCCCTCAAATGCTCTTTTTCTGGGAAAATAATTGACCAAAAGACATAAATATTCAAACAAGTTTGTTCTAAAAAATGCTCTACATGCTTAAAAATAAAGGTATCAAATGGGGTTTTATGCTTGGTTCCCTAGAAACCTTTCAATATACTACATGAGGTCCACATCAAGGTTTCATACCACTTCAATCCCCAGGGATGTTTCAGCTTATTTTTCAATAACTCCATTAATAACATAAAAACACAAAGCAAATTGTTTATTTTTAAGCTGAAACAGGACTGGGAAATGCTTGTAGTCACTAGTGGTTCCTGGTCATTTAAAGGGTTATGCAGGTTATCCATCTGATTTCTTTGAAGAACCATCTACTGGAAGGTTCTTTAGGGTACCAAAGGTTGTTTACTGCTTCAACTCACCCAAAACACATCACGCATATTACAGTATACAGAAAATATGTTCAGTGTCTTCTCATAGACTGTTAAGAATGAAAACCTTTTACTTTCTCATATAAGATGTGGCCTGTAGAAATGATTCCATATTAGCAAGTTCATAATGCTGGGCACAGATTAAGCATGGTGTAGGATAGTGCGAGTGGGAATTCTCCGTGAAAAAGCTGTTGTGTCTGGAAAATAGGCCTATAGTTTTGCACATCTTCAGGGTGTATTCAGAGATTTCTTATCATCTTTTTCATTTTATGTTTTTTAAAGGTAAACTTGGATTGAACTTGCTTAAAGTAGAATGTGTTCTACCTTTGGCATGTTGTACACTCACAGAAACATCTTGAGAGAAAGTTTCTAGTATTGGCATGATGGCATTGATAAAAGAATTCTGCTTGCACACAGTGAGGACGTTTGCCCATCTCTGACTCATAGAAACACAGTGACATTCAAATGTGATCAAAAGTGAGTGCTCCCCAGGCAGGTGAAGCATGCTGGTAGTGAAGTGTGTTTATCTCAGATCCAGGCAGATTTTATGTTCATGACAGGATAGATCTGTACCTGCCATCAGGGACTAACACATGAAGACTCATATGTCCCATATGAAACCTGCAGCTGCATATGTCAGTCATAGATCACAGCCAGACTAACGTGCTTCAGGTAAACGATGAGGTGTAGTAATGTGTACAGGGAGGATGGTTTTAGTATTGGAATGTTTGAGAAACTCTACTGGAATGACAAATAAAGTAGAATGTAGACAATTACACAGTAACTGTACTAATGAACCACAACTTTTCGTTTCCCATAATGTCAGTTTGTGCTGGTTTGCAGCATTATTTCTGTTCTGAAAAATAAAGTTTGCTAAATGATTCTTGGGCTGGATTTCTGGTACTAGAGACACAAAGAACCTTATTTAATGTTCTGTAAACTTTAAAATGATTCTTTAGATTTGCATCTCATTTCTAAGAAAAATGTTCTTCAGGGAATCTTTATTGTACTTGGTGGCCATTTCAGCCTTTCCTGTACCAGTAAGACATCAAATGAGATTTTTTTACATTTCTAAACAAGGAGAAACACGCTCTGACTAGTGTTTCTCAGAAACAAAAAAGATTAGCTTGGAGGTGTTTCTACAGAAAAATAATTTTTATTGCTATAGAAAAGATGTTAGACATTGTTTGTGACTTTATGTGATTAATATCTAGATGGTACCATGATAAGACTTTAGCTACATGCGTTTAGCACAGTTAGTTGTACTAAAATACAGTTGCTGTGTGGGACGCAATATGCAAATCTGCTCTTTACATAGCAACCAATTACCAACTGTTTATCTGTTCGGTCATATCCGTCTTCAGTTTGTTTTACAGTAGTGTCTGTTTATATTGCTCTTAAACATTTCGTTCCATCTATTTAGAAGATCATTCATGTACGTGCTCCATGTATCTTCATCGCAGATTCATTACATGCTCAGTAACGCTGTTGTCCTGGTCCGCATTTTGGTTGTGGAATGTGTTTTGGAAACAGATACGTTTACAGTGCTATACATCTGGCTCACATGTGTCTCAGATAACCTTCTCAAGCGTTTTGAATGATTGTATTTGTATCTGTTGTAAATGGGTGCATTTACACTTGCATTTTTATGTGATTCATCCAGATATAATTCTGATACTCAAGATGCCTAAAGTGACTAGGTGTAAATGTGGTCTTGCTGTCGTCCTTCTGACACTCCAAATTCAAATTATAAGCTTACTAAATCAAAATGTGAGGAGATACATTGTTGGACACCACTGCTATAAACCTTTACCTTTCTTTGAGGTTCTATTCAATTTTAAAAGATTCTTCAGATTTACACTCGTCTAAACAGACAATCAAGCTCTTGTTTATACAACAAATTGTTATTTAAAGAACTATCTTTTGAAATGTTTTTTAGAGCACCCACAGTGTTTCATTTAGAAGAACCCTTTGAGTCATGGTTGACCTGAATCAGGGATCTTCAAATCTGAACTTTGGATCCAGTTTCTGGACTTACTTGGGTTTGGTAATTAATAGAAAGTATGACCCTAGTTGGCAATCAGTTACATTAACAATTCAGTTAACTACCAGTGATTACAAAATCCAGAACCATTTGAAACTATGACTTAGATGTTTATTATCAATATTAAACGCTAGCTTTGTTTATGTGAGACTAAGCTTTGCATCTGTGGATAAAAAAATCACTTAATCACTTCCTGGACTCTGATGGCAGCTATGTGTCATATTTAAGGATTCTGAGACAGAGAGATGGCCTCTGCGATGAATGTTATGTCTATGAATGTTACATCTGTTAAAATTGCCACCAATTAATCGTTCCCTTTTACTGTTACTGTACATTTTCAATTGACTCCACCAACTCCAAACTTGAATCAATAATGTCTAATTCCATTTAAAGAACTTTATCCTTGTATATCTACATATAGATTGTAGATATAGGTGTGTAAAATACCAGTTTGCTTACTTCTATTGATTATGCAGAATAGATTGGCATAGTCTGCTATCTTGCACCTTGTAAATAGACTGTATAATATGCAGAAAGGAGCTTGGGCTGATTTAAATTAAGGCCAGTACTATTAAACATGGTAATACTAGATATGTGTGTCCTTGCATGAAGTGAGTGCATTACATATTTAATGGGCTTTAATTCATACAAATAGAGAAAATGTGTCTCTAAGGTCAGACTCTGCCACTGTTTGGAATAAGTTTTTTCCTTCTTCTTTCATGCATTATCATGTCGGATTTGCATGGATTATAGCAGCACTTTGGGATCCCTTTTACATTCAACCAGGTGTAGGATTACTGACATTGTTTTAACAACAATCGTTGAACAAATTAAACAGTGAATGAGCTGACTGTTGTTCTTATACCTATGAGGAAAACAGGCATTTATTCACATATACATATTGCACAACAAATGTTTAACTAGAATTTACTAAACAGATCATCCATCTTCATAAAAACAGACCATTCAACAAAGACATGAGGCTGTTTGTGCTTAAGACCAAATAAACAGGAGTTACCTCAGGAAAATGAAGACATGAAGAAGGAGTACCAAAAGGTTCACAGTTTTCGGACTTGTTGCATCCTCAAAGCAGAACTTGTGTATGTCATTTGGAGTTCATTTGGAAGGGGTGTCAGGAAGATGTCCTTACCAGTGCCAGAGTGGATAATCGGGAGAGTTGGGAGAATTTGGTAGTATTTTGGGCCACTTACTGTAAGCTAATGTATAAACTCATGCATAGAATCACTGGAACGAGTTAAAAATGTAACCTCCAAGAGTGTATGTAGCAGTTTAAAGGTTAAACAAGCCCCCCACCCCAAGTTGTACAGGTTTGCTGAGATTAGACGAAGCTGAGGTTAGCTTTTTATTCTCATTTCCCATTCCACCTTAAATGATAGCACTTACATTCAGGCTTCTGTTTGGGTGCTTGAAAATAGCTGCCACACTATTTAAAGTGGAATGGAAATTCCACTGAGAAGCTAACCTCAGCTTTGAGAGACAGCAAAACAGACAGGTCTCCACAGAGTTTATTTCTCTATTCCCAGTTTTTGTTCATGAATTATGTGAAAATGGATAGCAGTGTTCAGAACTGCAGGAAGTCAAGAATAAGGAAATATCCGAGCAGGTGGACAGTGAGAAATCTTTGCAGAATGTTATATTATGTTACTTAGCTAACATGACCACTGTTTGTAGCACACTGACTTTTATTACTGTGACATATATTTAACACAAAATCCTTAATCAGTTTTCAGTTTATTACTATCTAGCCACCTGGTTTATCTCAGTATTATATATAAATAATAAATAAGAGAAAAAGTAAGAGTTCCAGCCCTGGTCCTTAGTGAACCTGTCCCGGCGCTCATCACACGGAAGGCAGGAAACACCCTAGACAGGCCACCAGTCTATCACAGGGCAGACACACAGGCATACACATTCACATACACACTCACGCCTAGAGGCAATCCACTATCTCCAAAACGCCTGACTACATTTCTTTAGACAGTGGGAGGAAACCCACGCAGACAGAGGGAGAACATGCAAACTCTACTCAGAAAGAATCCTGGCCACCCAGCCGGGGAATTGTGCTGTGAGGAGACCGCACTACCCACCGTGCTGCCCTTATTCATCTCAGTCTCCTAAATCTAATCTAACTGATTTATTGTTTAAGACTACGGTTCCTGGGATACAGAGTGTGCTGGGTCTATATTGCACTTACCCCATTCATGTCCACCAACTACATTCAGTAATCAAATATTTAGTACTTAATTTAGAGCTTTGTTCTGATTGGTCCAAAGTGATGAAATTACATGTAGTAGTGTTATAAGGTATTTAATATAATCTATAATGTCTTTGTTAAAATAATACCTTGAATATTTAGGCATGTTTTTTCCACTGCACCAAGGACTAAAGCCAGGAAGACTGTGAAGGACCCCAGCCATGCCAACAATGGACTCTTCTCTCTGATGAGGTCAGGGAAGCACTTTCGCTCCCTAAAGGCAAACACAAAGAGAATGAGGAGGAGCTTCTTCCCACAGGCCATTCGGGCTCTGAATGAAGGCCACTAGGACTACCTCACACATTTCACACACACTTAACTGCTGATAATTTATTCAAGACTTGCTGCTCAGTTGCACAGCATGTTGCACATTCACTTTTGCACATTTTGCACTTTAAACTTTACACTGTCCACCCCCACACTGCACACTACTGAAAATGTGCATTTCATATATTTCTGTATTTCTGTATTGTATGTATCGATATATATTGTGAATTGTTTATTATTACATTCCATTATTGTTTTTTTATATATCTAATTCATGTTTACTGAACATTGTATTCTTATCTTTATCTTATACATATTTTATATTCTATTCTATGTTCTTATTGTTTCATGTAAGCATGCAGACTCACATGAGCATTTTACTGCTAGTTGTGCATAACTATGTATGTGACAAATCAACTTTGATTTGACATTTAAAAACAAGAACTCACTCAAGCAGGAATCAATGAAACTTCTAGTTCTTGTTCATTTCATACCAACCTGAGAGTCAGCTGGAGCCAAATAACCATAACTCATGATTGTATTGGTGTTTTTGCCATTTTATGCCACTGTAATGAATTTAACATGACTTATTAGTTAACTTGTTTGATAGTTATAGTTAACTCAACATATTTAGCAACATACCACACTGTTCACACACTCACTCAAATATCTACAGAATCATGTAAGAATCAAGCAAAGTTTATATTTAATATTTTTTATCTTATGAAAATATGCAAATAATGTTAATATGTTCTTCTTAACCAGTATATTTTAGCAAATTTGTTAGAAAATAATACTTGAAACAATTTACCAATTGAAACATCAGCATACCATTATATATTATGGTATTATATGTGTGTGTGTGTATAGATATATACAATCATTATCAGAAGTAGAGGGGTACAATGCTATTGGGAAGGAAGATAAAGGTTACCAGGAACAATAAATGTTGATAAATTTAGACTCATATGCGCAATATTTATTGAGCGACACATACAGAAATAGTGTCTCTCAGTATGGTGCCGGGCTGCCATGTTTGCTAACACAACATGCCAGACGTCTTGGTATGGAGTTGTAGAGGTTCCTAATGGTGTCCTGTGATTATCCATCCCATGCAGCTTGAATATTCCCAGCTCCTGCAGATTTTGCGGTAGGGGTGGAGGTGGAGTGAAATTAACAGCTTCAGGACATGTGACAACTAACCATTCATCTTGGCACTGATCATGGTGCCTTCACACACGGATTTGAAGACAAATTCGAGACTCAGAATTGCAGTGGGTCATCTTCAGTGACAAGTCCCACTTTTGTCCTAGTGGAGATGACCATTGAATCCGTGTTTGGAGGCACTGTGGTCAGCTCCAAGATGAACATTGTTGTCACATGTCACATGTCCACAAGGTCTGGTGTCATATTGCCCATATCAGTCTAAATTTATCATTATTTATTGTTCCTGGTAACCTTTATCTTCCTTCTGATTTGTATTGCAATCTGACACTTCCTTCTGGGTGCTGGTATTTTTTGTGTATTATGTTGGACTGAAGGAAACACGATTTGATTGTTTTTCATGAACTGCTTCCTCACCTTGTAGTGATCCATTGTTGTATTAAAATATCTCAGATATTAAAATATCTCAGATATATCTTTTCCTTTAATCATTTTTCGCAATAATTATCTGTCTTTAATTCTTGCTATTGCCGTTTTCATATTGTCAGAAACAAAATAAATGGATTAATGGATGCTGCACTGTCAGACACATGTCAGCTTTAGTCAGATGTTCACACACACCCCAGTTCTTTTAGAGCAGCAAACAAGGTCATTGGGAAGAAGTGCCAAAATGTCCTCTTTTCTCAGCACTAGCTCTTGGCTAATTCTCTTTTTTGTGTTTTGTGGTTAGCCTGGTCTAGATATTTCTAGAAGGCCATTGTGGTCCCAGAGGGGATTATGAGACTCTCTGTCATATATGGAAGATTTAGGTCCACAGAGACCAAACACTGAATGATTAAAAAAATTGTTTACAGCTGGATTTAAGCCAACACTTGACTTTGAAAGTTTTTCAAGTGAAAGGTTTTGCTGTTGTGCCAGTATGACAATTCACTGACATATGCTACATCCTCTTGTACATTTAAGTAAAAAAAAATTGTGTATACATTTATTTGCTATATATTTATATATAGCTGGTATGAAGTACTGTGTGAAAGTCAGAGAACATCCTTTTGTTTGTTTAATTTATGATAAACAGCTAATAAGCACAAGTAATCTTTCACTGTCTGAAAACAGCAGGAATCATATTTAAGACAATAACACAAAAGCATCTTACAATTAAATATAATATCAAATATCAAATCTATAGGTTTTTTTGTCCACTCTTTATTTTAATACACACTTCTGCTACCATACCCTTCCATCCTTCCAACCTTAAAACCAACCAGCTGTGTCCTTCTGACAAAAGCTGCTCCCAAAGGAGTCACTGACATTATGTTCTCCTTCAGACAGACACGAATGTTCACACAAGCCACTAACTCACACTGCAAATTTCTCTGTTCTGTGCATCTAAAGTGGTTCATTTCTGATGATAGATATGAGATGACATCATGAATAAAACCACTGGGGGAATGTTTTGTAAAAGACTTTAAAAATTGGACTTGGGGAAAAAAACAGAATGAAAAAAACAATCAACCCAAACTCCCTTGCTAAGATGCTCGCCAAAGGCCAATGTCACGTTTTTTTAGTTATAGGGCATTTTAGGGCAGTCTCCAGTAACACATTACTCTGGAAACTGGAGATAACAACATTTAATATCTAATTGCACTGTAGAACAGCAGAGTAGTGGTAGAACAAAGCCAAACTCCATAGGCCCTGGATACTTTTCTAGCTTTCAGGAAACCAAAGATATGGACCCTGCAATCGACAGGGACCTCACCTGTCGTCCTGTCTAAGGAATCCATGTTCTTAGTGTCATAATCATGTGATCCGTGACTAGTCAAAATCAAGCTTAAAGCATCATCATTGAGCAGTAGAGTTGACAAGTCAACCAGTCTGTGCAACCCGTAGTTTATAACCATTAGTTAGGGGAATAAACAATGAAAGTTTGAGGATGCATAACAACATCTGCAGTTGGTGATCTGTATTTGTATCTGATATTATTTTTGTATTTGTTTTTGATATATTTACAAACAATTTGTAAGCATGCATTACCCTTTGGAGAAGTATGATTGGGAGGAAAATAATTCTACAGCAAGATAACGACCCTGTACATACTGCTGATCATGGCAAACTGTTCAAACGAAGGAGATGCTGAGCAATGGACTGACCACCCAAGGGCTCAGACCTCAATATCACTGAAGGTGGTTGGGGTTACTGTGAGAAGCAGAAAATGCAACCAACAAGGTTGAAATATCCCTGCAGATTTCTTTGAAAAACAGAAGGCAAGAGCAGAAGCTGTGACAAAAGCAAAGGGTGACCACAGTAACTACTGCAAAAAACCATGGTATTATAATTAGTTGCTCTGCGTTTTGGCTGAAAAATAAATACCTTGCTGGTAATGGCTGGCTGACACCACTGAATGAACAAGTGGTGTCTTGCACAGTACTGTGACAATGAATGCTGTGAAATTTATTTATTTCACAACCTCCAACAAAATGTTTCATTAAAAAAGACTATAAATCATTTTATCAGAATTTATCAGATTTTATTTGAGTAAAATAAACCAGTCTAAAGACAGTGTAAACAGATATACAGTTTACACATAATGTCAGAAAAGGACAATGGAAACATAAAAAACCTTTAGCATCGTACAAATGTGATATGAAATCACCAGGTCAGTTCCCATAGCAACGTTATTAGCTCACAATTAAATTAGTATGCTTGTTCAAAGACCTAGAACAAAACCAGGGAGCAAAATTACTCAAAACACTTGAGCTGAATTCACAAAGCAACAGCCATGCCTGCTTTATTATCCTTTAGAAAGCTCACGAGGTCAGGTAGGATTAAATGAGCAGGTATACCTTCTTACGTGTGTCAGGGAGGTTGTCTGGAAGGTCAAGGGGCAACGATTACAAGCGCAGGGTTCTAGCTAATGAGCAAAGCACTCTATGGACATGCACAATGGATTTGTGTAAATACAGATGTGAGCAGTGCTGCTTCAGTTACAGGGTACAGGCTGGTGTAATTGAGAGCCTCTCACGTTTGAAATAGGATTTTTGTTTTGTACTGTGTCAAAACTAATTGAAGCCAGTATACTGGAGTCAGTAACACGTGTGACTGAAATAAGGAATACTGATCAAGACGTCACTATTATGATTCACAGTGTGGATTCTGCACTGTTTACTTTGAGTGATGTGTGACTGAGTGTGCATGTGTGTGGGAGGGTGTATTAGGGGGAAAGGGTGTGAATTTCCATATTTGTTTGAGATTCTCTGTGATTTTTTTCCACGTTGGGAAGGCAGCGCAGTAGATCAGACACTATAAATCAAAACTCTGATTCTAGCTGGAAATCTTTAAAGTACAAAGGGCAACAAACTACAGTGCAGTGTGCTGTGTGTGTGTGTTTAGTGTGTGTGTAGAAGCTCAGCTGTTTACTGGAACACTGTGACTCTTCAAAGGAAAACTGTTTATTATATGTAGCTTGCAAACAGTCTAGATCGGGGTCAGCAACCCTAACATTAAGACGGGCCAATTTGTCCTGTTTCAACTAAAATCCAACAACTTTGAGAGCCACAACATTTTATGTCCATTTTACTGGTGTGACTCTTGCTTATAATATAATATAATATAATATAATATAATACAACTTTGTAACCGGAGCGTTGCTGGTATGTATATGTGAGTGTTTTACCTCACGCACTCCTTCCATGTGTGCAGCAAGGCTAGAGCAAATGCAGCCTTTAATAAAGATTACAGTCTTTAATAAAGCCTAAACATATCCAGAAACTAGCTAGTGTTTGTAATGCAAATTTATCTGTAGATGCATCTCTCAATGTTCATCTTGAACATTTCTTTGCCATTTCTTTAGCTACTAGCTAGGCTATCTGTGCAGCTATGTGACCAGCAGTCTGCACACCGATCTTCAGGTTTGAAATAGCAGTTCTAGCGTTTAAGACAATTTTTTGTAAAAACTGTATTCTAATGATCAGCAAAGCTATTTTTTTGCTAATAAATAATAATGCCTGTATACATGAGGTGCAATAAAGTAGCAATACAACATAGTAGCATTACAGAATTTCAATTAATCAGGACTGTCATGTGATCCAACAAATATAATACAAATCCCAGTTAGGACAGTACATGACATGCTAATAAAAACATGAAGCAGCGATAATTCAATTTTGTTTGGCTTGTTATTTTTTGGGGACTGAAGACAACAATTGATCCAGTTAGGAAAGCGCTATTTTTTTTACCCTTCTACCATTATGTAAGTCTTAAGCTGTACAACCATATGCTGTCTTTGTCTTTGTCTGTCATATTTTGTGTTGTAGGTCTCCCAAATGTGTAGCACATCATAAAGTGCAAAATACCAGCTACTACTAAAAATACTAGCAACTATGCTCTCAGATGCAGCTGTAAAAACGCATATAAAAGGCTCAACGTCATGTTGATAAGCATGGACGTCTCTGTAAAGACTAGTCTGGAAGGCACTATATGTTGCTCCGACATATGTATATATTTTCCAGTGTTAATGCTCCTCTGGTGCCAATGGTTTTACCAATGAAAATATGGAGGTTTCCTCAAACTCAGAGCATGCCCCATGCCTGGAGTTCTATCCAAAGGCTCTAACGAACATGTTCAGCTTCTCTAATGGTTTATCTCATGGGGAATAAAGTGAGCCTCAACCTCCGCCTCAACTCTGCCACTTGATTCTCCTCCCCATAGCTTAGGTCAATCATCTGGCGTACCTCTTGCGACGTGGGAAGCACGTCTATTTGCAGCAGGGAGTCGTGCTGTACTCAAGTCCTCAGTGCCAGTTGCCCTCTCTAGTGGCAGCAACAACACTGAGGGTTTTCCCTGGCTTAGGCTTGTGCCATTGCTGAGCATGAATTCCTTTATTTTACCACACCAACATGCTATCCACGCTGCTGCCGCTGGCTCAGGCGCCATATCACATACCACACTCAAACCCTCCCCTGACTCCTCTGACAGGTGTTACTCATTTTGAAGCCCCTTTAATGATAAAGAACTCTACTGCTTCAGCTTCAGCAGTGGTGGCTTGGACGTCTCAGCTCTGGCAGCAGCACATCAAAGAAATGTTCCTACTCCTCCTGCACTGTACTGGTTATGAAAGCTGCACTGTGGGTCCTTTCCCAGGTGTACCATCGCTGTTCTTGCCCTCTGCCTTCGTGTAACCGGGTTGCGCACCATCCTCTCCACCACTGGCTTCCACTGTGCATTACTTGTCATGGCCCACCATTGTGCCACAGAATTCTTCAGTCCTTCACTTGATCTCTTCCAATTTGGCGATAAGATCCTACTTCTTTACACTGGCGTGGACGAAATGCTATTTGAATGAAACCAAACTTAAGGGTGAGAGCACCAAAGCCATAGACTATTGCCTCAAGGTGACCTCCCTCTCTAACAAAAAAAACATGTCCCCAGGTTTCCAACAGCCAATTAAACATGCACACAAAAAGTACTGAGCAAACAGTAACAACAACAGAAACAGTCCCATTACAGGGCGCATGGCAGCCATGAGCCTTTGCATGGCCCACCTGCAAGCTCCTGAGAAGTAGCACAGCCCATAACAGGCGCCACAATATTAATTTTATGAACTGACTTACATTTCTTAAATATATTCTTTCTGGAGCGTAGAGAGTGTATTCTGATTCTCTGGGTGTCTGTTCTTTTAATCTGTAGTAATCATCAGTGCCATGCAAGCCATTAGCAAGCATGAGTCTTTCCAGGGTTCCGCAGGTATAATGTGAGTGGTTTGTATGCATGGTGCTTTCTTCTTAATCAGACAGGTCTAATCAAATGTAGCAGGTGTAATTACAGTCAGAGTTAATGCAGCATGTTCTATCATTGCTTGATCTTTGATCATTATCAATAGATTAGATTAATATATTAACAAAATCTCTCATCTGCAAATTGGAAACTTGGAGAATTGGAGATTCTTAACTTTTTAATGTATGTTAATGCAACAAGATTTGACTCCATGTCATTCTGAATTCATTTTTAGTGCTTCATATATCACAGTTTGTGAAGGATGGCTGAGGTTTTTAAATGAAGATACAATCGTGTGCACTGGCATCCTCTACAGAGCGCAATGTTTTGACATTTTTAATGCACGCTCACTGCTTCTTTGCTAAGACTAACGTATTGGACAAAAAATTTGGGTACCACTTTAGAATAAGGCTACCTTTATAAAGGATTTATAAATGGTTTAAACATAGGTTATTATTGGTTATTAGTTAGTCATAAACACGTTATAAAGAATGAATAAGCAGTTATAACACATTAATAAAACGGGCAAAAATTAGCTTCTCCATATGATGTATATGAATATGCATTGAAGCTGACAGGGTTTATGAAGATGAAGTAAGATCAGAAAACATCAAAATCTGAGCTTTAACAGTATAAAGGTATGTGTGTTAACTGTTAGACTAACAACAGGTCACTGTTGCTCATCCTATGTATGTGTTGTAACTGCTTATTAATGATTTTAATGTGTTTATGACCAAATTAATAACCATTAGTAAACTCTTTATAAATATTCATAAACTCTTTATAAAGGTAGCCTTACTCTAAAGTGGTACCAAAATTAGTATGGCTTGTTTAAAGGCTGTGGTTCAATATATTATGCTTATGTCAGTATCAGCAAATTAACTGAAATTGTGCAATACAATTAGCAGCAAAGTGGCATGTTTAAATTTGGTTCCTGTATAGAATATTAACTTTAAAACATATGCAATATTGCGTATGACTGTATGCTCATGGTATTAAAGTTCATAAAGACTCTGAGAAAACAGCATTAATTACTCATAATACATTCAAAACCTAAGCCTCCTTTATATAACTGATCTGTGACTGTCCTTGCACAGAATTGTTTGTGCCACTTGTGACAGCTGACTACGTGACCTTGATTGCGAGCACAGGAAGAACTGTAAATTGACACAGATGAATCTAATCATGCTAATATGAAATTGATGAATAAAGATCCCTGTACTGAAGAAAAGAGAATCAACAACCTCACGTAAACAGACTAGATCTGATCTTCAGTCAAAAACAGAGAGGCTAGATGGAGACAATGCTGAACCCAGAATATAAGACCATACAAATAAAAAGAAGAAAATGCTATATTTTTTAATAGTTTAATATGTATTTAGTATATATTATATATTATATTGTGACATCAGCGTAGAAGAAGATGTGGGAAACATAAATCGAATGCACTTTTATTGAACTCGGCAGGAATCACGGCTCGGTGCTGGCTGAGGCAGACAGGAAACAGGCAGGTCATCAATGGCCCCATGAGTCAAGTCCATGGTGGCCACACAACCCACCTAACTAGCTACAACTCCGTATGAAACAGCACATGCAACACATGTGAACATCTTTAAGCTAACAGCACAACTTATTTACAGCATTTAACTCTCTCAATTACCACAGCTGTGGTGCTCCTGAGAACCACTCTGTATGGCTGTGCCTCCTGTGATCCTACGCCTGTACGAGGCTAGAATATTTTGTAATATTTTGTCTGTAATATTTTATGAAATATATCATTAATAAAGTAATTCTGAGCATTGTGAAAAGGATCCTATTCATCCTGAGCTGGCAGTAAAGAGATATTATTTAAATTTGTATTGAGATTGAAGGTTTTGTTGAGAGTCAATATTGGTAGAAAAAAAAAGTTCAGTGTCCAGTTACTTCAGATGGAGGCATCGCAATGTGGGTCTCCAGAACAATTTCCTATCCACTTTACCCCACAACTGAGACATGACAAATGACTAATTATGTTCTCGAGATCATACTGGACTACTTCAGCACTACATCACAGTTTGAGAGGAGTAATTATTTATTAATAATGGATTACTTTTCCGAGTTTTAGTTCCCCCTACGTTTGTTATTTGTCACTCTTTTGACAGAAGACTACTATGACCTGGCTATATTTTAAAGGATGCTAGAGCTATATTTTAAACAGACTCTACATTTAATCACTTAATTCATTTAATTTACAACAGCTGGTCATATACCATTAAGGCCTAAACCATATAAAGCTATAGGACCAGAGTAACAAAACACTGTGATTTATGCATTAATGGACAAAGCAGGCAACTCAGGAGTCATAAATGACATCTGGGATCCTATAATGATAACGATTTATTGATTATTAGATTGAAATGCCGCTTGTGAATATTGTAGGGCTGGTAATCGCCTTATCATGGGTACATAAAGTTAAATACATACGGTCAGCTAATACATACTTCCAAATATAACTTTTTTTCATTTTTATTAAGACATGTATATAATGTGCTCCTGGTATGATAAAGTGTTTTGTTAGTACAACAAAGAAAGTAAAAACTGACACATTGTGTCATGATTTCCACTTGGACTCTCCCTGGCTCTGCCCACTTTCCTCTACTACTCTCACCTACAGCTGATCATAGACTCATTAGTCAAGTCAAATTTATTTATATAGCGCTTTTTCTTGCAAAGCAGCTTTACAAGCCCTCAGTAAGCAAGCCAAAGGCCACAGTGCCAAGGAAAAACTCCCTCAGAGCAAGAGGAAGAAACCTCAGGAGGAACCGAGATTCAAAAGGGGAACCCATCCTCTTCAGGTCGACCCCAGATAGCAACAAACACATAAAGGATCAGAGTTTACAATTATAGGCAATATTGAACAAGAACTGTTAGTAACTGTTAGATGGAAGACTATGATGACAGTCCATTAGAAAGAATAGTAGAAGTGTAGAGAGTTTTTGAGGCAGGGGAAGAAATGTCCCATTTGTCTGTGATTAAATAGCATGATCGTCAGATTAAATAGCATGATTGTCGGATGGGCACGCACAATGCAGGTGAGGCCCCCTCACAGCACGAGACAAGGAGATGCTCTATGGTAGGCAAACTGGTCAGCAGGAAGGCAGTGGCACCCAGCTGAGGCAGGTGAAGCAAAGGCATCAGAGCGCACATTAGGACTTTGGTCTTCTTTGCTTTTGTATCCTGTTTTTTGCTGTGATGCTGTGATGATTTAACCCCTGCCTGTCTGGGTTCCGAGTATTAGACTACCTTTAATAAAGCCACTCTTTTCATGCAACCTGCTTCAGATCCAGCGTTACAATTTGTGTCATCACTTTGGTTTGTGATCAGTTGACTTGTGTAAGCACTCCCTCTGCAATCAAGCTATTGTTAAGAAAGGACACTAGAGAGAAACCTATAGATGTCATTGAGCTTCTTTTGGCCATTGCTCTGCAGCATCTAATCATTAGGCACACAGAACACTATTCTATTTTGCCTTGTAAAAGACACAGCGCACTGATGGACTCTGATGCCTTATCTGTGTGAAATGACAGGACAGGGTTATAATAATGTCAGTTCACCCCACAGCCAGCAATTACAATCTTGTAGCTTTGTATGAGTGAGGTATATGCATTAGAAATGTCCCCAATATTATATACTGTATTACCGCAACACATTCCAAAAAGAATTGCTTAACAATGCCTGCTTGCAATTTCTCTGTGGAGGATTAACGTGCAAAGAAAGAATGCAGGTCAGTTCCACTTCATTACGTCTCTGTATATGATCACTAGAAGGAAATCACTGGCGTGTATTTAAAGAGGCTATATCCTGCATTGGTCTCGCATTTTATTATTCCCCTGAGATCCACTTATGGCATCTTGTTATGGATGTATTTACCAAGCACAGTCATAATTCATGTTTGTATTAATATTTCCAGCCTCTTTTCAATTAATGAACAAATAGTTTTTCATGCTGTGCCTTTAAGACTGATATATGCAAATTATTTCTTTTGTGATTGGCTCTTCTTTATTATCTGTCTTTCAAAAAGCAGTCCTGACTGAAATAGTCTGAATACTTTCAATTAGGAGGTTCGGTTTGAAACACATATTCACCCCTTTCTCACTGAACACTGTGATGTTAGTAAAAACAGAACCAGTACAGAACCATCGGAACTCAGTTATTGCCAGGTGAATATATCTCCACTCTGCCTGCCATTAATATGCTCCATCTTTAGTCATGTCCCTTCGGTCACTGGTGCAACAACCCAACTGAGTGGCCAGAGGATTTCAGTCTGAACTGTTGCATATTGTAGGGCTGGTAATCGCCTTATCATGAAGTTAAATACATACTGTCAGCTAATACAAACTTCCAAACATAACTTCCTTTTTTCACTTTCAATAAGACGTGTATGGTGAAGTAAAGTTTTTTGCTGGTGCACATATGATCAGACAAAAAGAAAAGAAGAATTAAAAGAACGCTGTGATGATTTGACCCCTGCCTGCCTGGGCTCTGAGTATTAGACTGCCCTTAATAAAACCACTCTGTGCATGCAACCTGCTTCAGCCCCAATGTTACAGTTTGTGTCATCTCTTGGTTTGGGTTCAGTTGACTTGTGTAAGCACTCCCTCTGCAATCAAGCTATTGTTAAGAATATGCACTAGAAAGATGCCATGATATGGATCAGGGAGTGAATGGTTTTGAAGCTTTGAGAATGTTTACATAGGACATCAAACCTTTTTATAAAAACAAACAAACAAACAAACAAACAATAAGCTTCAATTTCGCATGTTATTGGCCTTTTAAAGGACTCATAATGGACATTTTTCTTGTTTGTTTATTCACTGAGGTCCACTTACATTGTTTGTGTGGTTATATTTTCACCAAACACAACCAAACAATTTTTACAAGACATTTGGCTACTGTGCCCTGTAAGACTGGTGTATGTAAATGAGCTCTGTTGTGATTGGCTGTATTGTGCTATAATAAAAATAAAATAAAAATAAATAAATAAAAATAAAAAAGCAGGCATAAAAGGGTGGAGCTAAACTGCATTAGGTTGAATATAGATATATAAATGTGCTGATGTTCATGACATCACAAAAACAACGAATGTCAGACAGCTCTGTTTGTCCAGTACATGATAACCTGGAAATAGAGGTTATGAAGTGCATTGTTATTGATAAGTAAATTAAGGAAATTCTGCTTGGCAAAGTGCTGTATTGTTCTCAGCTGTATTGAAAATTACATTTGAGATTGCAAGCAATTGTTCTTTAGTCAGGTGTACTATATGAGAGGTGAGATGGGAGCAGGAGTGGAAGCATTGGGGACACTGTGTTAGTGATTTTTGCTTTGTGCCCTGTGAAAAAGGTTTGGTCCTTTTCCAATGTACTTTTATCATTTTTTTAACTTTGTGTGTGGTTGTGTGTGTATGTGTGTGTGTGTGTCCTACAGCAATCCAATTAGTGAAGGATAATAGGTGGCAGTGGCCCTTTTAATGTCAGAGTGTGGGGATCACCTCATAAGGGGAGAGGCCACAGATTCCATTATACGTCTGTTTCACAAGGAGCACACACACAACTGTTACCATACTGCTGTTGAAACGTGTTTAGAAGCACTATAAGGGAATGCACTAAATATATTTTAGATTAATTTACAGAGTAATATTAGGACATGAACCTTTGTAAAGTCAGTTATTGATGGTGGTTGGGTGGGTTGGGGGGAAGGGGGGAGACATTGATTCTAAAGCGTAGTAAATAAGTGACAGTAAATACAGTGATTGCACTTGACACATTACAAACATGCACATACAAATTTTAATAACACTAAGACATTTTTGACCTCCACTGACACCTGAATAAACTAAGAAGCGGCTCTGAAAAGTTCTGTGATTGTCTTCCAAATATGTAAGTGAGTTATCTACTATTGTCACTACACCTTATCAGTGTAGTGTTGGTTTTGCATTTGAGCCCATGAACATTGTGTCAGACCTTCTGTGCGTGTGATGTTAATATGTGGTTTGAAAAATTACTATTAAATTGCTATTTAATAGTATAGGACTATTTTAAAATGCCTATTTTAGGCTTTAAAGGACAACTCGCAACAGCACACCATATTTTATATTTTATTTATTATTACTCTTAAGTGCTGTCAAGGGCCCTCACATCCAGACTGTGCAACAGCTTCTTTCCCCAAGCCATCAGACTCCTTAACAACCAGAGTTGTTGAATCTGGTCTGAATAATTGCACACGTTTCAGTGACTGGACTGAATGCACACACACAATCTCATCCTTTAAATCTGCCTACACATAAACTTAAGGAGTAAAATGTCTACACTTATACCAAATATTGACATAACTGCTGCTAAAAACAATCTTCAATGTTCATCTTAAAAAAATGGACATAACTGCACTTTACTACTCCCTCCCTGTATTTATTGTTTGCTGTTTTGTATATTGTAAATTGTCTTGTAAATCTATTGTATTTATTGTTCTGTGTAGCACCTTGGTCCTGGAGGAACGCTGTTTCGTTTCACTGTGTACGGTACACCACTGTATATGGTTGAAATGACAATAAAAAACTACTTGACTTGACTTGAAAAGTTGATTCAGAATCCTGGCTAGTATTTCCCCAGAGTATCCTGTCTTCTTTTCGGGTCTTCATGCTTCTGAATGGCTGGTTCATGATTCCTTTGATTGTACCAAGGTTTAGATATAACAGTGATGAACAGCTTAATTCTAAACTGAGGAGAGCAATACATTATTACCATAATTTGACCACTTAAGGTCATATACACAATGTAAGTATACTAGACACATTTTCAGCCTAAATCTTAAATTAGTTTAGGTCAAAGTGCATTGGACATATTTTCCATGTGTACTGTGACTGAGTTTCTGAGTAAAACACAGCATCACGGAGGGTCTCTGAGCTAGCTGAGCTTTTTCCTTTGATGATAGGCGGGGAATTGAGGTAAAACATAACGGTAACACTTTACAGTAAGTACACTATCTAACATGAAGTAATACATTATCAAAGGTTAACTAATGGTAACAACTGTTTATGTTTACCTAACATGTCAACATGTAGTTGTTACATCTTTACTGAACATGTCAACATGTAGTTGTTACATCTTTACTGAACATGTCAACATGTAGTTGTTATATGTTTACCTAAGATTAGCTAAGCATTTTAATCACTGTTAATGTAGTACTTTATGATGCTTGGTGATGTAATTAAACTGCAGAAGATGTTTTACAGGCAGGTAAACACCATTGCAATTACGGAAAGTTTTTTTTTTGATGATTTGTATGGATTTTGCTTTTAACAGCATGTTTGTAACAAAGTAAAGCGTGGTAGTTATGATTTCAAATGCCTTTTAAGACTCATCATCACAACTGAATGTAGAACTCGGTCAAAACTTGGTAAAAGACATGTCATCTGAGGATGTTAGTGTAATATCTGTCATTAATCTTTATCTGTGTAACGTTGATTTTGAATTTGCGACTTTAAATGATTATTTCTGGCTTTACGTGGTGTTTTTTCCTGACTCAGTAATGTTATATCAATTTAAACTTTTTACCAACAAATACTTACATAGTGCTGGTTTAAAGGGCAGGAGGGGTCTGGAGGGAAAGCAGAGTAGTGGGTTTTAGTTTTGTGACAGTACTTTAAGAGTAAAAAGATATTACTGTTTTTACCAAAATAGTAAGCAGTCATATGCAAAAGTCTGAACACCCCCAGCCAAATGACGCTTTGTTGTTTTTATTAGTGACAATAAGCAGTGTGCAAAATACCCCCTGGTATTCATGGGGTCCCATGTGGGCTGGCTATTCCAGCGTCTTACATGTTTAATTAACACATCTACACATCTCCTCTCCTGTCTTTGGTTTGGGAAGTAAGTAAAGATTCACGCTTTTCACCAAACCCCTTGGGAAACTGGGCAAGTTTTCAGATTTAAGAATACAGTTGTATCTGCTACAAGCTATGTTCTGCCGTAAGAAGCTTAGGGGGTGCAGCCCTGCAAAGTAGCTACTGGAGCACAACACACCCAGGTAAGAAGGACCCTCACTGCTGCTGTTGTTCCTGATGTTGTTGCTGTTATTATTGGAGTAATCTGTGCCAGAGCAGGATGGGCTTTGCAGGTAATGAGTAGCTGGAAGTGTGGGCCCTCAAAAACTGTGTCCTCCTGTGTTAACCCCTCCCTGTGTTTCGTGTTGGGGTTAGCGCTGAGCTGGGCATTTTTTGTTGTCTGTTCAAGTGCCTGTTTAAAATAAAAGAGCATACGCTTGTATTTGCAGTTGTCCTCGTCTTCTTCTACACCAGTGCTACAGCATGCTATGACATATTATAGGACAGTAGTAATTGGTTTATTTTCAGGGACAGAATTTTGATGTTTAGACGTTTATGGGGTACAAGTGGTTAATTAGGAGGTCCTGGTCCCCCTTAGGATACCCTGTATAGTAAAGATATATTAAGGGCACAATGTTCTTTTTATGACCTGAGCAACATTTTGGTGAAAAAAAGGAAAAAAAAAACCATTTGCATAATTTCCAATTAAAATTGTTTTCTAAATAAAGACCTTACATTTCTGTATTTTTCTTGTCTCTCCTAAAAGCCTTATTATCCACAAATGTTCTCATAACAGCATAGTGCTCGATTGTTCTTCCCCATCTCAAAAAATGATGGTTTCTAAATGGATTTAGGCTTGTTTCCAAGGGAAAAAACAATAACATATAAAATATTATAATTTATAATATTATGTACTATATATTATATGTTAT
>CM067476.1:22222878-22253368 GCA_034552555.1 Semaprochilodus insignis | reverse complement strand
TTTTTGAGATTCACACATCCCTTTTGCAAAAACGGATGCAAACCATAAATGGTTCTTTTCTGGCATTGCTCCAAAGAACCATTTCTGGCATTTTTAAGGCTGAACAAGAACTCTTCCTATATTCCTCTCTCCAGCATGCTGTCCTCAGGCATATTCGACAAGTTTGAGACTGCATTATGTCCAAGAGCAGCACATCGTGCATCACAATTGCTGCAAGCACGCCAGAGGTCACTCCTTCTGCTGATCACAGGATCCCGTACATGATGGGCAGAGAGATCAAACACAGCCCCATTAAAAGCACATGAAAAATAATTCTACTCCTCAAGGAAGATGAAAGAGAGAAAGCTCTGATAGAAGAAGGGCATGTTTCGGTTTGTCTCTCACGTCCCAACAAATGCTGACACTTTGCTAGAAGAAGGCCGGATGTTATGCTAATCGCACGCACTGCCGTGTTTGAGTTGTTAACAAAGTGAGAGATAACATGGGGATTTTCTAGGCTGTTTGAGCTTTACTTTTTGAAAATGGGGAATGAAAAGAACAGACCAAGGGTACCAAAGTTTCCAGCTTAAATAATTGGTGTTATTTTGTCCACTACTCCTGTTCACTTGTATATTGTATATTGTATATTGTTGTATATTGATGCCTAAAAGTTTGTAAAGCCTTTAGGATCTACTATATGTCTGCATAGATGTGACCTAAAACATTGCAGGATGTCCTAAAAGTAGATAAAGAGAATCCAATTAAACTTAAATTTTTTGAGAAGAGTGATCCAAAATTATACACTCATTATCAAAAATAGTTGCACCCAGAAGGAAATGTCAGATTGCAATGCTATTCAGAAGGAAGGTAAAGGTTACCAGGAACAATAAATGATGATTAATTTAGACTGATATGGGCAATGTTTATTGAGCTACACACACAGAAGTAGTGGCTATCAGTATGGTGTTTGGCCACCATATTGGCTAATGCAACATTTCAAATGTCTCGGCATGGAGTTGTAGAGGTTCCTAATGGTGTCCTGTGATAATCCATCAAATGCAGCTTGAATATCCTCACACAGTTCCTGCTAATTTTGCAGTCGATGTGGAGGTGGAGTGAAAACAAACTCTTCATTTTGGACGTGGACCATGGTGCCACCACCCCCGGATTTGTTGGTTGTCTCCGCTAAGAAAAAAGCAGGACTCACCACTTAAGCTGCCATTCCAAGTCATGCCATGACGGTCTGGTACAACACTATTGGAAGTCAGTTTGGCAATGTTGACTTGGTGTTAAGGGCAGTCGTTGTAACGGTCTGCATGAATGTAGTCCTGGGTTGTGCAGCCATTTGCCAATGGTGCTGGCAGTAACTGGATGATTCATGGAGGGCATCACTGCTCGCTGAATGTCCGCAATCGTGGCTGTTGGGTCAGTCAGGTACAGTGATATACCCGTCCTTGATTAAGTCACATGGCACGACCGAGCATGAAACATTTGTATGTCTTGCGATGTCAAACCTACCCTCCAAGTTCGATTCCTGTCAGTTGATTCTTTCTAGGTACAACTATTTGTGCAACTATTCTTTTGATGATGAACGTATATCTGTTCTTTGGTTTCAGTATCTGGTGTGACCCCCTTGTGCAGCAATAACTGCAGTACAACATTTCTGATATCTGTTAGTCAGTACCACACATCAGCTGTGATGATAATTCAGAATTCAACAATAATGGCAAGCTGTCCTGGTCCAGATGAAGCATAACGGGCTCCAATCATGGTACAACCACCACCATGTTTCACGGATGGGATGAGTTCCTATGCTGGAATGCAGTATTTTCCTTTTTCCAGAAGCTCTATTTTTGTTTCATCCATTCACAAAACATTTTTTCCAGCAGCCTTCTGTCTTGTCCACATGACTGTTAGCAAACAGCAGATGGGCAGCAATTCTGTTGTTGTAGAGTACTGGCTTTTCCTTGCCACCCTGTCACGCACACCATTGTTGTTCAGTGCTGTCCTGATGGTGGGTTCATGAACATTAACATTAGCCACTGTAGGAGAGGCCTTTACTTGCTTAGAAGTTGTCCTGCACTCCTTTGTATCCTCACAGACTGGTACACGCCTTGCGTTCAAAATTGTTTTACCACTTGCTCTTTGATAGTTGACCACTTTTGGAGAGGGTAACAATGTTCTTGAATGTCCCCCATTTGTACACAGTCTGTCTGACTTTGGATGGTAGAGTATTGTAATCCATTTAGGCAGAAATACAGAAAATTCTAAAGGGTTTACAAACTTTTAACCACCACTGTTTATCAGGGTAGGATTCAGCTTGATTTTGTTTACAAAATCAGCAACCTTGCATTTGAAAAATTGATGGCATGTGATGCGGCTTTAAGTGTCATTCATCAGAAAGGAGTTTTGATAAAAAAATCAGGCATATATAATTCAGTGTATTTGGATGCAAAGTTCCTCATGGATCTGGCTTGTAACTTCTTCACTCACTCCCGGACTCATTTACATGAATACTTGGTCCAGTCTAAACCCATTCTGTGAATTTTAAGTCATAAATTTTATACCCCAAATTGAGAGGTACGCCTTGTTCTGAAACCATAGCATTAAATGATGTCAGTTTTGCCCATACAGTACAAAGAGTACTCTATTGCCATTGCTTAACTGGGCATCTCAAAGCCTTGGGTTCAGTTTGAGCAGTTCAGGTAGGCTAAGTTCTAGGAGAAGCAGATAGATGAACTTCCAGGAATTCTAAATAGCCAATGGGTCTGTGCTGAATCTGAAATGCACCAGAGTGCAGTTTTCGAAAGAAACCTGTAACCATAGCAATGGAGGTCAATAAATCATTTCAGGCAGATTGTGGGAATATTTACACTTGATGGTGTCACTTTTGAAGGAGCATTACGCATTAAAACGTTAAATTCCTTACCTTGATGTCAGTTTGGACCAAACAGGATATTTTTGGTTTCAGGAGGATGGAAGGAAAAATTGACTGGAGAGATTTCCATTTCCAATGGCCAGACGTACGTGTTGGTTGTATCCAAAACAGCAGGCAGCTACCTTGATGCTTTGCTGCCTGTGCTGTCTAACAAGTCAGTGCCACAGAAACCAGGGATGTTCACCATGTCAGTGCACATGTTTTCTGCTATCAGTGCTGACACATCAGTGCATCAGTGCTGACACAGAGCATTATGGAATATTCAAGTGAACGATACATCTATACTGCCTTCATAAAACGGTCAAATGGAGGAAGGAACTTCAGCAGGCAGCGTTTTATACAAACATTAGATTCAGACATGACTGGGTGCCTTCCTGCCCCAGGATACTGTAGGCAGGATTTATGACATTTCAGACACAGCTGTTGTTTGTACTAAGCCAATCCTGTTGATTCCATTGCAATTCCATGGATTCAAAATTCCTGCATAATTCAGTTGTAGGATATGTAAACAAAGCCCCCCGTGAGCAAGCCAGAGGTAACAGTGGCAAGGAAAAACTCCCTTAGAGTTAAGGAAGAAACCTTGATAGGAACCAGGCTCAAGAGGGGAACCCATCCTCCTTAGGTCAATCCTGGTTGAAGAGAGAAAGACAGAGCTAAAAGGAAGAGGAGCTTGAAACATCAATTAGATACACTCTGATTTATCCAGGAGGCAGTAATTGCAAGAGGAGAGCCAGCCCATAGGTTCTCTGTTTAAGTGAGAGATAGAGTTCATAATCAGTGTCAGATGCTGGTGGCTCTACTGTGGTCATTGTAGTCATGCCGGCTGACTACAATCTATTCCAGTAGATCTTAAGTGGCTCCAATAGTTATGTTTGTTATAGTTGAATTGGCAGTGTTCGCTTGAATAATCAGCAGAACCTAACTGGAAATAGAAGTAGCGCTCATTTGGGAACCCTTGAATACGGATAGCTGTGACATTGACACTTGACTTCTAGAAAAGTGGATTCTCAACCCTGATCCTGGAGGACCTCCTGCCCTGTACATTATAGCGTTTGCTCTGCTCACATACCTGATCCAACTAAACTGCTAATTAACAAGCTCTTCCTGAGCTGAAGCTAGGGGTTCTCCAGGTTGGTCTAGACACCGTGGTTATTAACAGCGTGATTGTTGATGTGATGAATCAGTATAATAGCATTTTATAGTAATGAACTGCTGTGATTCTTTCAAATGTATAATGCATAGACCTTGATTTCAGATCAAAGGGACCCAGAAAAGGACATGTACAACTCTCAAGGATAGTGAAAAAGAAATAGTGGAAAAAACCCCATAGTGCACTCAAACTCAATACAAGTCCCCACAAATGTGCCACATATTCTTATCATTCCCTCCAGTTTTACCACGGCATGTTTGATGTCAGACTCGTATCCGTCCTTCTTTGATCATCTTGGCAGGGTCCTGGCAGCTACTATTTCTTGCCATAGCGTCTATCTGTAATTACTGTTATGTGGGGTCAAAAAGGTCATAACAGTACCTCTTAATGGCTTAATGGAGTCTTTGCAGTTTTGCAGTTTCCCGGGTAACCTTTTCTCACTACATTGTAAGATAACCCACCGCTGTGGCAACATCCAATATCCCTTTTGCTTTGGGTCATGATAAGAATCTCCCTCATTTCCCTGTCTTCTCCTTTCATATGCCCTCCTTCGTAGGCTTCACCATTCTTTCATGTCATCAGTATCCACTACTGCATATTTCAGAAATGCACCTCTACATGTTATATTACCCATAAACCTACAAACTGCACTAAATGGTCTAAAGCGACATGCATCCTGCTGTCAAAGGGAATCCTAGCCTTGCTTGGTAACCTAACCTATATGTTCAGTGCCAATTAAAAGCTTTTCCCTTTTATGTTAATGCATCTATAACCTTTAACAATGCAGCTTTTCATGGAACACCATCATCAAATCTCAGGACACTGTTTGAAATACAGCAGTAAACAGTTAAATTCCTGGAAACATTTTAGATGAGGCATTTGGAAAGTTGTCTATGCTTTCAGCTAATTTAGGCAGAAATGCACTGTATTTTAGCATGCCCCCTGTTGCTGTTCCCTGTTGGTGTTCAACTGAAAACACACAGCTTGTAATTTCCATATAAAATCATTACTAATAAAATGTGATGCACTTGGGCAGCTGTGCATGAGCTTAATCACCACACTTAATGCAGTGGCAGGTGGGGGGTGGTATAAAGCTTCCTAGTATTGGCCTGTGGAGCAGTGGAACTGTGTTATCTGAAGTTATAGAGCAAATTCAATACTTTTGGAATGAGCTGGAATGATGTTTGTGATCCAATGATGCTTCGAGCTTGCAATGGAGCCGAGTGTGATGGTTCAGCAGACATGTCAGGCTTTTGAGAAGGTAGCACAGGAGGATGTGGTGTTGGGGCGCATCCTGGGCATGCTGCTGCCAGAGGACCTGGGATGGCACATGCAGCTCGCAACACTGCATGTCCTTCAAGCCATCACAGACAATGGTGTGTAGCATGATTGAGACTATGAACATTCTAAAGCCCTTGCTGCAGAAAGACTTAGGGGTGTGGCCCCCTATGCACCTCAGGGACTCTCCACGGACTTTGTGAGGTCGCTGGGATGGTTATCGTTGAATTGGGGGTGGGGAGGCTACGTAGTGTCCTACTTCTAGTTCTAGGATATTATCAATCTATTGCACTTTATAGCAAAAAACATCAACATATCCACTTGTCCATTCACTTGTCTTACTGCTTTTTCGTCCGTGTTTATATTCCTACATGCTGGCATTTGTATTTTAATGTATCTGGCTACTAAGATGATTTAACTTCCCTCCAAACAATTTGACTTGTCTTAAAGTCAACAAAAGTTATCTGCCAATATTGAGAAGATTTGGCTTACTAAAATCACCTAAAACAAGTAAGAGTCTGAAAACAAGTTAAATAATCTTATAATAAGCTTAAAAAATAAAAATAAGAATGTCCACTAGATATAAGATCATTTTACTTAACAAGATATATTTTTCGCTGTGCAAGGATTAATAAAGATGAATATCTTTCTATCTATCTATAGAGCGCGAGAAAGGAGGAGAGTAGTTGAGTAGCCGACACCGATAATTGATTTTAGGATCAATTCCTAGTAATTATAACAGTCCTGCTTGAGGCTTTAAGGCTTATCCCCAAAACGCCATTGATTGTAAGTCATTTTGTACTCAGGACTGTAATCCTAATTTGACAAACAGATCAACTGACTGATGCTCTGTACGGGTTCATACAGCTTCATACAGCTAACAGTGGGGTTTACAGATGAGGGTTAAGTGGAGACAATTTGTTTTAGTCTGCATTGCAGCACAGGCCATCCTGTGGTCAGTTTTGGGCAGAAAAGAAGACTTCTGCATGTATTAAATGTGTATTCATGCATTCTCTTTGTTCTAGGCCACAGCAAGAGAGAGAGAGAGAGCGGAGAGTGTGTATATGAGCAAAGGAAAGGAGAGGTTTACCCTGAGAGAGAGTTGAAGTCCCTTTTGGAATAAGATATTCAACTGATCATTAGGTTCAGGAGTCTTTCCGTTTGGATTAACAACTTCGAGGAATGTTAAAAAAAATTGTGTTTGATTTTGGCACTGTTTGATTTGTATAAACCCCTTTTTATCTACCCAGCATTTTTGATTTATTCTCTGTGACAAGAACCATCTCCTCGTGTACATATGTGAGACGTTTCGTTTATGGAAAATGGACAGGAATATCGAGGACAGTCAAGGAGGCAGAAGTCAGGAAGCGATCTATCTCCATAACAGAAATGCATAAACATTTCAATGTTTAAATGAATTTGTAAATGTTTAAGCTGGACTGTTGCATTTACCATACAACGAATACCTGAACTGAAGTGTTTGACAGTTTTACCATAACTTATTTTACCATTAATCCCTCCTTCATAAATCTACAGTTAAGTAATAGTCACAGTTCTTTAGAGAAATGAGTGTAGGGATACTCAATGGAAATGGCAAATAAGAGTGACAGGGAGAGAACAACATAAACAAACAAGGTTTGAAGTGGCTCAGAGATGTCTGCCTCCCTCTCACTCACAAGCGCACACACACATCCAAAAGAAGGGAAAAGATAACAATGTTTGATTACAGCATCTTTTTTTTAAATATCATTTTTTGGCATTGTCCACAAAATCAATTTCCCTGAGACATCATCTGATTGTACTACATGCATAAAGTAATCAGTAATCAAATCAAAATACTTAAACCCATGTTTCCACCATACCATATAAACTCATTATTCTGTTTAAACACCCATGATCAAAAATAGCCACACTTCCACAAGAGCTAACAACATGTAAGACAGAGATAGAAATATATTTATTACACATAAACCTGCCCACCGAAGTACAGTATCTGCAATTTGTGTCCAGAAAACACCACTCCATGCAGCAGGCTGTCATCTTGGCTCAAAATTTCAGTCTAGTCTTAGTGAACTAAGTGCATTATTAATGTCTAGATTCTGTATATTATGCTGCGGAGCAGTGAAACTGCGTTCTCTGGAGTTGATAGTGGCATTGCTAGAACTGGAGTGGCACTTCTGATGCAGAACTTATCAAACAACATCAGTAGCCGACCACACTAATGTTTTTTGTGGATAAATGCAATCAAATCCTCACTGCAACATTCCAACATCCAATGTAAAGCCTTCCTAGAAGAGTAGAGGCTGTGGAACTTTGGCTTCACATGTAAAGGAAGCAATGCATCTCTGCAATTATTTGATTATTTGATCTGCAAAAAGGTTAACTCCATCTCATTCAGCAATAAAATATACTAGAAATAAAAGGCTGACAGTTGTTTGTAAAGGTACTCCGAATAAAAGGATTTGCGTCAAATTGCCCTATTTAAGCTATTTACTAAGACACAGTTAAGGCACTATACAATTTTTGAGCAGCACCCTCCTTTCAGAGGGATTTAGGTGCTCATCAAGCATACAAAGTGCATTTCCCAACTTTACCCTGATGTACAATCTACAACAGCAATGCTTTACTGGCGGTGGTTCTCAATCCTGGTCCTGGAGTATCAACACCCTGCCTGTCGCAGTGTTCCTTCTCTGCTTGTTAAGTAGTTCATTATTTGCAGCAGGTCTGACAGCAAGGGAAACTACAATGTGCAGTGCTGTGGTATTCTATGACCAGAATTGAGAATGCATGTACAATAATCAGCTAAAAGCTTGAACCTGGATTATACAGGATTATGCTTCCTTATTATGTTTGGGGCATTACAGCTGTCCAGAGTGGATCTGTTTTTGTATTTGAACTGAGTATATATATTATTTATTAATAGTGCTGATGTTGTCAGCGATAAAGGGCCATGTTGGGGCTCTGGTAGAGGTACATGTAGCCATCACAGAAAAGTCGCTTTGCCACACCTTCCATCTCTCGAGGCACCTGCGTGGCCAGCTCAGCAAGAGGCATAGTGAGGTAGCGCTCCACTTCTGGACACTCTTTAACCTGCGGTACATTATAGCCATTTTGCTCACCTAACAATGGAACAAAACAAGGGAAATATATATACGGTTAATATATGAAAACACATACCCCCCAAAAAACAAAAACAAAACATTGATGACAATTGCTTAGGCAATTATTCAATGCATAATGGAATCTCACATTTATCCATGATTTAATTGAATTGATTCTTTTGGTACAATTCAGATTTTTGAAAAATATACTGATTATACAAACTGAATAGAGACAACATGACAAGCTTTTCCGAATCTCCACCTTCAGATACAGTACTGAGCAAAAAACACCTAACCAAATTGTTAAAAAACATTTACAGTTATATGCAAGTTAAGTTTCTTTGCCTTGTCAAGTTACATGTTTTGTTTAAGAAGCACAAATCCTTCACAGAGAACACAGTTCTGTACATTTTAATGCAGAGTTTATTTGCTGAATTTAAAATTGATCATGGGTTGGGAAAAATAGCATAACATGTGGCCTGTGCAAAAGTTATGGCACATTTTAGATTTTATGTTTGTTTTTATCAATGTGTTAAACTGTACATTGTTTGTATATGTATGTTAGCAGTAAGTGTGTTTTGCCAGTAAAAATAAATAAACATGAATACATTAAAAGTAACAAGAACTATGTTATTCTAATTAGGCACTTCTTGACCAAACTAGATACTGGGTGAGAGCAACAATTAATAACAGAATGGCACAGGAAAGGTTCTGGAAATGATTAAACGAACACACTAACAAACATAAAATGCGTTTCTCATTCTCACATTTTTTTCTCACAAACACTTACTGTTCAGTTAAAGAGCTTTAATTATATATATTTTTTTTCTGTGGCTAAAAGTTTTATACATTGCTGTAGATGCATCTTGATACATTTTTACACAGCTAGTCTTAACACTGTCTTCCACAAACACCCTACTTGACTCTTGTTTCTTGATACAAAGCCAAAAATTGCAAACTACTCACCCAATCGATCAGCCATGCTATCAAAGAAGATCCAGTCAGATGTTTTTGGTCCATGTTTGACGAAGGAAACGTAGTGGCTGGTCTCTATGCACAGCACAGCGAACAGCTCCAGTTTTTCTCGTGGAAGAGTGCGAAGGGGTCCTCCAGGTCCCCTCACGCGAAGGAAGCCCTCAGGGAGGTGCAGAGTAGTGGGCTTATGGGATTGTCGGCAATGGTGCAAATGGACCTGAGTGTGATATTTATATGCAATACAGGTTCTTTCAAATTTCTTCCAAATTCAGAAAAAGAGTATTTCAGAAAAGAAGATTTGAAACTCAGATTCAGGACTTTGGGAAATACTTTTACATTATAGGTGATCAACCAATTCAAGGCAAACCATGTGAAGATAGATCATTTAAGACTATGTAAGACAGACATTGGTGCAAATTTAGGGTGGGGGGCAGTTTTTGAAATACTGCAAGATATTTGTGTGGGCAAGCAGAATGACTGTCACAAATGTACATAGCTTATATTATCTATTACTATGAAGCAGTCATATTAAATTGTCATTGCAAGTACACTAAGCTGAGCCAAAAAGTGTCTCTGTGAGTATGCTAACAGCTAACTTTACTACCTCTTTTTTATTTACGATATACATTGTAAGTTTTTGTTGTAATGTTGACATATAAAGCATTATTATGAGACTTTTGTTGCCTATTCTTACGTACAAAACTTTTAGGTGGTATTAGCTTTAGCAAAACGTTTAGGTGTATATAGGCTATAGCCTCCTAATATGACCCTCCCTGCTCTGTCACATAAAATTTGCAGCCCTGAAAACTAACCTGAGCTGAGCATGTGTCACAGAAATGTTTGAATCCCGTGTTGCTAAAAACTGAATCTCCGAAGCACTCGGTGCATTCAACATGTGCCAGCTGTCCACAGAGCACACACTGCTGAGGACCTGAAACATACAAATAAACACACATGCACACAAGACACACACGTATTGGAGGGAGCATCAGCATAATTAGAAGCTATTAAGAAAATCAAGCCATGCCTACCGTCGGACAGAAGAGCAGTGATGTCCAGCTCTAGTGACGGAATGATTTTTGGGAACATTTTGAACTGCTTCCCAGAGCGAGGCATGGTGAGGATCAGGCAAGGGGGCACCTGGAGTCAGTAAGGTAAAAATAGAAGATGAAGGTGACCAAAGGTTCAGATTGAAAATCCTCTCTGTGATCGTTACACTTTTTACTGTATTTCAAAAGAAGACCTTTTAATAATTCATGCATCATCACCTGATCTCAATTATATTTTAAAAAAAGAAGAAAAAAAAATGCAAGATTTTTGCATTTAGCTTTTATTCCTTAGAAATGTGTCACACTGCCACACACAAGTGTGGGTCACTTGGTGGTGTTAATGTTGTTCTGGTGTGAATGGATCAGACACAGCAGTGCTGCTGGAGTTTTAAACAAATGGACTGAGAATAGTCCACCAACCAAAACTAGCCAGTCAACAGCCTCCTGGGCAGAATGAGATGGACTACAGTGTGGAATTGTAGAACTACAAAGTGCTCCTATAAAGTGAGTGGAGCTGATAAAATGGACAGTGAGTGTAAATACGAGGAGGTGGTTATAATACTATGACTGATGGGTGTACATGTGAACAAAAGAAGTCATAAACCTGGTCAAATTACATATTTTGCTGTTGTACATAAAAATAAGTTAGCGCATCCTCTACAAAGAACACATTTAAATATGTGTATAAATATGTGTGTACACACGCATAAATACACTGTATATATATGTACACACACTAGTTCTCTTAGAAACTTGGTAACCAGTCAGGCGAGTCATGCTTAGTGTCCGAAGGTTGCCCTTTTAGTTTTGAGCTGGAGATATGGGGCTAATGTAGCCAACAATAACAGCTTACTCCCGCTCGATAGCATCGTGTAACTGGATGACTGACTGCATGTCAGTAAACTGCATTGTGACGTAAACCTCATAATATAACTGCTAATTCCATGGTAGCCTATTTTGGTGAAATATTGATAAGGAACCACAAATTGTGGATCGTGACTTAAGTAGTGACTCAGTCCACAAATGCTGAAAAACTGTATTTCTTCCACAACTTCACAGCTAACTTTCTGCACATTACAGGGCTCTTACTGGAAATCCTTAGTTACTCTAATACTTCAGGCTAGTATTTCAGACTACTGTCTGGCATCTGCAGTGATTCCTCAATGACATTCCATGCAGATATACAGCGCCATCTAATGGACAAAGATTCTCTGCTTTCCAGTAAGAACACCCACACAGACAAGTACAAAGAGCAAAACAGACCATAGATCACATATATCACTTACTTCTGCCAGTCTGAGGCCATTGTTGTAGAAAGAATGCTCCAGCAGTTGCTGAACCGTTGGCAAAACCATAGAGTTGTTGTAATCCACAAAGATTTGGTAAAAGTAACTAGTTTGCACCTTCCCTCCAAATGTCTGCCTGTAAAAATCATGTAAGCAAAGTAAGAGAGAGATAAGATAAAAAAAGAAAGATTTAAATATGCCAATGAACATTTTCATTTTCTTTTGTTTCAAGTGCAAAAAAAAAGGAAACACCAAAAGAACACAGATGGACAGACAGACCTACTTATGTGATGTCCTACTTACAGTTTGAGAGGCGGCTCTAGTGACAGAATGTCTTGCATGATGAGAGTGAGAAACTCTTCTGGATCTGTTTGCAGGGGCAAACACACAAATTATTGTGCAGAGACTTTATTAGTGAGTATATATATTTGTTTTTGTGCCAAAACGATGACTTTCAAAAAGAACAAACACTATCTTTAATTTTTTATGGTCGTTAATTAATAAAAATATATATATATTTGAAATAATTTATGATTCTACTATGTATATGTTATTCATGTTATATATTATGACTGTGTCACTCCACTACATTTTACTAGTCCTATTTTCTACCCCACTACACAGTTAAAAAAGATGGTTCTTCAAGAGTTCTTTAGCAAAGAAAATGGTTCTTTACAGAACCATGAATGCTCAAAGAACCCTTTACATGATTAAAAGGTTCTATATAGCACCAAAAAGGCTCTGCGTGAAATGATGTATTGTGATATACTGAACCCTTTTCAGAAAGATTCTACATAAAACCATATACAACAAATTCTTTATCAATCTAAAGAACACTTTCACGATGCAAAGAATCCTTTAATCATGCAAAGGGTTCTGTGAGTGTTCATGGTTATTTATAGAAACACTTTCTTTGCTAAAACAAACCCTTGAAAAACTATATTCTATAAAAAAAAAAAAATCAGAATTTTCCAAAATATCAAAACATAATTTGACGCACATTCAAACTGAAGTAACTCACTCATAGGGCATCATTCACTAAACCTCTCCTCTAAATAAGGATTCAGTTTAGTCCAGTCCTCGTTTAGTAATTGTAACTAGGCCCAGGCACCTCTGACAAACGTTTTTCAAGAATCGAAAGAAATGTTTCTGTAAGGTGTTTTTAAATGGAAAACCCTGTGGTAATGTAAGAGTTTAGATGGGGAAGTAAGTTAAACTTATGAAATATTGAAAATGAAACCTCTTTCTAATTAGTGAACTAAAATTGTTTTGTAAGAAACAGGTCATAATAATATCACATAACTATATTAGCTACAATAACTCTTTTTAATTTGAGTTTTTCCCTGTAGGTATAAGATTTGTGTGGTTTTTACACTTAAAAAAATGTTCTGCAGCGATGGAAAACAAGTCCATGATACGTGCCCTTCAGATACATTTAAAAGTATACTTTAAATAAGTGCTTTAATGCAAGTATAATAATGTATAGAGGGCCGCATACTATACACAGAAAATGTCAAATTAAAGTTGCGTTTGAAATGTGTACATATGCATTATGATTTAATCATTATGCATCATATCATGCAAATTTTACCTTTCTCATCTGTGGTGTAGCTAGGAGAGTGGCCTCTGTCCTGCAACTGCTGGCGAAGCTTCATCACACTGCGGTTAGCTACAAAACCCTGGCTGCAAAACACAGACAGACATAAACTGATCCCTCCAGAAATAGTGGGTCTGTTTCTGTCAGTCACTCTCATAATGAAACACGGACACGTAAATGTTTTATCACAGTAAAGCATCAACCAGGATGTTTATGGTTAAACATGTATTACGGATGCAGAAAGTGATCTGTGCCAGATTTTTTACCTGCGCAGAGGACACACAATTTCCCTCAGAAGAGTTTTCTGAATGGGCTCTTCATTTTTCTTTGTGCTTTTATATAGCAACGAGTCCAGTACTGATGAACAGGAAAACAGACTAGAACAGAGAAAGAGGTTGCAAATAGTAAACCAAAACATTCTGTTCACTCCCTTTACTTGCTGCAAAAACAACAACCTATTTACATATATCCATCTATACAGCCAAAAGCAGTTTGCGCACATTTACGTAGCAGTTATAACAACTGTTTCAGTCTGGACTGCTTTAGAATCAGGGTGTTTTCGAAAGTGCCAATAGCATGGAAATTCTGCCTACTCAGCCTACATCAGCATAACCCCACCCATTCATGACCCAAGTATAAACCTGCCCTGCTTTTGAATACAGTATGGTGCAGAAAACCAGAGGAGAACTCATATACATACAGTAGTTTAAGTAGGCAACACAACAAAAGAGGGCTATTCAATTCTAAGGGAGAAAGATGTTGGAAAACGATTGTGTAAGTTTTTTGGCACACAAACATTAGAAGTGGACCTGAAAATGCAGGACCCTTTAAAAGTCAATGAAATGGATACACATGCACTTATATCCATGTCTGTAATCTAATGCAAATGAAAATAGTCTTCACAGTTGGCATTGAAATGGTTTATTTAGAGCGGAACTTTGTAGTGAAGTTGTAGATCAATAGTCTCATTAATTAAATATAATCATCATATTTGAATTATACAGTATTGCCATATATTACGAATGCTGCACGCCTAGCAATATATTAAAACATTCATGATTGAGTACTGGTCTGCATTTTTTTGGCAAAATTATTTAAGCTTGAACATGCGACTCCCTTGATTTAAACAAACACACATGACTACAACGCTCACAACAGTGCAACAGAAAACTCCTATAGTTGTACAAGAGTTCACATAGAGTGAATGCCTTAAATAAGAGAACATATGAAAACTAGACTATTTGTTTGAAGATGTGTTCAAACCTGAAAAGAGCAGAGTCCATGTAGCAGGAGTTACAGTGACCCTGGATACCCTTCATCCTACCAATCAGAACCTTCATCACATCCTCAGACCTAACAGGTGGAACATTACTCTGCACAGCAGATTTATCCAGCCCATCGTGATCTGTATTATAGAAACGTAGTTTAAATCATTCCAGACTTCCATGTTACACATAATACTGCTTAGAAAATGAAACTGGGTAAGAAAAAAGACCTACCAAAATGCCCATTTGATGCACTGTCACCCAGAAAACGAGCGTCAGGTCGACAAGAGGCATACTTCACAAACAGGCCACGTTTTGATGGACAAATGAAAAACCGTTTATTTTTGAATGTGCCATCACTCACACCATATTCCTCTTCCTAAAACGGAGAAAAGTGTCTGCACTTTACCAAAATAGCATAAGAGCTAAAGATCAGTGAAAAATAAACTGTTTAGTACCATTGTTGTATATTAGTACAGGGAATTTCCCAAAGGGAACATTTCCCGAAGTTAACAGAAGAGGTCAGTATTATTCAGTACCAGCTCCAGTCCAGCCATGAGATCAGGCTTTCCAGGGAGATGGCCTATCCAGCGGACAGTTCCATAGACAGGTCCTTTTGCCAGATCCACTTCCACCATGGAATTCACAGTTATGTCTTCATTTCCTCCCAGAAACTTTATCATTTCTGGGTTTTCAGAAGTGTCCATTTTTTCTGGTTCATCTTTAGATAAAATATTAAAGTTACAAACCAGGAAGCTGTTTTATTCATTTGAACACTGTATTCCCTTTAACTGGGACATTCACAGTTACATCCTACTGTGCAAAAACAGAGGTCTTTAAGATCATTATACTGTCATTAACAAGGCCAATACAAAAAAAAGGAAATTCCAACCTAATCATAAGTTGAATAAATTACAAACAGTTTGTAGCTACAGAAATGTCACTCACCTTTGTTTAAATCTTCCTCTTTAAAAACATACTTCAATGGGACTGTTATCTCTCCTCCATCTCTCCCATTTTCATCCCTTTCCTGTAAAGATACAGCAATCAAGCTTGAGATTCAACACCAAAACTGCTCCCTATGTTCCTCCTTTTTTTGAAGGATAGCGTAGAAGCCTTAGTGACTTACTGTTGAGATCAGAACCATGCCTTTTTCCTTCATTAGCTCCACAACCATGCCATGGCGTCTTTCTGCACTGGTAATATACACTACGCGATCCCCAACTGAGAACTGCTCATGGTCTGATGCTTTGGAACGTGCTGGTTTGATTCTATTGAAGGGGGCAAAAATACCACAATTCTTCTGACATTCAAAATAGTTTCTGAATCTGTAGCTTCCATCATGCTGGCCTTTCCCCCTGTCTTCTTCCTAAAAAAGGCATTGCAACACTTTAGCGGATTACTCTCATCATGCAGCACTTCACTCACATATGGAACGAACTAACACTCTCACCTGCAGTTCAACTCCAAAGAAGACGCCTCCTATGGGATCCGATATTGGTTCTGCAATCCTGCCGATGTATCTAACCACTCCTTTGAGCCATTCTCCGTTTTGCTCCACTGTAACTTCAGAACCTTCAACCAAGGTCACTGCCTGCTCTAAATTCTGTGAATGCATAAATTCCTTCAGTCTCTCTTCGTGTGTCTCAAGAGCTAACAGGAGCTCTGCCTGTTCTTCCGTCAGTAATTTCAGTACTTTACATGGCAGGTCATAATCTATTGCAGAACCTATTGGTATCACAGGTATGGTCTCTTTCTTGAGCCTCGTTTGTGTATATCTGTCCTCATTTATGTAACAAATCCGGCCTGGAGAAATCCACCCATTTAGAGGAGGTATTGCAATGGTGATGAAATAAAGATTCTTGCTCTTGGGGGCCATTGGTAGAAAGTGCCACCTGTAAAAACAAAGACATGCATGTTATGTCATGGTTAAATGGTAAATGGTAAATGGTTACTCCGTTAATATGGACATGTACGTTGCAGATGGGCCACATTCTTTTAGTTCCTCTTCCATTACTTTACCGACAGTGTTTTGTTTTAGGAACATGACCGTGAAGGAAAGTGAAAGTATAAAACCGCCAAAGCAACGTATATTAGACACCTGATAACGTTTAATAATAAAACTAACAGTTTGGTAAACCACAGATAACATGTATAAAAAAGAATAATAAAGAAAGGAAACATATAGGTGTCTCACTTTACAGCTGCATACAGGTTCCCAGCTTACTTTCGTTTCGTTGTGTTGTTCAAATCGTGGGTGTTTTCAAAGAGCCGAGAACTTCGAGAATACAACCGTGACTACATTACGTCATTTTAACAGTCGAGATCAGAGGAAAACCTACACGACCAGCGAATGTCATACATCTGTTTTAAAGGAATTTCCGTCCCCTTTCCAGTTAACCACTCCAACGATCTGCTGCCTTTGCCTGTCGTACGCCAGAGTACGACTCAGTCCTCTGAAATGCAACAATGTCTGATACTTATGTCATACGGCACGCTCTAATGGTGGGACGAGCTTATGTAGATCGTGTATCTGGCGCATGCTGCGTCATCAGCACGAGCCTCGGGCGCTGTTTGATTACGAATGTGTTTTGGATCTAAACATGGCAGAACGCGAAGCTCTACAAAGAGAAATCGAGCAGCTTCAAAGTAAGCCAATTCGTGTAACGTAGCCACTAACAACTTGTTACTCTGTTACTCTGTTTTGTCTTCTTTGTCTGACGTCAACCCTGTAAACCCACTTTTCATAACCGAGACCGTTTATTCTTCTTCAGGCTCATCTGTGGCTACGCTTTTATCGTAACTGTTACGTATCAAGCTAGAACTCGATTCTTTAACTCGTTTTTACAAGCGTGTCTAATGAAACTCTTACTTCAGTATCTTCAGGCGCTTGTCGTGCTAGAAATTATAATTCAACATGTTTTCAGAATTTAACGGTTAACTGTTACGTTAAATGTGCGGGGGCACCCTGTTTAAATTCAAATCGACGGGTTTTGACCAGTCAACAGCATCGTAAAGCTTCTTCTTATTATGGGATGTTGTGTAATCTAATAATCCGTCGTGATATACACGTAGTCCTGCGTCTATCTATGTCTCTTTCTCTCTTGCTCTCTCTATGGATTAAAGGAGCGGTGTGTAACATTTAGGTGGTCTATTAGCAGAAATATATTATAGTATACAAAACTATGTTTTCATTGCTGCTTAATTACTTGTAACTACAACTTATTGTGTTTTCGTAACTTTTAAATGAGCCTTTCAAATCTACATTGGAGCAGGTCATCTTCCAGTAGAGGCTGCCATGTAGAGCCACATGTTGCTACAGTAACTCAGAATGGACAAACCACACACAGCCTGTACAGAGTGTCTTTCACAATTTGTGTTTTTATACTGAAGTGTTGGCTTGAATTTGGTGGTGGTGTAGATGTAGAAAGGAGGAGAATGTTTTGGTAGCTTTGTGGATGAAACTCCATATGCAACCTCTCCACTCGAGATTGACACACTGCTCCTTTAATATAGCAACCCATCTCCTTTAAGAAAAAAAAAAACAAAAAAAACCCAAAGCTGCTCTCTCATGGGACTGTGGCTAAAAAGACAAGGTCTTAACTACCGAGGTTGGTGATGGAAGGGGAGGGACGATACTTTTTGAGAAAATTTATTGTTTCTGGGGTTTGATAAGTTGGAACAGAATGAAAAAAGCAGTCCCCCACAGAAAAATAACTGTTAGAAACTTTGAGGGCCGTGATTTTAGTTAAACTAAGCAAATTATGCTTTCTTATGCTATCTAAGTTGTTTATACTGATAAACCAGCTTGTTCAAGCTGATAGACCAGCTGAACCGTCAAACAAAGGGCTTCATGCTAGTCTACAAGCTCAGTATGTTGAGTTGGCCAAGAATTTTCCCTCAGGGAAGTCTCAAGTAGTATTAATACACACTTCTCATTTACACTCATCATCAAAAGAATTGCTGCACACAGAGGGAAGTGTCGGATTGCAATGCTATTCGGAAGGAAGATGAAGGTTACCAGAAACAATAAATGATGATAAGTTTAGACTGATATGAGCACTATTGATTGGGCTACACATACAAAAGTAGTGTCTCCCAGTATGCCGTCGGACCACCTTGTTTGATAATGCAACATGCCAGATGTCTCGGCGTGGAGTTGTAGAGGTTCCTAATGGTGTCCTGCGATAATCCATCCCATGCAGCTTGAATATTCTCACACAGTTCTGGAGATTTTGCGGTAGCGGCGTAGGTGGAGTGACACCATGCCTTCTGGACGTGTGATGTGTGGCAATGAGCAGTTCATCTTGGCACTGACCACGGTGCCTCCACACACAGATTCGTTTGTTGAAGATCACCTTCTGCCATTCTCCTGGAGCCACTCCATGACGGTCTGGCACGACACCATGGCAGTCTTTGGGCAGTCGTGGTAGCAGTCTGCGTGCAAGTAGTCCTATGTCATGCAGCCGTCCGCCAGTGGTGCTGAAACAGGATGACTCATGGAGCGCGTCACTGTTTGCTGAACGTCTACAATTGTGGCTGTTGGATCACCCCGTGCGTGTTGGACGATTCATCGTTCTCTCTCTCTCCGTGGTTCGTGTAGGTCTCCCAGATCCTTCATGTCGCTGGTGTGTGCCTTCTATCCAATGTCACCAACAATGTGCTACAGTAGAATTGCATAACTGGTCTGGTGCGCAATACATTGATAAGATACATTCCCCTTCCCAGAGCTCTACAATGAGACCCCTCTCAAAGTCTTCCAACTGCTTGAATTGCTTTGGAACTCTTCTCTGAGGTGTACTTCGCTTGCAAAGATGCTACCAATACAACAGCACGAGTCAAAATGGAAAGTACACCCAACAGGACGACCTTAATGACCGAAAAAGGCCTGTCCTTGCTTGCATCACATGCGTGGCTGAGCGTGAAGCTTGAATTATTCGCATGTCTCATAATGTCAAACCTACCCACCCAGTATATCAGTTTAATTATTTTTTGGAGTGGTGGGTTGTTCTAACATAAATTTTACTCCAATCACTTTTTATTTCTTATTAGTTACCTCTGATAGTTATGATAAATAGCCCTCACATGGATTTCAAATTCACACTGAAATGTAATTATAGTGGAAGCTGAGTAATTCAAAGCAGCTGAATCATTGCTAAGTAATTTTAATTGAACTGATGTTATCGAACATACAGAATTAATTGTATCTTATTTAAATAGAACATAAACCTAACTGAGTGGTACTGTTTTTATTGGTTATCTAAAAATAATGTAACCCTCAAATTCTGTCCATGCAGATCTTATTAAAGACCACAAGAGAGTTCATGGTGATGCCCCATCAAGCTCAGCTCCATGGTCTTCTCCTAAACGTGGGCTGGCTAGGGGTCGAGGGCACAATCCACATTACCTTTACTCATATTCAGGTGAGCACCAGCCATATGCATCTCATCCTACTAGCCACTGGAGGAAAACCTACTCTCTCAACAACAAGACCACCAGAGATCCAGGAGGAGGACCTTCTCAGCCTTGTTCACACAAAACTCAGCATATCAGTTCTGCACCCTCTGTTGCTGCCTCACTTGTGGGCAGTACAAAGCTTGGTGTCGAGAGAGTGACAGAGCCCGAGGTCGTTAAGGCCAGTGCAACACCTTTCGATAATATAACTGGAAAGGAATCACTAGGGTCCGGTGACAGTGTTCCAACCACTAGTGCAAACAGAACAGTATTGAAACCCACAAGGACTAAGACTGAAATTGGAATCAAGTCAAATGTCAACCATGGGGAATCTACATTAACTAATAGTCGACAGAGTGAGCCGGAAAGGAAGACAAGTTTAAATCCCAAGTTGAAAGCATCAGATATGATTTGCAACACAGCTACCTCATTTGGCCCTTTGTCGGAGGAGACCCGTGCCTTTAACGAAAAGAAGACTTTGGCCCAACTGCAAGCAAAACCACAGTTCACCAGCAACATTTCATCCAATAGGACAGTATTAATGGCAGCAACCTCTAAAGACTTTTCTTCAGGCCAAACAGCTCCTCCTAAGGCTTGCTCTAGTACTGCTTTTAACCTCAAGGTTAAATCAGACTCATCTGTACAGTTGCCAACAGTTTCTTCTCCCCATAAGAGATCACAGTTTACCTGGGTGAAGAGTCAAGGGGCTAAGAACAGCCAGCCTTCTCCAACCTCAGCTTCAGTTTCCACTGCTCCTAGCATGGTAGCCAGCATCAAGCAAGTTCATGGTTCTAATAAGAAGGTACATCGCAGGCCTAGTCTTTCCTCAGGCACTGTTCGGACCTCAAGGTACTCGTGGGTATCAACTTCCTGCTCTACTACGAAAGCTGCCAAAGTAACAATAACCTCCAAACTGCCAAACAAGCAACTTTCTCCCAAAGCTCTTAATGTGCCTGGAAAATCAACAAAGGATGGACAGGATGGTGTGAAAAAACTCACTTGTACTCCTTCTCCAACTTCAAAGCGGACTAAAGTTAGTGGAGGTACTTCCACACCTCAGGTCAGCCATGCCAATCGGTATTGTTGGAAGGCTGCCACACAGAACTCTTCTGCAGTTTCAAGTGGGTCTACCCCACGGTCTTCCCGAAAGGGATCTTTGTATCGATGGACTGCTCAGAAAGAGGGAAAGGATTCAGGCCCTGGATCACATTCATCTCAAGCCCAGCAAAATCCTTCCACTGCTCATCTTTCTAGTAGTGGATTCAAGCTTAGGAGCAGAACCAAGATCATCAGGAGGCATAGCAACAGGTATTTATGTTTTTTACTTGTTTAATACTAAAACTAATGGTTTTCCCAGTACTGTGGCTCGATCGAATGAAGGTTGATTTTATAAATGTTGAATTAGGATAAAGTTAGAGCTTGAAGCTGTGTGCTTTGACTGCTTTTTGCTCTTTATTCTTTGTCATTGTTATCAACACGGCTGACACTTTTCCTCCTGGGAAGGGGCTCTGCAGCACAACTGAAATTACAGAATGTCTAATGTGCATGCAGTTACACATTTTTACCAGAGACATCTCTAAATTCCCCAAATTTAAGTTGCTTTGGTTTAATTTTAGAATATCTTTATGTAGTTATTCTGATCTATTTTAGACAAAAAAACAGAACGCTGCCAACTAATGAATGCATGCATACTTTGAACAGCACTTGAAAAATTAAAATATAGAATTTCTGGATTGCAGAGAATGCTGAGGAACATGCAGATGAAGCGAGGGTGTTCCTGTAGATGAGATCTGCTTTTAAGTAGAGTGTAAAATGAATGAGCTTGGCCAGCAGGAGGTTGTCAGTTTGGAAAGAATGTGAAGAACATGGATGTTAATATCTTAATTTAGATGACAGTAATATTGTACATTTTTTTGCTTTTTGTTTGTTTTCTAAATGGACATTTTTGTCCAAGCTTAGCTTGTTATTAATTATATGTTCAACATTCAGCATTCTGGATTTAGTTAAAAGATCTAATTGCCTGTAGGGCTCTTGGGTAGAATCCATATGTGAATATCTGTTTTATTAGAATTATAACTTGATCAATATATTGCTTTGCTGATAATATTGGCCGATGTTGAAAACCCATGGATTTATTGAAATAGTCTAGGATTTGGCAGTATGATTGATTGTCATTGTTGTGATTAATCACAACAGAAAACCGATTCTGAACATACCATGAATATCAGTATTTCCAAAGCACTGTAAAAAACATAAATATAAATAACTCGATTAACTCGTTTGCTTGATTGTCCACAAGGAGGAGCTGTCTGCACTCTAGTAACTTCTGTGTGCATCCAGAGCAGCATGATGTTCTGTATTTGGATTTATAAATCACTTAGCTCACTGTAGTTCATTACTGCAAGTAAATGGATGAAATTGAACCCTACGAAAGTTTGCAATGCGAACATTCAGTGTAGAGGGAACAATCAGTTCCCTCCTTGCAGTGCCAGAAGCTGTTTACCTAAACCTCGGAGTGTTCATTGGTATATGAGTAATGATGGAAGGAAACAGTGAGGAAGAGAGAAATACATGATTGTTATCTTGCTGTAGTCCTATATAAAATGCATGAGACTGCCTGGGACAACCTGCATGTGCTGGGCAAATATTGAGTGCACATATTAGGGACCTACTGCGTTCTGATTGTGTGGTCATTGGCCAATCACACAAATAGTATAGTGATAACAGCTGGGAAAGTTGAACCATGAAGACTAGCTAGAGTGGCATGGAAAAAATACTCAAAGCGCAAGAGAAGAGGGGGAAAGTTGCTTTAACAAGAAATGAAAAATGAAAGTAGGCAGTTTGTTTGGATGTCAGAGCAAGGAGCCACAGGGCCAAAGTACATAAGAGTTAAGTTACACAGTTAATCCAGTCTACTTGTACTGTACAGCTACAGTAGCATATTTTTAATGGACACACTGTCAGGCTAGTATTTCTGTTGAACTGGAAATTTATCTTCAATAAATGTTAATTTTAACTTGCAGTGCTTCTTTAGTTTAACACTCACTGAGCACTTTATTAGGAACACCTCCTTGTTCTTCAATGGTCAGGACCCCTACAGCAGGTATTATGTGGGTGATGGATCATTCTCAGCACTGCAGTGACACTGTTGGTGGTTTAGTGTGTGTTGTGCTGGTGTGAGTGGATCAGACACAGCAGTGCTGCTGGAGGGTTTGAACACCTCAGTGTCACTGCTGGACTGAGAATAGTCCACCAACCAAAACTATCCAGCCAACAGCATCATGTGAGCACTGATGAAGGACTAGACAGTGACCAACACAAACTGCTCAGCAGATGAGCTGTCGTCTCTGACTTTACATCTACATGGTGGACCAACAAGGTAGTAGTGTCTAATTGTGTGGACAGTGAATGGAAACAGTGTTTAAACACTCCAGCAGCACTGCTGTGTCTAATCCACTCATACTAGCACCACATACACTAACACACTACCACCATGTCAGTGTCACTGTAGTGCTGAGAAATAATGCACCCAAATAGTACCTGCTCTGTGGAGGCCCTGTGTGGGTCCTGACTATTGAAAAACAGGGTACAGGGGGAAAACACAGTATGTAGAGAATCAGATGGACTACTGTCTGTAATTGTGGAACTACAAAGTGCATCTATATGGCAAGTGGAGCTGATAAAATGGGCAATGAGTGTAGATACAAGGAGACATTCCTAATAAAATGCTCAGTTAGTATATTTATACATAGGTCTGCTGGGTTCATGTTAATGTCCATAGGCAACAAGCAAACAAAACAAAAATATAAATGAGGCAATACATGCTGGTGCTTTGGATTAGTTTTTTGTTTTCTGTTCCAACTTATCAAACCCGGTAAAAACTAAATACCGTTTAAAGCAATTTTATATTTCTGCCGTATTACTCAACCTTAGTATAATGTAATAATATCCTGTGCTGATAATTAGGCCTGGTGTATTTCCCCAGTCTTGTGACCTCACACTGATGGGTTAGACATGTAGATTATCTATTAAAAGGCTTAGATAGTTTATAAGAATCAACCCCTGTTTAACTGTATCACAACAATGCTGACTGAACTGGTGAACACAAAATATCATTCTGGTTAAAATTAGAGGCGATATGGCAAAAGTCATATCCTGATGTTTCAAATCTTTGTCGCCATACAGAATTTGCATGACATTTTTCATTTATTTATTTTTAGTCCAAGTCGGAACAGAAAGAATAGAGCCTTTAGTGGTGTGTATAAAAATACCAAAGCAAATCTAATCTTGCAATGTGTTTTGTTCAAAGTTTCACAGACTGCACCCCTCTAAATCCAATGAAACAGGACTGATTATACACTCTTTGTGATGAAACAGAAATCCAGGATGTGCTTATAAAAGCATATTGTAATGTAATTGATCATAATAATGATAAAATAGTGTTATATTGCCCACCCGTAGTTAAAAGAACAAAAATCAAACCAATTCTTCTGAATGAAAATAACATAAAGCACACAATGTCAAAAAACAATGTTTACTATTAAAAAAAAGTTTGTCTTAGAGAATAGTGATTATATGAATATGACTGAGTTGAAAAATGACCTATAATTACTCTGGTTTACAGTGTTTATGATACATGGCATATCGCTCAAATTATGATCCATGATGTAAAACACAAAAGAAGAAAATAATTCATGTGTCTGTTACAAATGTACTGTTTTGGAGGGGTGAGCATGTATAGATGTCATGATACCAGATAGCTAGCTAACATTTGTGAATGTGCAGCGAATTCTGACTTAACTGCAAGGATGGCCACAAGATGGCAGCAGACTGGAACCTATTAGCTTTTAATCCGTATTCTAGTGAATTTAGGCTCAAGCAGACCATGTCTGATTTACAATCACAACACAGAATACTGTGCCCAAACCGCATCTTTCACGCAGACATCTCCCTGTTCTCAGTAGTCCTGCTCCAGAGAGGAAACCTGGCCTCTGTGTGGTGACTTTGAGGAGTCGGTACTCACTGAGGAGGAGGACACACACTTCTGTCAGGTCTCCGGTCTGTGCCAGACGGGGCCAGCCCAGAGCTCTCGTTTCTATCGGCAGACACAAGCTGCGACGTCTCTCCTCCTCCGCCCCTACCATTGTTACGTGGACCCCGAGAACAGGTAAGTGTATGATAACTAAGGGAAATAAACACATCAATAGCTAAATTTGTCAGGATATTTAAATCTCAACCATAAGACTCAGATAGAGCTTGGGAATTGATAGAAATAATAGGTTGCCTCACTAAAACAAACAATAAATGAATATGCCCACCTGTGCTCAACCTATCATTAATACTACTGGAATAAAAGTAAACCACACGCTGTATGAGTTATAATAAATAAAAATAAAATCAAAAGATTTTAAAAAATCATGAGTTTATGATTATCTGTTACTGTTTAAAACAAAATCAGTGAATAAATTAGCAGCACACTGTTCTGAAGTATGTCTTTAGTTTAAGTTATTTCCCACATGCAAGCTGTAAACAGGGCCTGTTTGGCTATGATGCTAATGCAGGCTGAAGGTCATATTATGAAGGAATGTTGGAGCCTGCAGAATCATTCTTGGCAAAGTGGATGATGTGCTCATGGCCTTGGAACTTTATTTATTGATATATAATTGAACAAATCCGGCATTCCCAACCATCCTAAAGAAATGGTTCCAATGTATATAACTTTAAAGATTTTTAGGTTTAAGCTTTTAAAATATGGCATTTGAGATTCACAAGTGGGCATAAACGGGCATATTAAAAAAATTTATAAATAAAAAATAACACTACTATAGTATTGCATTGTCTGCCGTCAGCATTTTAATGTTCTGCACATGCTGCCCTTTTTAGTGCAGTCATGAAACACACCCTGGCACAGGCCCAAATCTAGAATTTGTTTCTAAGTAAATAGACTTTGTTTGATCTTTAGCAATAACTGACCAAGAGATATTCACCAAAATGAATTCTAAATTAACTGAATTATTTTAAAATGAGTATGTTCTCATAAGTACTTCAGACTTCTATGGCTACAGTGACAGGCTTCCTACTTTAGTTTTAATACAGGTTTTTCCAGTCCTGGTCAGAGGCAGTACTGCCTCACTACATATTTTAGTGGTTTCCCTGCTCTAACAGCCGTTAGCTGATGAGTTAGTGAGGTGTGTTTGGATTAGAGAAAACACTGAACATTGGAGTGCAAAGGAACTCCAGGTCCGAGAATATCTGTCCACAAGACACGAAAAGGATGATGATGCTGATGAAATGGCAGACAGATGCGTTTTGTACTCTGTGTCTGACCATACTGGAGAGCTCTGTCTTGGAAAACAAATGGATCTACTCACTGTTTCAACACCCTCTGTGACTAATTGGCATAATGAGCAATTAGCACAAGACAGTCTGGAAAATTAATTAACTCCGTGTGTATGCCATATGTTACCATGGGAACTTGAGGGTGGGGCCTAACTAGGGTATGTGAATGTGTTATTTACTGTATTAGGTTTGATCATGAATTCTGACATTCATTTTGTGGTGAATTTAAAATAATATTTAAAGTGGTTTTCCTTATTTCTCTACCTAAACTGTGCTGTGAAGTAGACAGCATGCCGAGTTATACTAAGACTTGTCCAGTAGAGGTCAGCATTCTCCCATTACCTGTAGTTATTAAGCTTCCTGTGCTGGTCAGAGTGAGAAGGTGCTGCCCTGGGGGCAGCGGCGGTGGTGGGGGGGATTAATTAATTGTCCAGTCCGGCCGTGATGGTGTACATGTGCCGATAGTGGGTAATTTGCAGCAATGGTGCGCTGAATGTAGCTACGCTATCAAACCCTGCCAGCTCTCACACTCAGTAGATAAAAAGGAGCTAATGCATAATTATCCTTTTGCAAATTGGATTGTTTTAACGAACTGGAGAATATAGGCTCGGCTTGATTTAAAGCAATCACTGTTTTTACAGCCCACTCCCTCCTCCCATAGATAGTGAGCAAGCAAGGCGGCTCATCTCACTGTAATCGCCTGCAGTCCGTTTGACTGCACTTTACGCATTCAGACTTGCTACTAAAGTGGCTTCATCAGACCCATTTTGCTCTTTGTCTTCCAGTCTTTGTGTGTTCATTTATTCTTATTTGTATGGCTTAAGGTAAAGTTCCTCAGAGGGGGTAAAAAGGAGGTGAATGAGAGGGTAGAGTGAAGGAGTATGTGAATGGCCACTAGGAGACAGAGGAGAAGGAGTGCGGGGGGAGGGCAGGAGGTAGTCATATGGACTAGCCAGAGGGACTCTGTGCAGAAGATAAGAGCGGCTAATAAAGACCAAATTGAATTACTAATGACTAGAAAGAGGGCAGCGGTGTTAAAAATGGCGACTAACCGCTTCTCGTCACCGCCAGGATCACCGCTGCGTGACATCTCTTAATTTTCTCTCTGATGACTGCCCTCCCCGCCAACCACCCACCGCCCCGTGCTCTTCTCCCCCCCCCCCATCTCTCAGCCTTCCTCCCTCTCTGTCCCTGTTTACCGTGGCTAGTTGGTTATCTGGAGGGGGATTTAAAGGGGCATAAACCTAAGTGAGCAGTTAGGGGCGTAATGAATCGCGGGCGAGGGAGAAGTGCCTCGATAATCCCATAAAGTAAATAAACGACAGAAGAATGCAATAGAGTGGAGATGAGGAGAGGAGAAGGGAGGAATGAGAGAAGAAATGAAGGGTCCTCAAGCTTTCCGACAGACGTTTGGCCCCAGACTATTTGTCACAATAGATGCTACACACACAAAGGAGACCATCTGGGTACTGAGATGAAGCTTATACACTACACACCTTTATTTCTCCATGCAGTGATTTTACACCCAGCAGTTCTGTCATCTATTTTTTTTTGTGGATGATTTTAGCACTGCTTTGTACTTGTTGGATTGTCCAACATCTGCCTACTTAATACTGACTACTAAGGCTGGCAAAGCTATAGCATAACAGTACTTGAACACACCTATGTTTTTATTTTGCTAAGTTTTGCATGCAATTTTGAGCGGAAGATGCAGCGCCTAAGCAGTAATACACTGTAAATGCTCATGAAACTATGAGTACTCGTGCAATTGCTAAAAATACAATAATGGCATAATAGGCAGACGTCCAGGCACCTACTTGTTAGAGTGCAGTCTTTCTCACAGTTTTGAGGTTTATTTTGATGCTGAGGCTCTTTCTTAGTGCCTTGCGCATTGCGTGTCCTGCTGTTTGTAGTTTGAAGTACAGTTTTGCTGCAGTTTATGTCTGCCATCTTTGTTAGATGACTGACGATTTTACGATTTAGTTTTCTGAGGTTTTTGACTTTGGCATGTCGCACTACGGAGGGTTTTATATGGAATCATCTATAGGCGCTAAATGGCCTCCAGCAGGCTGTGTATAAAACCATACTGATTTGCAAAAGGGGTTAAAAAAAGTGAGCTAGATATGAGTACTGTCTGTAATAACTTGGTGACATGACCAAAATACACTTCACCAATATATAGCCAATTCTGCTAACTGTCAGCTAGGTTTGCTGAAAATAAGTGCGTAAAATGAAAGCGAATTTGCACACATCATGGTACCTGTACTGTGAGCCTCCCATTTTTGTTTTGCGGCCTCTAATAGTCCTAAAATGTTTCTTGCCATCAGTTTAGTAAATGTTGGATGTGACAGTAGTGTAACTGTAACGAGGCCATCTCTCTAAGAGAAAGCTAGATCTATTCAAGACTGCTTAATAGCTAGCTAATATTATGTGAGTGCTCTTTGACTTTGGCTAGTCTCTCTCTTCTTCATTCTACCTACTCTTCTTCTTCTCCTCTGACATGAGCTGTGTTCTTTCAGCAGACAAACTCAAGTTAAAGCACCTTTTTTAAAGTGTCCATATTACTGTGTAGACAGTGCTGTGGGAAGCATTGCAGTTTATGTAATTACTGTTTTTGTCTTTTTTATAATGCACTTAGTTAATCAGTGTTGTAATATCCATACACTTAGCATATACTTACCACAATGCCATGTTATTTATTATTGTGATAACATATTATATTGCCTATATTATCTGCATTTATAATATCTAGCCTCTTTAGTTTGTTGGTAATGTGTGCCAATGATATTAAAAACTTTACGAAGCTTGAAGCAGTGATGGTGAAGGAATTAATGCAAGATCTGCTTCAAGTATTGGCTGATTACTTCGCATTAGAATGTCAATTTGTGTTTGTGTGTGTGTGTCTGTGTGTTGTTTATCTGTGTGTGTGTGTCTGTGTGTGTGTGTGTGTGTGTGTGTGTGTGTGTGTGTGTGTGTGTGTGAATATATACATGTATTTATGTTCGCAGGTTATCATGTGCACAGGCTTTATTTGGTAGAATGTGTGTAGAGCCCCTCACCCCATTTCTAGTGTCCCCTTTTGCACACACACACATACACACTCTGAGGTCAGGACAGGTCAGAGTTTTATTGCTCTTTCTGCTGTCAGTAGATGTGTGTGTAAGTAAATCATTGCTGTGTGTGTCTGTGGGCTAACATAGATACACATACAAATATACACACTCAGGACATAAATGTTGAGCATTAAGGGTGGGCAATATGACAACATTTAACATTATAGTGATAAATTACATCGCAATTTACTTTTCTGTATGTGTCAAAGATATCATAGTCAGTACCTAAAGAACACTGACCAACTGTATATCTTATTATGCAGAGAACATAATTAGGCCTGTTTAATTTGATTTAGTGTTGTGCAATGTTTGAAAAGCTGAAATTGTTTTTGTATTTTATATACATCATCACAGGTTAATTTTTGTTTGTTTCTTCCAATGTTAAAGGGAAAAGGATATTGTGGTACATGATGATGATGATGATGATGATGATGTGAAAATGACTTCAAGTATCGTGTTATTGTATTTTGACCATATTGCCCACCTCTACTAGCTCTCCTCTGAAGCATGCACACTCACAGAATCACAGAATCGTGTTACCTCTAGTAGCTTAGCCTGTGCCTCTCTACAGGGGTCCTATTGCAGTGCCGTCATTGATATGATCATTTATTTAGCCATAAATCAGTCCCCTGCTGTCTCAAAGCTCCATTTTCTACTTTTAGAGGATGTTATGACACATGTGCACATACAAAGTTAGCGCCCATAAGAGAGTGATACTGGAAAGGTGGTCTGTCTGCCAGGCTATAAGCATTAGCTAGTATAGAACTAGAATGCAGGAAGCTCACTCTGAATCTCTGCTAAATTTTGAGCACCCAGGCTTTTAATTCATTTTGTGCTCACACTACAACAAATGTGTAAAAATCAGTGGCTCCATTTATTTGGACTTTAAGTACAAGTTTCAGGTGACACTTCAGAGGAGATTTTATATATATATATATATATATATATATATATATATATATATAT
>CM067476.1:22178427-22222536 GCA_034552555.1 Semaprochilodus insignis | reverse complement strand
TGTGTGTATGTATGTATATATGTATATATATATATATATATATATACACACACACACACACACACACACACAAGACAATCCACTTGCAGTAGAGGCAAGACAGGAAAATAAGTGAGAAATCTGGAGGTTTCAAAACTGGTTTTCAAAAAGAAAATGGGACTCCTAAAAACCTGTTAGACCACCAGAACTCACCATCAAATTAACAGCACTTAAAATGTGCATTTGAAAAAAATCCACAGGTGTTTCTGTCCATCCTTTCACTGTGAGAAGATCATTTAACACTATGGCTCTAAAAAGCCGTGTAGCTATCAAGAAGCTGTTATTGAGAAAGTCTCCTGACAAGAATGGAAGGCATAATAAAGGCAATGTTTTGCCACACTAAATACTGAAAAATAATCCTGTTATATTTAGTTGTATTTTCCTGTTTATTTGATCTGACCTGATCTGATCCGACATTTCAGACATTTCTTCTTATAGCTTGACTTATAGTTTTTAAGTGTGTTGAAGTCATATTGACTTGTGAAGCAGGCTTGCACAATATTGGAAAAAACTGGCAATCCCCTGCCATGTGTATATATATTGCGATATGAAAAAATATTCAGGAATTTTCATCAGAAGACTTAAACATCAGCATTTATTTACTGTAAAACAAGTGGGGTGAAAAGAAATATAATAATAAAAAAGCTGCGAAGTGGTGTGACTACTCCTCTCTGTGTATCTGAGAAACCTTAAATCAGAGTACCAGGAACCAGTTTTTCTTTTGAATGAAGCAGCAAAAAAGTTGTTGCATGAGACGTTCCCTTTAATTTGTCTTACTGGTTATTACACGACCTGCGATGTAAGCATTGAGATGATGATGCTGAGACGATATATTGTGCAGCCCTGCTCTAAAGCGCTTGAAAACATGTGCTGAGGTTTGTGAGGCAGGAGAGTTGCCCTAGTCTCAGTGTTGCTCTAATTCTGAACCTGCATATCTTAGGCTTTGCAAAAATTACCACCAAAAGTAGAAAAAGACACATGTTTAGTGGTCAAGATGCTTTGTTTTTCTCAGTCAACAGTGCCTTTTCTTTTCTGGCAAGCTTTACTTTAGTCAGCTTGAAGTGTTTTGGGAGTTTGTACCAGTTGCACTGATTTCCCCGACATCTGATTTAGTATGTAGAGAATAGTTTAATTATATTTTTGCGGTCATTACGTTGCATTAGAGTGACAACCACCACTGGTGTGAGTACATCCTGAGTATGCCCATGCTCTCAGATTAGACAACACATTCTTCCTCTTTTTCTCTCTCTGGCCCCTGCTCTCGTTCCTTATGTGGTTTGTTTGTTTATTTTAGTTTGTTTTTTTGGCATCACCGGCTAGTTCACACCTCCTTCAATTTCTGCCACTTTCTTTCACACTGTTGTCACTCCCTCTCTTCTGCTGTCTCTTCCCTCATCTGTCTAATTCAGTCCTCCATCTGTACATATGCTGCTGCCTTATCGAGTAAGTAACTCTAGCCAGGCTATGTAATATATATATGCCTTTTACGACAAATGCACGTCCCCAGGCCCAGATTGACATGATCACAGAGAGAGAATTTGTTTGCGAGTGTAGGCTGGACAACCAGTCAGTGTACGGTTTCTCTCAGCTGCTGCCCCACATCTCTTCATTCTAAATACCATAATACCACACTGCTTTCCCCAACTACACAAGTTCATGCTCATACACACACACACACTCACACACCACGTGGCCTTCACTCATTATGACTTTAAACATTCTGCTCATTCCACCCCACTTTCTCAGGCCCTCTGTGTCAGACAGGTGGGCTAGCTTTGCTGTCTTCAGGTCAGGGCTCTTCTAAAGGACAATCTCTTACCATGTCCACACGTATTTGTTAAAAATATACTGCTCTTACTTTTAAGGGGACAAACATTCCCTAGTTTACCTCTACCTTAGTTTGCTTTTTGCGTCAAAGCTATGTCAAAGCAGGACGTAGTAACATAATAAAGAATGGGGTTGTTGATGATGATGATGATGATGATGATAATATAAATATTAAGAACAACAATAATAATAATGTGCTTTTATTTTTCCTTGTGATAATTATGATGGCGATGATGATGATGATTGAGATAGCTCAAGACTACTTTTATCACTGTATCTTAGGGGTCGACTGATTATCGGCCTGACCAATTATCAGAAAAACATTTTTCTGATTATGGGACTCAGCATGCTTGCTTCCTTGCCAATAAACGGGCCTTGTTATTGGTTACTGTTATTTATACGCATATTTGACACAATCACTATCAACAAAACATTTTTGTAGTCTGGCCCAGTGTCCCACCTGTAGCATTACTGAAATGGTGTAAATATAGATGACTGAGCGAGTACAACCAGCCAGCACTAAGTAGTCTGTCTGTCTGTTCGGCCCCATGTTGAGTAAATCTAATCAAACATCTTTGTCTCAGATGCAGGAGGGAACGAAGCAGTCCTTGCTTCACTTTCACAGTGAGAGGAAAAAAGTAGAGACATCAGTCAGTCCTATAGTTTCACTCACTCTAGCCAAACAAACATGACTCGTGCGTACAGCTCAAGCCCTGCTCAAAGCATCACATGTTTGGTGAGATTGGCAGAGTTTAAGGCGAGTTCAAATTGTGTGCCTGCAACAGAACAACTATGCAGACAAGAATCCAGAAAGCGATTGAATATTTATAAAATCACAATATTTATAAAAACAATTTTACTTTATTGCATATAGTTAATTTTGGTTGAACAACAATATAGTCAGTGACTAATATAGCATATTTTTTAATATAAAAATTGTGTAACTAAAATCTATTTTTTATTTTAAGGTTTCCATTTAAGCTCCTTTTGTACTCCATTTTTCTTACAAATGTCCCTGACCGTTACTGACCGTTATTGAGAGCTATTTAGGTTTGTTTTATTTGTTTATTATCATGAAGATAACTTTAATATGTTTATACTGTTCATAATGTCTAAAGCTCAAAGAAGTTTTTTTTTTAATTTAAGGTAGAATTAAAATTTTACACCATAATGATCAAATTTATGATATATTGTTCAACCCTCTACTGTAATCGTACTATTATTGCACCAAATAGTTTTAGTGATGATAATATTATTATTTTTATTATTTATTTTGTTTACACAAACTTTTGTAACCAGCATAGTTTAGAGTTCTAGTATATATATATATATATATATATATATATATATATATATATATATATATATATATATNATATATATATATATATATATATATATATATATATATATATATATATACAGTATATAAAATATATAATAATTATATACAATATAATATATATTGTATGTTGTATAATATACTTTTGTACAATGTAATGATAATATAAAAAACATTTAATCAGTTATAATATATTTAGATAATTTACTAAATGTGATGGTACTCTACAAGCTGTACATGACCACATCAAGCTGTACTAGCAGCGTGATTGATTTCACGGCTTGCGTACTGCTTGCATTAAGAGAGAAACCCTGCTGCTTCTCCAATCTAAACATGTCCTTAGAGTCATGTTCACTTTTATTTAACACAGAATTTTACAGTGTCAGTGAAAGACACTGATTGTGTGTTGGAGCTCCTGCAGAGACTCTAAACCTCCTGCTGGTCCCTCATCAAACTGTCAACTGACCACAATTAAAACCTCTCAGTGCCCCTCCTCGCATGACACACACCCAGCCAGTGGGCACATGCGTCAGCCACTGTCTTTACATGTCTACACGTACATGCGCACATGCACATTTGATAAGTCCTGTATTATTGCTGTCATACAAGAACCTCATAACTCTGGATCCTTGCTAGTTTCCATTTGAAAGTGAATAGCTTCCCTTTAGATTGTAAGTTACTGACACGTTACCATTTTTGCATATTTGAGATTTTATGACGTCTTTGTGTCTGTAGTGAACGGTGCTGTTAGTTTGCGCTTTGGTTAGCCTGTATAGTCTCATCACATTCATTTATTCTGTTTGTATCCTTTAAATGCTTAAATACATGTAGCAGAAGCATGTATGTGCATTAGATGTGTGTGCATGCACATGTGTGTGTCCATTTGTTGGCTGTTTGTGCCAGCAGTTAAAGGCTAAGTGTTGAAATGTGTAACCCATACTCCAGTGCACTGAAATCCTAGCCTGCAGTTACACTCTTTCCTTCCCTGTTTTGGGGGTAAATGTTTTCTCGGTATCACGAAGACTCTCTGGTGACGCAGAAGACAGAATAAATCAGACACCTTAAACAGGAATTAGGGTTTGTTAATTCTTAAAATGCTCATGTCGTTTCTCACCTTGGACAGATGCCGTATGTGAGGGTGTAACTAGTGCCTCTGAAAACCAAAACCATGCCCACGGACAGATGTGTTCATTTATCAGTTAGCATTGGAAATGTGTGAGAAAAAGTAATGACCTAATATGCTGTACACCATTGTAGTTCATTTCTAGATACTGTGATATATTAGGGATGGGCATTTTTAGTGTTTATCAGCGAACACATAGTAACAAGTAATTTAATTAGTATTTGGCAGTAGTGAAATGTGACTATTAGAACTGGGCCTTTAGTTCAGGCTGTAAATGTCAAAACTTGGTCAAAAATGAAGAGCAGTTACACCGCTAAGATAATGTTAATTAAGCAGTTTTACAACGACTAAAGACTTTACAGTCATTAAAGAGCCGTGACAGAGCTGTCCATTTCAACATCTGACTAAAATGCTTTGGTCAGGCAACCATTTGTACTTGCAGTTCATGAGTTCCAGAGGCCTAGTGGCATTTTTTTCTCCAAAAATTGGTCTCAGTCACTGGAAACCAAAATGCCTAAATCCATTGTCAATTCCAAATTAAGTTAGTGATTGATATTACACATTAGGCCTTAACTAAGCACCTGAAGTTCTAACCAAAGGGAATGCTCGTGTGACTGTATCTACCAACATATCACCTGGAAAAAGAATTCTTTGATCCTTTCAAAAAATTATTCCCTTTGTTTTGCAATAAAAACAAGCTCTGTAATTATATTAAATAAAACAAAGGCCTATGATGGTTCTGCATACTTAGCTGTTCCACTACCTGCATGTTAATACCATGAAAATATATCAAACATTTTATATCTATTTACATTAGTAAACAGATAACATGCGGGTGCTGTTTGAGACATCCAAATTCACTGCAGTTTTAAAACAGGTGTTTATTTTTATTCCACAGCTCCTTCAAGATCATTGTAATCTTAACATTAACGTTTGTTCCACAGTAATAGATTGCCTCTGTGTTGAACTGAATGGACAGAAATGTAAGAATTGGGCATTGTCTGTTTTTTCACCCCTCTTGATCTTATGTAAGATCTGTGGTCCAGTTGGTTGTTTTATAACTGTAGTGTGGTTCGTTCAAATGGCACTTAGGGACCTAGTCCCACCAGCTCTACCCCAGCCCCCACTCATCTCCTTTTCCCCTTCTCCAGTAACCCAAGCCAGGCTTGTCTGTCCACACAGAGTGAAGTGTTACCATAATAATCACAGCGCATTGGCATTTGTGTGGGAAGAGGGCTACAGAGCCTCAAGCTTGCCAAGCATGTTAATTATGGCTAGTGTCTATTTGATACAACCACAAAGAATGGTTCTCATTACATATAACCTGCCCCTACCCTGAAGTCCTAACTTTAACCAATCATATGCCACGTTTAGCCTGCCTGTGCTACAGCCAGCCATGCTGTACAGATCATGTCACACGCAGTGCACTGTGTTGTTCTTAGTCATTTGTGATTTAATCTTCTTATGTACCTTCCATGTTCTCAGTGGAAAGGATGGGAATGGTGGTGAAAGACTCATGGCATAGCCACCACAATTAGGGTATTTTGCAGATGAAGTCTACTTCCCATTTTAAGGCATTATATAAAAAAGGAACTGTGAATGTACAGGAGAGAGTGGTACACGAATTTGAAAGTGGATGAAGAAACATAACGAGTGCAGATACTTCCAGAGAGGTGTACTGCATGATACAATGAAGAAATGACCATCCTGCCGATGCTGTGCGGAATGTATAAAAATGTTGAGCAGGCCTCAAGTTTAGATCAAGATAGCAAGAGGTAAAGATCTTAATGACTTTGAAAGAGGGTTCATTATTGGGGCACGGATGGCAGGAAATTCCCAAGTCACAAAGACTGCTCAACTAGATAGCGTTTCATTAGAAACAGTGAGGTCTGCGTAGAGATCTATAGGTAAAAGCACCAATCAATGTAAATTTAAATGCACATTGCCAAAAGCCACTTCTTGTTAGTATTTTAAGTATTGCTGCTTGCTCACTTACATACAGTGGTGCTTGAAAGTTTGTTAATCCTTTAGATTTTTTTGTATTTTTGTCTTATTTGTTTAATTTACTTCTCCTTATCTACTAAGATTTGTGTGAAAATCTGATTAAATGTTAAGCCAAATTTATACAGAAATACAGAAAATTCTAAAGGGTTAACTCGTACATTTTATTGTATGTAAAATAATTATTGGATATTACTACATATTAAACATGTATTGTGATTTGTGATGGTTTATTATGACCTGTTTGGTGATACCTGTCAGTTACCAGTCTGACTACTTATTGACTGTCTTGCCAAAAGACTATCATTATGTGCAGTACTTCACTTTATGCATTCATATGTTTGGCTTTGGTGGTTGCTGCAGGTGTTTGTCGTCATTGAGTAGCTATATCACTCAGTAGTTTCAACACATTACTGTAAGTGGTTGGGATCTGTCATGCAGCCAATTTCAGCACCTCACGTTGCACAATTGAATGCTATTTTGGTTTTCTGTGGTGTCTAGTTAACCCACTATGATTAACAAAGCTAATTGCAACCAGTGAGACAATTAAGTTGTTTAATCCTCAGGCATGACATTTGTCTTGTTTGTGACTGAGAGGCTTAGTCAAACTGCTATAAATCTGGTACAAATTCAGGTGAGGATCTGAAATTAAGAGAATACTGGAGATAGACTGTGAGATTCTATTGAAGCATCTGATGTTTCCTGAAGAACTACTGTTTGTAGTTAGGAAGGTGTGTTTTCTTTTGTTTGTAATAGCACATAGGCAGCAAATCGCTTTAGACCCTCTTCAGAACTTGTGTTATTTGACATGAAATGACCGTATTAAAAGTGACTCAGAACCATCCTTACAAACGACTGCTTTGCTGTCCTACATCATCATGCATCACTGTGGTTACACTGGACTTGAACTTGAAGCCATAGTAAAGTGATAGGTGAAAGGGGGAGAGCAAAATGAGAAGTGCCTGTGCCAAAAACAGCCATTGCCGTTGGAGTCCTCTCTTTTATGAAACTTCTTCAGTTATTTATGACACCCATGCTAATGTTTCAGTGGTAAGGGGGTCAACTTGTTTAGAGTAAACAAAGCAACCTTTTGACCGTGTGTTCTAGAGTTTCTTTGAATTCCTGCTCATGTTCATCATGTAGCCTATTTCTGGGATTCATGACTGACCAAAACACATGCTTAGACGGCTTGCTTTGAAATCAGAAGAGTATTTACATGCATGCCAAAAAAATTGCTTCTGTAATTTGATACACTTTAATTGCCAGTTTGATTTGGCAATATATTGGAATAAATCGGCCACACGTGTAAAGTGTTGGTGCTATATCCTAACCTTAGCCCTGCCCATATGGACTTGGACCAGCTACAGTGACCAGTGAGTGGGGTCAAGAGTTATTTTTGTCTCTATATATCCCTTCCTCCCTCCCTCCTTTCTGTGAGTGATGAAATTCTCCTAATTAACTGGCTGGGTGTTGCTGTCCGCAGGCCAGAGAGGCCATCCCGGGGCCAGAGTGCCCAGCTTCCACCCCCACTCCCCACTCCCTCCCCCACATCCATCTTATGGCCCACTGGCCGCTCCACCTGGCCCTTGGCCCACAACATGGGGGTGGACAGGGGAAACCCGACCCCCCATCACTCGCAGCTTTCCATTTCAGATGAACTGGCCCAGACACTCGAGACGGTGCTCTATTCTGGGACTGGGGAGTAAGCCAGCATTGCCTGATTTCCTTCACACTATATCTCCATCCAACCCCATTTCTTTCACCATACCACCTCTATACACCTCGATTCCCCCTTCATATTTGCTCTCCATGTTTATCTTCTCGTGTGCTTTTACACTTTCTCCCTCCTCTCCAATGCTGTTTACCTCTTGCCTCCTCCCTCGCTGCAGTGCTGCCTTACTCATGGGAGCAGTTAAGTTTGCTTGGGCCCCTTGAGGGCTACATGCTATCCGTCTCTGAGCCTCTAGCCATGATCGGCATGCCAGGCCCCCAGCTGAGCGCCCCAATGTCCGTGCAAGTCCAATAAAACACACACTTAGGCACACACACATACACAGACTGGTTGACCAACTATCCCATCCATCACCACAGGTGCCTGTCCATATTTAAAACCACAAGAACGGTATGTGTGTGTGGCCCGGGATATGTGTCCCCAGATTGTTTAACACACAAGGAGGTTAGACTGATGGATAGATGATAGCTGTACACCCTGACTGCTCTGTCATGGCAGTGAAAGTCTTGTAACTTTCTCTTCTTCGTTTTTTTTCACAGTAAAAAAGGCATACATTTATTTTTTGTGGTTGAGCAGTGCACAATTTTATTATATTATTTTTATATTATATTTATAATTTATATTATTTTTGTTTGGCTTTACTTTAGACTACAGTTTCAAGATATGAACTGACACTAGAATGTTTGGTCTGACAGTGGGAAGTTCACTTGTTTAATGTTTTTTTTTTTTTTGATTGGTTGTAGAGTTTAGTGGCTATTCAAATTCTGATTTTATCACAGTTACCAGTACACTAGCAACCACCTGAAACACCATAGCAATCACTTTATCCTGGCATTCACATTCAGTACCATAGCATTTTCTTCAGGGAATGGACTTTTCTAGTTTTAAATTATACTGTATAACAAAACAAAGCAGCATTTAGACTTACTTCTTCATCCAGAACTCCTCTTCACCAATTTAAAACTGATCTCCATTCATGTGTGTTTGTGCTCCGTGCTTGCATTTAATTACGGATTACTGTTTATGTTGGTCTTCCAGCCTGCTCTGTTTGCAGAGGAATTTAAGATAACTGTTAATTCCACTCTTGGCATATTGATTAGCTGTGCTGGGTGAGTATGGTTTTATAGGCCCCACTCAGCCTGAATAATTAATGCTTAACGTATTTAATTAGTGAGATTTCCTCTGAACAGGCAAAGAGTAATTGAGTCCCAACCAGAAGGAGGGGCAAATCAACATCAGGGTTTGTCAGATGGTGGTGTACGTGTGTGTGTGTGCACATTGTTCCTGCTTAGATGTGGGTATCTTGGTGGTGTGGCACAAGTTGATAGAAGTTGTTCTGGTTGCAATGCCAGTTCTGAAGCTACCTCCAGCTTATTGGGTCACACTGCCAGGCATGGATCCCAATTCTATTTCCGTGCCTATGTCAGTACACCTAGACCTACATACACACATTCTCTCTCTGTCTCTCATCCTCTCTCTCTCTCTCTTACTCTGACCCACAGACTGGGTCAGGGAATCCGTCCAAAACAGCAGCCTATCATAGTACTCGTCAGGGTTTTGCTGAAGACACTTCTTTGAAAGAGCACAAGAATAGTGTCTAAAACACAATAAAATTATCCGTATTCTTCACATGTTATTTAAATTCTGCCTACTATCCATGCCTTTGAAATTATGCTTTGTCAGCACTTACATTGCTCACCAAAATGTCTGAAAACTCCATTTAGCCAGCTGAATTCCCGTGAGCAGCTCTTAAATCCTTCTCAGCAATTTTCTTCCATCCTGAAGTGAAGCTGAAGACTGGTGTGATTTCAGGAACAAGCTTGATTAATTTGAGTACTACTCTTACAGGTGTCAGCCTGTATTTTCTTAGTGTCCTGCTCCTGGTTTGTTGCTGCTCAGTCCCTGCAGAGGGAGCCCTTTACATGGGGTCAGTCAGCAAGAGAATATTACAGTGTTCTTACACCTGCAGTACAGACTCTGCGATGTTTAAATGTTCATTATCTCCACTGTGAAACTCAAAATTTCATTCTCCATTCTCAAACAGAGCCTGAACAAAGTTCTCTCTGAAACAAACTTAGATTTTGACTTTTGCAATAAATCTAGTTTATATTTGATATTTCTCATTATGAGGTTGTTATTGCAATAAGATTTTTGTAACCTCTTTCTAACCGGTTTTTACCTGTGTTTTTACTGAAATTTGTATAGTATTAGCGACAGCTAAAGCATTATTTAAACAAGCAATTTACTTTACACAAGCATGTTAAATGTAAAATGACGCATGTAAAGTGATGTAAAATCAATCAATTCAAAATTTTTTGCAAGTTAAAAAAGGGGTGTCTGAACTCAATTGCAGCCAAAACAAAACACTGTCTGAACTTCTCTGTAATCTAATGAAATTGTGTTATCTGTAGAATGACAAAATTCTGCCTGATCTCTTTTGCAGCCCTACAAAATTCTGGCTAAACAGAATTCTGTTTGAACTTGTTTGTATGATGACAGAATTCTGTCTGAACTCATCTGAATTCTAAAGTAGCCCCACAGAATTCTGTTTGAACTTGCTGATGGTCTGACAGAATTCTGTCGGAGCATTACTGCAACCCCAAAAATGATGTGTGAATGTATTTGAGCTTTTGATGTGAACAGTCAGATTTGGTTATTTAACTGACTCTAACTGATTAGTTGGATCAGCTATGGTGGATCAAGGTAGTAATTTAATACTATGAGATGGTACATCAACAGGAGGAGGATTGGCGACCACTGCACTGGAACTGCTGGTTGTCTTTGCTTTTGTATTTATAGCTCTGCCTGATAGGAATACAACCAGCATAGTGTCTTGATGTAATAAGTGAGCGCTACATATTAGATATTTATTTATCTAATTACAAGTGTAGATGAGTGCCATACAGTGCAGGTTGCTGGCGCCCTTTCTGCTACTTACGTGCTTGGCCAAAAGATGTCCCAGGAATGAGGACGTTCTCTTGTGGCTTGAACCAGAGGGCAGCATCTCTGCTTTCATATCAGTTTCATACCCAGGGCTGTTTTCAACTCTCTATGATGGAGCAAGTAGCTACTTTGCATGTTGAACTGTAATCACAGGCCGGTGTAACAGTGCTGGAATGTCTTAGGGTATATTTAAATGTCAGCAGCAGTCCATATATCCCTCCTTCTCCTGCACCCTTCCCCATCCCTGTGGGGGAGTTTGTGACACCTGCCTTATGTGCCAGGGTTGTCACCTGCCAGTTGCCCTCTTCCTTCTGCCACTCTCTGGAGTGCCAAGAAGCACTCTCACATCATTTAGAATAATGAGTGTCAGTAATGGGGGATAGCCTTTACTGAGACCTGTTGTCAGATGCATAAGCATAACATACAGCATAAAGTGAGGAACTGGTATGCCGTTTTTAAACAAATGGAGATTCTGTTTTTTTTTCTTTGTTGGGCTTAAACTTGATGCTTTAGTAAAATGATGGGGAAAAGGCTTTACACTTACTTTTTAAGTAAATGAGACAAACAGAAACACCACAGAAGGGTCTCATTTAGGAATAGGCCAGTATTAATGATGCACCTGAGAACAGTACTACCAACAGGCTACAGAATGGTGAAATGCAACAAAATCTGGTTACTGGTTGACTCATAGACTCGTCAAAGTTTACCCATCATCTGGTTACTCTAGTCCATGTAAACACACTGAAGAGGTTACTGACAAAATCTGAACTGCAGTTATTAGTCTATTAAGTGCAGGTAAACCCACTCACTTCTTCTTGGCTTCTCATTGTCTAACATTGCTCTGACTTGCTTCAGTGTTAGCTTTAGCATTAGCTCATTTGAATGGACAACTTCTGTCACAAAACTTAATAGACATAAAAACCTCTAACACTGTCCAGTGACTAACAGAGTTCCCTGATTTGATTAATTAATTTTGATATATATATATATATTTTTTTTTTCCATTTTGAGCTACATATATATTTTGTCTGTATTTTGTATGTCTACCCTCAAATCTTTCAAGCCAGCTTATTTTACTTCTTATTTTACTTCTTATGTCGACTTTTTGGTCTTTCAGCACAAGTGCTACAGATGCTACCACCTAGCCTGTACTGAAAGTTTGACAGATGTAGCAACAAAAACTAAGGGAGGAGGGACTATTGCAAATGATCAGTTATCAGCATACAACTAAAGGTCATGGTGGAAGTAAATAGCTTACTGCTACTGTCTCCCTGCAAAACACCACCATTTCTGATTAATATAATGCATGTGATGAAACAATTTCAGTCTGTATTGTTGCTTATTAATTATTTCCAGTTTATTTTAACGTAAGTGTGACAGGTCCTTCTACGAACCCACTGTGGCCCACACAAATACAGTAGGTGCAGACGAGGAATAGAGTGTGGAGAGGGAAGGCGAGAGAGAGGACAGTATTGATCAGGGCCAGTTCATTTTCTGCTGTCCCTGGTGAGCTGGTCTGTAGGAAATAGCTAGTTTGTCTCCTGTCACAGTGACTTCAGTGTTCTGGTGAGAGGAAAAGCCTCTGGAGCTGTTGAGAACAGAGGCTATACTTAAATATCCACCTCAGTACACAACTGAGACATGACGATGCACCAGGAAGCTGTTTTATTTAGCCCTAATGTTTAAGCATTACCTGCTTACTTTAATGTTACAGTTAGAGGTTACTGAAAACAAGTTAGAATAAATGTCTTAAATGGACCGTCATGGAAATTCTTTTTTTCCAATGCTTTGATGTACTTTTTGTAACATTCATTATTGTTTTGTTCATTGTGCCATTCACGTAGGAGTCAATATAATTGATAAGTTAAGCTGCAAAAAGCTATGGTCCAACCATAAGCACATTTACATATCTGTCTGTTAAACCTATAGCAGTTTAGCCCAACCTTTTACTTTGATGATGGTGTGTTGAGTCATTGGAAGATGCAAAGGAAAATTATTATATGGCTGTCAGTGCATTTTTAGTTGAATCAGGTATATTGCAACAGGCCTGGACCTGAGGAACGCTGAAATTCATCCCATGTTTTTTTATTACTGTTGCCTCCCCGCTTTATATGTGTTTTTCCATGTATGGAATCAGTGTGTAAGTTCTCTTGCAGAGTGTTGTCCTAATCAGTGGTATTGATTTGGGGTGTGTGTTGAGTTCATAACTTGTGGTGGCTTGTGAATAGACAAACAATCTTGGGTAGTGCAGCCAATGATTAGCCAACTCTGTCTCTCTGCATGGAACTGCTATTATTGTATCTAGTAAGCAGCTGGTGCTTTTTGATGCGTAAACCAGGATCAGCAACATTTTAATTTTCTAAGCTTTTACGTTTGAGTGAATAATTACACTTGATGATTGTGGAAAACACTTGGTATTACTGGACAAGTTGGGCTAATTCATGGTCAATTAGGGACATACTAATACAACTGTGCATCAAGTTTTTTGCTTTAAGTCCGACCCAACCTGTGCTCATGACTTTAAGACCTGACCCGACCAAGCCTGACTGGTATTGCTAAATTTGAAACCCGAACCTACTTGCATGCGACAGAGATACATTACTGCACACACTATTTTACAGTTTTACTAGTTGCTAAAGTTGTCATGCTGGGAGAAACTGGTATTTTACAAATCTGTAATGCTCTATAATTATGATGATATTTTTGTGGTATTGCTAATTGTACCTGGCAGAGAACAGTATCCTCCTCTGATCAACTGTTAGCTGTTAGCAGTTCCTCCTCATTCTGCTCCTACTACCCCATCTCTGGCAAGCTCTTGTTTTGATTTGAACTTTGAACTTTATCCCCGGATTCATTCAGGGATATGTTTACCCACACCTTAAACTCCAGAGCTATTATGAATGGGGCTTTTGATTACATGTTACTAGAGAGAAAGAAAGAATGTGCAGGCCTGCACAAAATTCTATTCAAAACAAATCTGCAGCATAAAAATATAACTCATTAGAAAACAAACCTCAACCTTATGTCATATGTGATATGTTTTTTTCTGGACTCGTTGGGGCTTACCTTCCTTTATAGCTTTTGTTGTACGATTCACATTTCCAACAGTATACAGTGCAACAATGAGTCAAGTCGATGCTTCACAAAGTGTCTTCACAGCACAGAAGTTAGTGTTGAAGATTACACTTATTACAATGACCTCTTTACTGGAAAAAATAAACTGTAGATGGACTGTATTGATTTTATATTTAAAAAAAAATGTCTTAGGTCTTAATTATTTCCTTTGGATTTTTTACTGTAGGTTGAGTTGCATTTTACAGCTTACCAGAGTCCAAAATATATGGAGATTTTTTATTAACCATTATTTCCGTTAGTTAAATCTGTTCAGAGGACAGCAAAATTGAGGAAAAACTTCAAACCAAGTGTTCAAAAAATCAAACAAGAAATAGGTGATGTGTTGGGGGGGGGGCGGGAGAGCCAACAGGATAAAAAAAAATCCTCTTTGGAAAATACGATAATTGTGACAGTGGAATGCAAGACACATAGATAAGCAATATGTTGTAGCATAATGTTTGTTTGATAAATTTAGATTGTTTACCTTGTCAGCTATTACATCTTAAAACAAGTGTGTATTGAGAATATGATGAGGTTAAGAAGACATTCAAGGACATTTAGTCTTTAGTATTTAAGAATTATAATGATATAAGAATATTACTTATTTTTAGTATTAAGGAAAGAGTTAAGAAGCAAAATAGTGGCATTCTTAAATGGTTATTCTTCAAATAATTACTTTTCTTACTTTTTTCTTAAAAATGAAGTTATGAAAAAACACACACATAACAACATTTTCTTTCTTTAGGCATCTTTGTAAATCTGGCCCCAGATCCTGCACACCAGGCTCAAATATTTAGATGCACTTCATTAAACTTCATTACCTGGATCAGGTGTGTTAAATTGGGGTTGAAGCTAACTCCACAGGGGGCAGATCTCAGTAACTAGGATTGGGCACCCATTATTTAGATAAATGATTGTGTTTCTAAAATGTACCTGTTATTGTTTATTTTGTAATGGCCCTTTAGGCTTTTTGAATATTTAATAATGAACAGATAGGATAGGATATTTTGAAATGCAAACCTTTCAAATGTACATGTATTTTTGTCAACAGCAACAACATTATATATGTTGCTTTCTGTGGTAGGACATATGACTGCTTTATGGTAGGGGTTAGTAAACGGCCCTTGGACTATTTTAGGGCTGGATATTCTCCCCGCTCACAAGGGCGCTTGTCCTATCCCATATCCTCTTTCATGGCATTCTCCACTTAACGAGTTTGTGGATATTAATGACCAACCTGAGGTGACACCTCTCAGGTTACCCCTGTGATTCGCTGTCACTTTCACCCTCAATTACTCCTCTGTTTATTCCATAAGGAGCTGGAGAAAAAGTGTGTACTGACTAGATTAGTTAGTTAATTTCTTAATCAGAATCTAAAGAAATGCTTACCTCATTATTGGAATTGGCTTATGTCCTTATGTCCTTTGTAAACTACAGATTACTTCTTACCACCACACAGTTGCTTAATTATCTCAGGAACCATATACGTTTAGGAACCTGCAGCTGTTTAGTTTGACTTTACCTTAATTTTAATTGGTTATTAAAAGATAAACTTTTAACGCGTTTCCACTTAATGCATAGTGCATAGTGCAGTATGTTTTGAGATTCTTTGGCTAGCTTGCAAAGGATTACTGACAACAACATTCCATTGTTGCTACACTGGTGAGTATTTCAAGTGATGCCACATGCTGTCTCTGGCCAGAAGTTCACGAGAGTACAGTGAAGACAGAACGGTGGGGTTTCACTCACCCATTTGATGCAAGTAATTTATTCAACCCAGGTCTTGGCTAGGCCATGTAGTGAGGACATGACATTTCATAGAACAATGTTTGTCTTATTGCCCTCCTGGGTAAGTGGTTCTAATGAACGAACAATGACACACTGGTATGATAGATATGGTTAGGAAATCTCATTAAAATCAGACTGATTTATCTGGTCATGCTCTTTGCGGATGTATTGCCATTAGGGGTGCATGATTGGATTTTTTTCTTTATTTTGTCAATTTAGGATTTTATGAAATAATGTGAGCCAGCTAAGTACACATACAATGTGTTTGACTGCTGGTGCATTACCCTGCCAAAAATGTCAGTTGTTTAGACTTATTTAAGTTGCGCTGTGCTGTTTAGATCTGGCCAGAATAATATTCTGTAATATTCTATTACTTGAATAATAATCAAGTGTTGCATAGTTATTCAGTTCTCTATTTTGGTAAGAATAAATTTAGCAAACTATGACCTTTGGTGCCAGTAATATGAGTATCTGTCCTGCAGATTAGTGCTGTAATACCGTTCTAAACACTTAATGTTTGACCATAAGAAGTTGATTCGGTTTATGAATGCCATCGTGAAGAATGCAGTTGTCCACAAAATATATGTGTATAGAGAGAACCACGTGCAAGCTGGAGATTAGGCTTATTTGTTGTTGTTGAAGGTCATGAGCCCATCAGATCTTATTGCCCTTGCAGTTAGCACAGTGACATTGAGGGCAGCTGTTCCAGTGGTGAGGTGCCTGCTCCTGTGCCCACTCTGAACAGATGCCTGTTCTCTTCAGTGCCATCCCTGCCCAGAGGGACCAATTAGAGTTTACAACAGCTGCTGGCACCAACTCCAGTCGGAATGGGGAAGGAGGCATGAGGAGTTGGTAAGGAATGGAAGGAGAGAGGGACAAATCTTCAGAACACCTGCCTGGCTTCAAAGGCATGAGTGCGTCGTCTGGTCTTAACACTTGCTCCCGGATAAATTAGCGCACAGTCCAAGAACATGTGGCCCCTACCAGAATTGACCTCTTCCCTGTGAACTCTGGGTTAGGTAAAGCTCTGCTTTGCAGTCCTCCTCCAGTTTCCTGCAGGGCTGATATTTGCACGGAGGAGGTAAAGGGCAATGTTGTTGCTTTGTTTGACTTTCAGTGCAAACTTAGGTTACACTCCCCACCTCTCATGATGGTGGTGGAACTGAGAAGGTCTGTGTGGTAATGATTTGACTTCAGCTGTTAAATGCAACCATTTTGCCATCTACTTGTGGTGGGCAGTACGGGTGATTTCATTATCGTATGAATATGCCATAGAGCACTTTGTGCAGACATTTTAATAGGTTTTTATTAGTATTTTTTTCTATTCCTTCATGAATTATTATGAATTATTATTATTAGTATTTAAATCTGTCGACATAAAGACACAGTAGTTGGTTAAAACTGTGCCATACAGGCCACTGTTTTGAGAAGATAAATGCAAAAACTTTCACTCATATTGCTAACGTCGGCTGGATAGCTTGTTGTTAAAACTGCTTTGACGGGGATGTCCATGTGGAGGTCGAAAACAACATAATTCAGAGCACGGGTTCTCACCTCTGAGCCAGGTCAAATGCAGCTTTAGTACACTTATGCTTTTAGGACCACTGTGTACAATCCCTCAGACTACTCCTATTTAAGTCTAAGAACAAAACTCAATGCTAACTATACACAGAAGCTGTTAGTGTGCGTGCACTCACAGTATGATTAATGACCCTGTGCAGCTAGAAGCTAGTCCAGGGTTTTTTTCTGACCTGTGGACTCTTACGTGCCCTATATGGACGGACAGGTGGTTGACAGATGAAGAGTGTATAAGGTCATGTGAAAGTGCGTTTACCTCTTAGCAGGCCCAAACACATGCAGATCAGGGTGTTTGTGTTGATGTAAAGGGACATTCTGGCCAAACAGAAAAACAGTCATGACTGGTTGGTTGTGGTAGGAATTAACAGTGGTTCTACATACCTCCAGAAAGCTGGTACAGTAGGGTGCAGTAGGTAAATACAAATTAAAAGCACCTCTTCAACTTCATTGATTTTTGCCAATATTTGCTTATACCAAATATGATGCCACCTCAGGCCTGTAGCGCCTGCTACAGTGCTATTTCACTTTGAGAGAGATGCCATGAAACCTCTTATGAGAACTTAACGTATTGCTTTACAGCACAAGGTCCACACACCAGTGATGGGTCTTCAGCTAGCTTTAAGAAGAAGCTAGCTCAGTATTCCCAGGATGGACATCAGGAGTAAGGGAGGAAGAGAAAAAGAAAAAGCAATCAAGCAAGACACCAAACAGCAGAGTAAAAGACATGGCATGAGCTAAAAGAGATAAAACAGCATACAAAACAATCTCTACAGATTATACTCGCTATTCCTGCTATTAATTCACTATTCCTGTTGTTTCTATGTCTAATTAACAGAAATCGCGAGTGTAATCAGTAGTGTCCATATGCAAGCATGACATGCATACACGTAAGGGAGAGTCACCCTGTAATGTGCAGTGCACTATGTGTGGTCAACTCGAAAAGCCTGGTCCCACTAAAGCAGAGAGCAGATGTGGTTTGGTTGAGCAGAAGTAGTTGTTCCATTTTGTTGTATAAAGATGGCATATTGGAGAGGAATAAAGAGGGTCGTCGGATTTTGTATCTCTCAGCTCATCAACAAATGCACATTTACATGCTTCCAACTAAATCTGAGCTGAAGCTTATCTTAGAAAACTGATGCAAGGGGAAATGTGTGCTGTGGTCTGACGAATCCAATTTTTAGATGCTTTTAATGCTTTTGGAAATAATGGACATGGTATTCTCTGGGCCAAGAAGGAAGAGGACCCCCACGTTTGTTACCAATGCAAAGTTCAAAAGTCTGTCATGGTATTGGGGTGTGTTGGTGCCAATGGTATGGGTAACTTGCACATCTATAAAAGGTACCACTATTGATGGATGCATTTTGAAACAACATATGCTGCTGTCTAGACCACGTCTTTTTCAGTGATGTCCCTCCTTGTTTTTGGAGACCCTGGACCACTGAGCAGCTGAAGTTTTGAGCGTTGTTAAAAGGAAAGGTCTGGTAAACATGCCCCTACATTAAATTTACATCAAGCATATTTATATACAAACAATAATGTGAATTAGTTGTAATATTACATGTGTTGTCTTTCAGTTAAAGAGGTGTAGGATTTACAAATCATTACTATTTACAGTACCTCCAGCTTTTCTAGAATGGGTTTGTAAGATATACTTACATGCTAGGTATTGTTGTGAGAGACCATTTTCAAATGAAGACTTGTTGATAAACTGAAACCTTATGAATGATGTGTTAAATATTTGTATAAGAATGCTTCGTTAGTTTCGTTAGTCTTTATCTTTGAGAATTATTAGAGAATTTTTTCGTAGTCATGATATTAGTGAGATTCTGGACAATTTCAAATAATGAATTGAAGGGACAGCAACATGTAGTAAATGGAAACAGCTTGAAACTGTTGCTTAGTCTGTAGTTTGGACAGCATGTTAGCTATATGGCATAATTGTTAATCTATCTGAAGTTTTAGAAAGGCTCAAAGGATGTTAAATTGTTAAAATATTAAATTCACCAAATAAACAGTATCTGCACAGAAGTGTGCATATGTATCTGTGCAGAAGTGTCTGAGCAGAAGTGTGCTCTCCAGACAAAATTTTTTTTTTCAACTTAGAAAATTGACAAAACATAAGTTGCCCGGGTGCCCAAACTTTGTGTAGATGCATGCACACAGGTGTACCTGCTGCTTTTACTGTACGTGCTTGTGTAATACTGGCATTTCACATGATCTGTGGATTCCCCCGATCTGTCAAGACATCTTTTACGTGTTGTGGCTCATAGCTCTCAGGTGTAGGGCAAAAGAGAGAGGCGCGGATCTTGTAGGTGGTATATTCTGGATTGCAGGGCTCAAAGCACTTAACCTTCGTGTGTCCCTCTTTGACACAGGCACATGCCTCAAAGACATAACAGTGTATTTGCATGACACTACATGACACCGTGGTGAGAATCTGACCAGAGCCGCAACCCTGTCACGTTCCTCTGTGGTACTTTCCAGCTTTCAAAATGGTATCAGTTTTGATGGGTGGTCTTTGCTAAATAGTTTACATCATTTTAGTGTCATCAGTCAGTCTCCACCATCGTCCTAGATGCTGTTGTCTTTATTAATTCTTAACATAAACAATGTGTAGACTGCATTCTGCAATTTATTTTACTGAAATCTGGTCTCTGGAGGGGGGTCAGTTTATTGTTTTGTGAACACCAGCTGTTTGATTTGTACATATTCCTTCTCTTTTAAGGCCTAAGTATTGTTTATCCAATGGTGACACCAGTAGTGGTGTACCTGGTCTTGCATGGTTGTTCGGATTCACAGTTTCTGTATATCTGATTTTTTTTAAACTGATTGCACACATTTTCTTTTCTTTTTTAAAACGTATTTTCCTTTGACGTTTCCCTTGCTCATGCAAACAGATGATCGTAATTATTACATTCTTAGAAGTATCGTCTAAAATGAGAAAATGTACGGCCGTAAATGTACTAAATGAAGGGTAGTATGTGACTGTTGCACAGTAGTGTAGATTCATAAAGTGCTCTCAAGATACATTCTCCAGTCATTGTGTTGCATATCATAAATTATTCTCTGCAGTATGCATGCTTACAGTCAGTGTGCCGATGTCTGCAGTTCATGTGTTGCCTTTTGAGGACAAGGTAAGGCTGAAGGTTAAAGGAACTGCTTTACTTCTCATCTCTTATTTATGTTCAGAAAGCCATCACTTGAAGGTAAACACAGCAGCAAATAAAGAAGGCAGTGTCATCTCTGATTCTTGCACTTCCACTGCTGTCTCTAACTGCCTCTGACAGACACAGAGTCTGCCTATAGAGGAAAACCCATTCCTATGGACTTTTCTGTGAACTGTCTGTGACCATATATGATTGAGGAGAACTCAGTGTTGCACTTCTCAAGATATATATTCAATGCAAGGAATGCATTACTTGATGCATGAATTTCAGGTCATAGTTAGTTTGCAGTGGTCTCCATAGCTTTTAGCTTTTGACATTTCACTTCAGTTTTTAACCTGAAGTAGTGTCACCTTGGTCACATCATATGCAGTTTCTGCTGTCCAAGGCTGACAGGGGAATTCCATGGATGGTTTTCAAAAATCAGCATAATTCAATCATTTAGGGTGATTAAATATAATGCTGATGATGGTAAAATAGGGAAAGATATGAAAAATGTTTTATTTGGCTCCTATATTAAAAGTTTAATTTAGTTTCCTATGAAAGTCTTCCTAAAAACCGTTGTACAACAATCTTTAAGGCATCAGGCTGCATATTCATAACCATTTTATGCAATAACTTTCTGTGAGAGAACTTTCAGAGACACAAAACTCCTCAGATGTCTGGTTCTCCTCAGATGTCTGGTTCCCAGCACCACTGATGTAAATAATTCCAAGTTGATAAGTTTGTGAATTAGACCGTTCTGAATGACTTTGTTTTTGCACCCTAACCCTTACTTATGCAAAAATATTTTTTAACGTGTTGGTGGAATTCCCCTTTAACAGACCATCACACTCACTTGGTTATTGTGTATGGTTGTAGGGATCTCCAGATGTCCTTTCCCCTTTTTAAATGAATTCCTTGCATATAAAAAGACATTCCTGAAGGAAATTGATAGTCCTACAAAATTAGAAGACTGTAATAGTATATCCCTGTTTATTTTACAGTGCCACTGTAAGCTATTGTTTAGGAAATTTAGATAATGCTGTGGATAAGGCCTTGGGGACATTGCTGAGATTGCTCTTAGAGGCCCTGGCAATGGCAAATGTAGCAATGTGTTGATTTGGTGTTTGTTTCCATGACTATTGCACCATGGTGTTGACTGACAAGGCCAAGTCTGAGTTGTTTGACATCACAGATCCTGCCGTAGGTCCAGCAGTGGACAAGTGGCTCGCTTCTGGGGCCCTTGTAGTGCTCTTCCATCTCTCATCTCTCCTTCATTAGCCCTCACTTCAGTTCGTCAGTGCTCTTGCTATCTGTCCGTCAGCGTCAGCAGACCCTTGGAGCGCAAGGCATGTCTCCTGTGGCAGCTTTGAGGAGCCTCTCAAGGTCATGTTGCTTCAAGAGATAGAGCAGGCCTGGGTAGCGTCTAGCACTGTATCTCCTGATGTTGAAAACAACCATAATTAAAAAAAATTAAAAAGAGTTGATTGTTTACAAAAAAGAAGTTAATACCTTATAAGTTGGTAATAATAACACAGGTTTGCTTCCTAATTTCTGTTTACTGCATTAATCTGTTGAAATCATGCACAAGCACACGTAATTTCATTTATTGAAGTATTGGATGATAATTATAAAGAATACCGGAATTCCACAGGGGGAGGTTTGGAAATGTTTAATCAAACTCATTGATGCACACAAAATCATTTTGAACAGTTTGAAAAGTTTGAACGCTCGGGTCAGAGTAGATGTTTTGCATCAGTTCATTTGTAATTTGCTAGTGGTGTCTAAACCTTTTGTGTATTGATTAGTGCTGTGTATTGATTAATTATTATTTTTATTTATTCTGATTTTATTACTATTATTACAAATAAATGCTTATTGCCCATTTAAGAAGCTTTTTAAGTATACATTTCTCAGTTGCCTGAGACTTTTGCACAAGAATGTATAGCATTCCGCTCTTCCAGAATTATGTATATAGAAGCTAGATGGGCTGGGAATGATTCAGTAGGGTCCTGGTAGGTTGTCACAGGTATATGGAGCCATGCTGACGGCAGTGCATCCCACAGCTACTTGATGGCATGTGGGGGAGGATCCATAGAGTGAACACTGGTTCAGGTCTGGAGAATTAGGGGGCTAGGGTGCTTACGCCGCAGGGAAGACAATAAGCATGCATGGGTATACATGATCTGCAAGGATGGATTTGTACCTAAATCAGTTAAGAGTGCCTTCCACATGGATGAGTAGGCCCAAAAAAATGCATGAGCTACATCGAAAGTAGGACGTGGTCATAGTAATGTAACTATGTGTATAGTTAGTTATAACAGCCCCCCTCCACTTTAAGGGGTGCCCACCCAGATTCAGGGTGTCGATGTGATACTGGCTGACACAATAGACAGCACTACACAGAGTTTATTGCTATTTTCATACGAGAATCATGAAGATCAAAGTCAACTTTTATGGTCATTCAGACTATACAACAAGGACTGCACAGCTGAGCAAGATTGCATTTCTCCAAGCTCCAAAGTGCAAATCACAATAGACCGGCAAATGCACATAAGACATAAATGACAGCACAGACAATACATGAATATACATATAAGAAACGTAGAAAACATTGCACAACTGCAGCGGCAAGAACTTTAGAGAAGATATGAAAATGTGAGGTAAGGAGGATGAGGTATCTGAGCAGGTGGGTGGTGAGATGATGAATGGGAGTTGAATTAAGTTATTTAGCTAAGGTAGACATTGCTTGTAGCATTCTGACTGCCAGAATTATGTTACATTTAAGTTAGAAATAAGTAAAATATAAGTCTAAAACAAGTTAAACAAAGTTTGCATTTTATCAACATCTAGCCACCTTGTTTTGTATTTATGGCATATAAATGCCATAAATATTTAGTGCATAAGATATAATAAAAAAGAAGATGAAAGTGCACAGATTTTCGAAAAAGTTATTGCATGAAGCCAATGCTGTGTCTGGGTGTGCATGTGTCTATGAGTGTTTGTGTGTGTTATGTGTGCGTGCGTGTGTGTGTGCGCATGCATGTATATGCATGCGCATGTGCGTTTGCTTATAGCAGGAGAAATATAGGTACAGTTTAAGGTGGGTCAGTCTGCATCATGTAACTCCTAATCTTACCAAAACAAGCCAGACTCCAACCTTGACAGATGAAATATATAATATAGAGTATAACTGTAGTAGCACCACTGGAAACAAAATACAGCAACAACTCCAGATGTTCTACAGACCTTGTTAAATGTAGCTAAATGTAAATGCCCAATGGCTTTGAATGGTTTCCTCTTCAATCATTTTTTAGGTGCGTCAGTTGAATTTATACTGTAAATATGTGAGTGAACTGGACTATCACTCCGAAGAAGATATGCTGACTGTGTATATCAGGTTGCAGAGCAATGAAATCAGTGCTCTGGATTCTATTTGCTAAATAACCTTAACTTAATTTCTAGCATAATTTATATTAATCTGTATGCTGCTTCCTGCTCATTTTGGCTGAGATCTCTGTTGTGGTTATAATACACCTTGGTATGCTGATGCGATTGCTGTGCAGCAGCATTTGGTGTTAAGAATGCTGGTCAAACAGCTGCCCTATAACTCGGGCCTTAGGGGCCATTTTTAGAATGTGAATCAAATTGTGCAGCGCTGTTGGCATTCAGTTTGTGCCGGAGGGTGGAAACAAAACTGTCACTGATGGAGCCAACACAAACTGCCTAAGTAGTTGCTTGTTTCTGGGTGCGCCATTAAGTCTTTAACTGGAGCTTCTCCATACTCTAAAGCGCATTTGCATCGTTGTTTTGCTTGTAAGGTTCCGCCCTGCATTGGTAATGTTATTTTGACCTGTGCCAGGCGTTGCTGCTTTAGCAGAGGGAATGCTTAATCACAGTGCTGCTGCCCCAGTGGGAATCAGAAGATGAGTCCCATGGGGATGGTAGCAGGAGTAGGGGGTCTCTTGCTGTCAATAATAAGATTAATGATGTGACAGAGATGCCAGAGTAAAGAATGGGAGTGCAGTTAGCTGGAATTAGTTGTCAAATTTGGAGAGGGGATCAGAGTAGGGGAGATAACATGGCTTGATAATCCCTAAGCGGATACCTCTTCTGCAGGGTGTCAGTGCTGCCCTGTCATAGCAGAGATGGAAGCGAGGGAACATTCCAGAAGGAGTGAAATGGCAGTAAGTGTTTAAATGGCTTTATCCCTTTTGACTGGGCAGATACAGGAGAAAGTGGTTTGGTATCATTTCAGGGGCTGCATTGGGCCTAAGGGTTGCATTGGCATGGAATCTGAATTCCGCCAGTACCATTTGTCATTGTGGCACTATGGCAAAAATACTAGATCGTGACACACAATGGCTTTTATTCATCATGCGTAAATAAAAGTGCAGATTTGACCGCCTTCAATTTACCAGCTACTCTGCATCTGATTCATACAACAAGTAAAACGATGTAATTGTTTAGTGTGATTTATTTACCTTAAATAATATACAGTATATTTAAAGGCTGTGTTATTGCACTGTGTAAAATGCTTCTGTATTAGCTGTGCTTTCTTATTTTATGTTTTGGGTGGTATATAAAACAAAGGCACTGCATCGTATGTATTTGTACTGTATTTTAATTCCAATTATGGGTGGCACGATGAGGAAAGGGACACACCAAAAAGGGCCTGTGTTAGATTCCCAGGTCCAGGGTCCTTTCCAAGTGGAGTTTGCATGTTCTCCCCATGTCTGCGTTGGTTTTCTCTAGGGCATCTGTGAATTGGAGATGCAGAATTGTTCAATAGGTGTGAGTGAATGTGCTTGTATGTCTTCCCTGTGATGGACTGGCGGCCTGTCCAGGGTATGAATTCCTGCCCTCCTCCAGTAAGTGATGGGATAGGAACCAGCACTATACATGACCCAGAAGGTTAAGCGGCTTGGAAGCTAAAAAAAAAAAAAAAAACGAACGAATTATTGTTCTAATAGATGAAATTGATAATAGTTTTTGGTTAGTTAAGCACAGAATGCTGATGATCCTAAATAGTTTTTTTTTTCTGGGTTGAGCCTTAAACACATAGAAGTACACCAGAACTGCAGTTTGTTCATCATGATGACAACATTTATCACAATAACGATAAAATATCAACATTTCATAACATAGGCTAAATTGAAATTGCAGCTTTTAATCTTTAAACACTTAATCTTTCAGTCATACTTGTGACTTTTCTTGATGTTATGTTGTTGAAGCAATGATATTACATGATCATGAAATATTGGCTGATGGTTAATCACATATGTCTTTTAAAAGACAATTAAACTGTAAACCAAAGTGTCCATATTGGCTAATTAGCTTCCTTAACTGTTGATACTTACTGAAACTTACTGCTCCCCCGTATATGAGTTACAGCTCTTAGTTATAAGATAGAGCCTTGATTGTTTAGGAAGAGCTTGGCATTTTTATTAGATGCATTTTGTACTTTCTTTTATTTGAATACATTCACCTTAACCCAAGTGATGAAAATGCATCCAGAAAAATCCTGTTGTTGCATTTAGCTTAAATGAGTGGGGGGTGATGCTATAATTGTGACAGGCCTAGATATCATATTCCCCATCCCTATTTGGCCCTCTGAAGAAAATAACCAGAATATTTGGAAGTTTAGTATTTGCTGGCACTAAATAAGAAAACTAAACATGTTCAATGTGGTGGAGGCCTTTGATTAAGCATCACTTAACAGCCGTTGTGCCTTGTACAAAAATATGTATGCTTTGACTTTTCTCACCTCCAGAATAAACGGCTATACAACTCTAACTTCCTCTGGTGCAGTACCGCAGGGACTTCCGTACCGCCAGCAGAGAGCCGGCAGAAAAATAACATGGGAACCTGTCAGAAAAATGAGCGTGCGCGTGTGACAGAGAGGGATAGATAAAGGTGGGAGCGCACGGCGCTGGCTGGAGCCGGAGTGAGTTGAGTAAATAATCGGTGGTGTGTTTCGGCGCGGGCGCGGGGCTGGGGTGTCAGCGGGCGATGGATGAGTCCCCAGGCCTGATTGTAAAGCCCAGCAGGTTGTGTTGGTTGAGTGAGTCTGCGCCGAGTGGGGTCTCAATCTTCCCCTTAATAGGCCACTGACAGATCCCTGCCACACACACACACACAGTCGCACACACATGCAAGCACACACATAAATAAAGAGGGTCCTGACAGGGACCACTGCCTTAGTTTTGGCACATACCGCTCAACACGGGGCTACACACACACACACACACACACACGCACACACACACACGTACACAGTTGGCGTTGAAGCGGTATGAGTTCTGCAGCCGTGTCGTTAAACAGCACGTAAGGTGGAACAGTGTAGTGAAGAACTCAGTGAGGGGTTGGGTGTGTAAGGCACGAGCTCTTTGACAAGCCAAATTTGTCATCCACCGGGACGCCCAAATAGCTCAGACTGCAATACGGATGAGTGCCGGGTGAAAAAGTGACTTCAAGCCAGCCAAGTAATCCTACAAGCTCACACGCAAACATATACAGTTCATACCAGCTTCCGGACACACACACACACACACACACACACACAAACACATGCTCATGTGTGTTCTTCTTTGCTTTGTTCCCTTGAAGTCCAGTCATACACTGCCCAACTCAAACAATAAATCTTACCTTCTCTAGCACACACATAAGCCTTCTCACAACGTGCACACATGCTAAGGTTTGATCACTGGTAAATGTTTGTGGAAGATGAATTTTCTCTTACTGCTACCAAAGAGTGTTCTGGTGATGAATTGGGACGAGCCCGCAGTGTGGATAGTGAGAAAAAGGAGATGTGTGTAAGTTAGATATGAGGCCAAAAGTTGAGGTAGTAACACACAGTGTTATGTCAGTCTAAGGAAAAAACTGTTTTTGAATCCAGATTCCTGTAGATTCCTGTTGCGATAAAAAATTCTTGCCATGGAACTTGACTGCAAATAGGAGCTTGGATGCAGTGAATTCAACTCTTGAATGGAAAAAATGGAATTCAGCTCTTCATGTTTACTGCTTCTATTGCTGTATAATGCACAATTCAGCTGATACCAACTAGGGAAAACTCCAGCTATTATCACTATTATCACTATATAATGTTATTACATGGGTACCAGGGATGAATCAGAACTTTTGAATAGTCAAATGGTCAGGAAACTTGGAAGTGGAAGTTTAATTGTTGTAAATCCAGCATTTCCAAAAGTGAACAATAAAACGGGCCGATTCCAAAATCCCAGACTGTGTTACAACATAGTCTAGATTCACCTGATAAACACTAAGGAAAAATGCTCATATGGTAATTACATTTCTATATTTGTTGGAGCCATGTGAAGGGTGAGGGCAAGACACAACATGGTAAAATCATCTGTTCTTCCTAGGAAAAATCCCAAAGGAAAAATCCCAAAAATTCTAAACCAATTTAGTTTAGAATTGCGCAGTTCCAATTGCAATTCTAGTGCATTACAAAGGACATGTATCATGTATATGGATATCTCTTGTAGAACAGTCCTTGTGCGTAATACTGATGTATTGTTAAATTATTAAAATGTATTGTTCACAATCCATGTATTCAATATATTTAACTTGCCCATTCGTGTTAAAGTGCTAAGAAGTGCTTTACATGGGACTGCTTGTAGCAAAAGGCAGGTCACTCAATCAGAACCGAGCTCATTTACATATATTAGTATATAAACACAGTAATAAAATGGCCTTTTAAATTCTATAGTGTAGAGAGAAGTTGAAAAAGGTCATGTAAAAATTATGACAAATATGATCATGAAGTGATCATGAAGAAAAAAAAAATATCAAAAAAAAGTTACACGTGGCACAATGCACAAAAGCGGGCCGAATTAAAGAACTGGGGGGGAAACTGTTTTTATGTAGATCAGTCCATTACTTACAGTGAGGAATGTACTGACAGTAGCTTATTATAATGATTTTGACCAAGTTATTTCAACTGCTGTAGCCAGTGGTTGACCAGCTGATCAGCTTTGATGGTCAGTGAATGTGTATGTAGAAACATTAGTTGATATATCCACATAGCCTCTGTTTATTGATTGGCTGATGTATTGGTAAATCGATATCAATGATCAATCAAGCTCCAGTTCTGTCTGTCGTGTTGTTTTTTTTTTCTTTATCCATCCCTTCTTAGTGTTTCCTCTCTGCTCTCTGTTAGTCTGTCTCTTCCTTTTCAGTCTGCACTCATTAGGAAGATGAAGTGTTGTCAGGGACTCTGAGAAGAATACAGAACAGAGATGTATGTATGTGTAAATGTGTGACAGAGGGAAAAGTTGAAAAGTAGTTTTGTTTCTTTGATACTTTTCACTCTGTGCTGTAATGTAGAGGTATGATTCTTACGTAGCCAACCCAAAACCAATCTGCTCTGCTCTGATAACAGGCCTTGCATATGACCTGGGTATTAGCTAATTTTGGTGTTGTTGGGCCTTTGGGAGGAAAGGTGAAATATAGCTAAAGGCTTCTTTCCTGTGTTGTTGAATAACCTTTTTCCGGATTTTCTTAAGTTCTCTAAGTAATTCCATTCTCCCGCTGACTTGTCTAACATGCTAAATGGTATTTGGTGGGAATAAATCTTTGGGGTTTTTAGCGTTGGCGTGAAAAGGCAGCGAGCGAAAAGCCGCCATGCAGAGTCCATCTTTTACTCAGCCTGCATGCACGCATGTCACCTCCGCCCAGCCACTCATAAAGCAGCATGATGGATAAATGAAGAAATAAAGAAATAAATAAAAGCCACACTTATTCTCTCCCTCTGCTCTCTCCCTCCGTCTCTCCTCTGATGGATTTGTGAAATGATATAACGAATGAGACCTAAAGATAAAGGAGAGGGTGAGAAGGGGGTGGGGGGTGTGAGAGAGACAGAGGATATGATTTATTAGGCTGATAAAAATTCAGCCTTTGTTATTCCTTCATTTTACATGTGCAGCTTATTAAGGAGCGCACCTGCCAGTGAAAGAGAGTTTGTCAGTGGGGATGAGCGAGTCTGTGGTCCGTGTGCGAGTGTGCAGAGCTACTGAACATCGCAGAATTGGAAGCACTGACTGACTCATACTGGTGCCCATTACTGTGAAACCTGCGAAAAATGTGGTACTGATTTTACGTTGTTTCATGAACATCAGGGGGTGCAAAGACCATGTTTACAGAAGCACTTTGATGCTACATGGTGTCGCAGAATCAAACGTGGTCCTTATTGCCAACCATGAGTGACAAACAAATACCTTTTGATGATTTTTTTTTTCTTCTATAAATCCTAAAGAACAGCACCAGTGTCAGATCAGAAATGAATGCTACTATAACAAATCCAGGTCAAAGTCTCTACAGTAAAGTGCCCACAAGGTTTTAGCAATCCACATGACAAGGAAGACAGTTTGAAGCCAAAATTTGTAATCAGTGTTCGTGACCATTGATTTGTTTTGTGAGGTGTCAGTCATCAATATCCTCCTGTCATTTATCTGTTTTTCCATAGGCTTTTCATCTCCTTCAGTACGGAGTCCAGCGTCTCTGAGGGTCATCAAAACCCGCTACAAAATTGACACTCGCAGAGCACAACTCCAGCACCACAACCCTGCCCTCTCCTACAGAGTCAGGAGAATCCAGTCAGCCAGGTACATACACCTACATGTACTCTAAATTAGGGCCTCATTGATATGGAAACATGCAAGTGTGCAAAGTGCATGCAAAGTAGTAATTCTTGGTGAGAGAAGTTCATATGGTCAAAATTGAGTCCAACTTTTTGTTCTTGATTGCAGTTGCCTTGCCCTTCAAGCTCTCTTTCTACCTGGCAACTAATAGCATCTGTTTCACTTATGCTAACAGAGTAAACGTGTCCTTAGCACAAGGAGCATCAACCAAAGTTAGCACCAGTCTCTCACATGCAGGTGCACCATGCAATATGTGGGGTTTTTTTGTGTGCCAGTAAAAAATGGCAGAAGGTAGTGATGGTGCTCTGGAGAGTTTTCTTTTCCTTCTAAGGGGACTGAATCTGAAGTGTAGTAGTACTTTGGGTTTTATAAGGGTGCAGGGGATGCTTGATTCAAGTGGGAAGTTACACTCTCTGCAGAACATGCAGAAAGAAAATCGTTACAAGGAGGGCAACACTTCAAAGTCCTCTTTCTGACCACCAGCCACCATTTTACAGCAAATGTGTTGTGATGATTTGTGCTACCTTATTAAAATATCCTACTGTAGTGCACATTTATATGTAGCTCCATTCATGATTCTCTAGGGTGTTTTGATAGCTTAATTTTCCTTATCAATAAACACTATACTAGGAGTTACTAGGCACTCCGAATGACAGGAGTAGGCATGCTAGGTAGGACTGTTAAATGGGTAGCAGTGGCAGACAGTAATGAAGTAAATGTAATGTGTTACTGTTCTTAAGTAGATGTTTTTTTTCCCCATGTGTCTTTACTGAAGTATTTCCATTCACAGCCATAACAAATCAGGACATTAGAGCCTTAATAAATTATGCTACTTTTACTTTCCATACTTGGGTACATTTGACGGCAAATACTTCTGTACTTTTACTCAAGTGGAGGTCTAAAGGGAGGAAGTTTTAATTTTACTGGAGGAATATTTTACCTTGAGTATCTATACTTTAACTGAAATGCATGGTTTGTGTACTTCGTCCACCACTGCTGATCAGCTTCAGCCTTTTCCTGAATACCCATTAGAATGAATTCCATACTTTTTTTTTTTATTTATTGTTTATTCTCGTCATTTATATGGATTTTCTAGTGTAACTATAATATTTATTTGTATTTGTCAGAACTTCAGTAAATACTTTTACATTGGAAACTTGTAAACCGGGAGTGTCCAGTCTTATCCACAAAGGGCCGGTGCATTTGCACGTTTTCATTTCAACACAGCAAGAACACACATTTAAACAAGTAGAATCAGGTGTGCTTCAGCTTGTTTGGAATGAAAACCTTTGTAGATAAGATTTGACTCCCCTGTTGTAAACAGTGGACAACATCACTATTTAATTTGCCCTCTTTAGCATTATCATGATATTCTGAAATTAAATAAACCTAAACCTAAATTGGCAAAATTAGCCTGAATCATACCAAGACTTTTTGAAAACAAATATACTCTACTGTTCCCTTTACACTTGACTTGTGGTGAAGAGCACATCCTTAGCATTCTTACTTGAAAATTCATGTCTTACTTTAAAACAGCTCATTTAAACAACTGTTTAAAGCATGGGAATTTTTTTGGTCAGTTATCTTAACTTTTGCCTTTAGCTCATTTTATTTGTGGTTTTCACTATAAATACTTATTATTTCAGTTTGTGTATCGTACTTTTTGAACATTCTCAGCACATTGTAACAATAAGGTGATGATACTGATAAGCGTGGTAAGTGACTATAGTAATAATGTTCAAATTTAATGACAGAATAAAAATGATGACATGCATACAAGTGCGTTAAATATTTATGTTTACACAGAATGATTTCAGAAATGTGAAGGCCTATTTAATTATGAAAATAATTGTTGGCAAATACAGTAACCTACAATTTAGCTCACCCGGGAGACGGCATGATTCTGCGTGTTAGTAGTTTGGACGTTAAGCTGTGAGCGTGGTTGAGTGGGAGAGTTTAATTCAAAACTTTTCAGCTACAGGAGTAAAAACAGCACCAGCTTCAGCAGCTGAGTACAGCATGTTTCTGAGGTTAATGCTCCTTAGTAACACTTTTCCATCATTTTTAGCCTCATAATTACGAGTAATCTCACAAACAAAAAAGCAAATATCTTATATAATATCCCTTGGTGGTGTTGTTTGGTGTAATATGTTATCCTTGTGGTTAGATCAGGTGCATTTAAACTAATCAGCTTACTAGTTTACCTGTATTGCTTTAAGGCATGTGAACAATTGGTTATTGTCAGCTTAGCAGCCCATGTGAGAACACAAAACAATTTAAATCTTCATAAAAATGCGAATGAATCGATTGGGTTACATGTTAAAAGCTGTGTAACCTTTATATTAACTGATATTATCAGCATGTTGGTCATATTAGCTTGCGTATTAAATTGATTTGAAACTTCTGTCTGTAGACTTACCAGACTTACTTATCTCAGATTTGTTTTTTAACAGCTTTACATTCAGTGAGTCTGGTTCCATCATATAATAAAATTGTATTTGTGTGTGTGTGTGGTGGGTTGCCTTCCAGCCAATACACAATCTTAGCCCACCACAACCAATTACAGGCCTGATTAAAGCCTCTCTGTTGACACATTGCATTTTTAACAGTCCCTCAGAAGCCCCATAATAAAACACTAACTAACCGGCTGGCCCTAATAACACTACGAGATATAAGCACCTCATCACCAATAATAATATGACAGGAGGAAGGTGCTGCTCATCATGGTAATCTATTACTCAAACCATAAACATGTTGCTATAATATAGTCCATGCCCACATGGGAACACATGAGTAGGTGCCGAAGTGCTGCTTTTAAATGATAGCTTTTAATGGCCACCGTCTGGTAGAGATGAGTTTATAAAACCATTAATGTAGTCCGTGAAAGGCTAGGTAGTTGAGTGAGCATGCGAGAAAAGAGAGTTTTCTTTGTCTTTTCTCTCTAAAACAATGCATGTTTTAGTTGAGTTAAAACACTAATAGTTAATTGAGACCCTGCCCTTTTTCTGTAATCATTTAGAGCCCCAGCATGCATGTCTATGATGTGAAACTGGTACCGGAGGCTAAATGTGGAGTTTATAGACCGCATACATGAAACAACACAGACTCTTCTAGAACATAGAAGAAAGCAAGCCAAACAGCTGAAAGATTATTTACCTTCAAAATAGCATTATTTCAATCTTCAAGATCATTTGTAAGTACTTCAGAATACACAGTGCAAAATGTGATGTGATGCAGCCACAGTATGCATGCATGCAGAATTACAGTCTTGTGATCCTCTCTGCAGCCTTAGTAAATCGAATGTTAGTCTGATACATTTATAAATATGTATGTAAACTAAAGGGAAAACACATTTTAAGCATAGGTAAAATGTCCTTCTTGAATTACCTGTGTGGATATTTCAGATAAACAACCTAAAACCTATATATTGTTTTAATTTATTAATTTATGCTCTAATTAATAAAACCTAAAGTGCTTAGAAATTGTTCCAGCAACACTTTAACCTCAAAGTAAATCATTAAAATTCTTGTTTTTTTGCATTCAAGTGTAAATTCATTTAACATGTCATACGTGAAACAAAGTTGACGGAATGAACTGGCAGAACGTAGAACATCCAGGGATATCCAAATTTGATGTTTGCCTTTAACAGCAGGATTAATCTGGCTAACAGGATGGTACTGTAGTCACTTCAGCCTTATTAAGTCTTATCAGAAAAAGTTAAGTCTAAAATACTTAACATATGATATGATTAACATATGAATTGGACTAGATGTATCTAAGCAGAGTTGAATAGCCCATTCTACACTGTAAAAGATAAATGGCAGTAGGTCAACTTAAAATTATAAGGCAACGTTTTTTTACACTCAGTTTGTGAGCACTGGTGAATGAGAGATGCAAATATGAACAACCTTTTTTAAAATGCAAAGAGCCTCCATATAATGTCAATATCATCAACCTTCTGTTTTTAAGAAAGCAGTATGTTGATGTACAGAATGGACAGAAGTTTGGTGATACAAAGCGGCCAGAATAAATCATTGTTATCAGTTAAAACATAATTAAAAATAGAGACCCTTTGTATTTAAAGAGAGAAAGAGGTTGGAGGGATGACTGCTGGGTGATTGCAGTTTATACTAGCCCTAGTCTGATTGGTGTCTATGGAAAATTGCATTTGCTTAATGGCGTAAATGAATCACTCATCCATATGGGTGTAAATATTTTATACCCAGTGTTATCTACAGAGAAAAGATTATCTTCCATAGTAAATTCCCACACCCCACCTCTCAGACTCACTCATGTAGAAAAGAGAGGCTGTGTGTCATACAGCACATGTTAAGAGCACTGCCACCCTAAATAAAATGCCTAGTTCCATCATTTTCTCTTTTACACCTTCCTGCTCTCATTTCTCTCCTTTCTTTCATTAGCCCCTCTTCTCTCTTTGCAAGAACACTGTTCGATGGCTTTGTGAATCTGCTGTTACCCAGCTATATGTTTTTTTGTTTCTGAAATAACCATATATAGAGCTCCATTCTGCTAAAAAGCTGTTTTTACACCATGAGTGTTGTTTTTCTTGCCTGATAATATCCACAAATCATGATTCCGAATTCTTTACAGTCAAAGGTGCTAATGCCATAAAAAACCCTGAAGTGTTTGCCGTGTGGGGTATTAAAACATGACAAAAGCAGATTTAAAACCAATTGTTTCATGTTTGTTAAAAGTTGTATTTGCTGGCACCCAACTAACCAGTCAGTTTGGATGTGGCCATGCCAAGTGAGGGAGTGAGTGGTTGTGCCAAAACGTGTCAAAGTCGGTGCATGATGCTGGAAGTTTGACCAGAGCACAAATAAAATAATGTCCTTTTTGCCTTTGAAAAAAACATGTTGGGTGTATGAGTGTTAATGTAATCCTGCTGATTAACCCTATTTTTCTATTGTACCTACAATCTGAATGATTTTTTTGTTTTTGTCTTTTATTCTGATTACATAATGCCTTTATAGGTACTCTGTTACTACCCTTCTGTTTTCATCATATGCATAGTGTGGCTTTTTTGGCTGCACATGTGGTGCAGCAGATTTCTAAGCCGTTGTTTAAGCCAGGGTCCAGAGCTTGGTTCTGGTTATTATGATAGCTCATGATTAAGATAATGATTACCTTGTCTATATGAGGTGAGATGCAAAGGGCTGAGAGCACTGGCAATAATGATTTTCTAGTTTATTAGTTTATATTTTCAGCACAACAATTTGAGTAAAAACTTTTATTTTTATATATATTTATATGAATCTCAGAAATTCTTAGCATTTGGTATGTACCCCTTTGTTTTATTGATGGTATGCATATTTACATATTTCTTCTTCATTTTCTTGACTTTTTCTTATTTATTTATTCATTTTACTTTCTTTTGTTCATGTTAATGATAGCTATATAGCAGATCTTACAAGACTCCTTATGCATTTCAGTCCAGTTCAAATCCAGTACGTATGGCAGTAGAAGGAAAAGGAGTGAGTGTACATCGACACCGGCATGTGCAGTGCTTCATTTGTTTAATTCAGATTTTGTGAGACAGAGCGCTTGTCTCTGGACTGAGCATTGAGCTCTGGTGACTTATCACTATTCATTTAGCTCCCTGCAATAAATATTGATTCATCAAGGGATTTTCAATTTGAACCACTGTGACGCTGCGTGAAATATTACAAGAGCGAGAGAAATGAGAAGGAGAAAAGCAGAGGGGGTGTCCCTGCTTAGATTAAAAATGCTGTGTCCCTGGGTGAATATTTCTAGTTTTTAGGTGTCCAGGCATGCGGCATTCAAGCTGCACTCATGATAACCCAGTGCAATATAATTAGTCATTTTTCTATCTCAGATTTCTATGGATCATAGAAAGTAATTGACTCAGACAGGTAGTTTACCAGCCAGTACTCGAGTCATTCCCAGCCCATTCTCCTATTACCACAGACACGTCCACACATGGGGACTGAGACCTCAGTGCAGTGACCCAGTGTCTGTTGGGTAGAGTGGGAGTGTGCAGTCAGCAGTGCGCGCTGGCCTGCGCTGGGTGATTGAGTGTTTGGGGGGACTGGGCGGGGGAGGAATGGCCCTCGTAAATCGCCAGCCACCACCAGAAAATAGATATAATCTCAACATTAACTACATTAATAGTAGCAGGAGTTGAATTAAGAAAGCCATAAAGCATGGACGCTCAGGCATAAATTACGCAAGCACACGCACGCACATGCATTCAGAGCCCCTCCCCTCATTCTTTCCCCCCCTTTCTCCTTCTCTCTTTCTTTCTTTTATTCTCTGTCTCTCTCCCTCTCTCTCTCTCTTCCAGTGTTTCCATCTTTAACTTTTTCTTACTTTGCATTCAGCTGCACACACCAAGTGCCAGAAGTTGTTTACACTGTGCAAAAAGTTTAAAACAAATTTACCAAAAGAAAGGCTCCAAAAATGACGTCTTGTTACTGTATGTTACAGCGAAAGTTTAAAATGTTTACGCTTCTTCTGTGATATTTACATTTTAGAAATATGCCATTTTGATTGCACAGCAGCCATATCTAAAATGGATGGGTAGATCTGTAAAACTGCTTGAACCCTGTTGCATAACTTTGATATAATCATGCTATAAACATGTCATAGCAGCCAGGAGTTCCCATGGCAGATTTTGTTCAGCAATATAATGTAATGTTGCTATTACCAGTAATCATCATGAAATGGTCACGGATACACTGCCTGAAGCCTGAAAGATTGTTTTATGTGCGTTAATGGCAGAGAGGTACATGGAAGTTGTTGTAAGTTTTCATTTTCAAGAAAGAATTCTTTCTTTCAGTAATTTTGGATACTCTGGTCAGTGTTAAATCTTGTCGCATTATTGCTGTCTGTGCACGTGCATGCACTTAGTCCAATACTCAGCTGGACTATGGCCTAGAGAAAGCAACAAATGGACGTTCACTTACTCCAGCACATCCTTTACACACACAGCTTTGCGCAGAGTATATGTCGGGTGGCTGGCATGGCCTTCATCAGGTTTAGTGCTCCAGTATTGATCAGTACAGGATGTGGGAGAGAGTCGGTAATAAAGCCAGCACTGCTCACTCCTCTCCTTCTCTCTAACCCTATCATCCCATCTTTAGTGACTGTGGAAGAGAAGTGGAGAGTAAGGATATGGCTCTTTGGAAGTTAGATTGAATGTTAGGCAGTACCGAGATGGGGAAAGGCATTAATATAGAAATGTAAATTTGCCTACATAGCATTATAATATGAGAAGAATATGTGGTACTGTTCAGAGACCACCCTTCATTTTAATTAATTTCCAGTCCAAATGGCTATTTTGCACTGATTTTGCAAGACAGCATTGAGTCTGAAAGGATGTGTAGCTGCCAGGAAGCTGTTACTGAGAAAACGGAAATGGATAAAACAAGAAAAATGAAAAATGGAATGACCTTCCTAGAGCCCAAGCCATTAAGATAATTGACTGTGTTTTAGATTGAATGGTAAGAAGCACAAAATTGAACCCACTTCTAAGACAGTCCAGGTAAAGTCTCCTGAAAGCAAGTCTCCTGAAAAGAATGGAAGAGCCAGAAGGTGAACAAAATAATGAGAAATGTGATGATCTAGTGAGTTATTGAGGTTCTTGGATAATTTTCTATTAAATATGTTTGTTAACTTTGTCTTTAACTTTCCTTTTTCCCTCTCATGCTGAAAAATAAATGACTTGTACTTAATAACAGTTTGGACCAGGAATTCAACAAAGGCGGTCTTTGACTCCTGCACATTTGGGTAACATTTCTGTATGTCACAAAAGAAACATGCAACACATCATAAAGTCATAACCAAACCTCATATTTTCAAAATTGAAACTTTATAGGAGATGGAAAAAAGTTTTTAACTTAAGTGCGTTGTGTTAGTCACCCTTTCAATTTATTTGTGTTTTGTGTATTTGCCATTAGATGTTTATACGATGTAAAAGACGACTAGCATTTTAAAATAATGTAGAAAACAATATATGCACATATAGGTGCATGGTGTTATAGCACATACAGGACGGTGTTAAAGCTATGGTATAAAAGCCAAAAAAAGCCGTAAAAAGTGACTTATATAGTTCATATGTTTAAACCTCACCTTCTCTTGCTCTTTCTCTCTCCTCATTCCACTTTGCGTCAATTAGCTCCCTATGCTTTCCTCCAGTATGTTTCCTCATTGAAGCTAATTTCAAATGAGTCCCACCTGCCTCTTCACTGAAAAACACTGCTTCTTTAATAGTCTTTAGCACATTGATAGCTCTTGATTCCTCCATTACCTAGTTTGCTTAAAGCGAAGATCCATTGAAACAACGGAAATTAGCTAAATGAAGCTAGCTAGCTCATTTCAAGGGTAACTGTTTTTTCCTTTCCTCAGGATGAGCTTACTAATGCTTTCTCTGCAAACAGATAGGTCAGACAAGCATTATTGTGAATGCCCGTGTGGCTTGCGAATTCTTCGCCGTCACCAAAACAAAAGTCACATCGTTAATCACTCTGCCGGAGTGCTGATTCGCTCTCTCCTTCATCTGTGCTCGTCCCACGGTCGAAACGCACCACGGCGCACACCCTCGCAGAGACCCTCATGCAACAAAGCACCGCTGTGCGCAAGCTTGTTCAACTCGACCACATGCGCTGATTGGTAGTATGAGCTGTATGAAATGCTTATAGCATCTGGCTTTCTTTGAGTGCATTTCATGGCTTCCCTTATTCACCAGTAAGTTCACAAGAGCACAAGCCAGGAGCATAAATGCTTTGAGCTATGCAAGTGGTGATGTACAACACTTGTTTCTACTCTGGCCAGCTCACACAGTCAGCGTGTGCCCACAGCAGTTTTGAAAAGGAGTAAAGTAGCTCAAATTTAAGTGATTAATTTTTAAAACATGGAACAAGTTGGACTCAGGTGTGAGGGACACAGGTGTAATCTATTCAGTCTTGCTGATTCTTTGCTTATTGCGCCCCCTAAATGTGCCAGGTAGCAGCTGAATGAGAGATTTGCGTCTACTGGGAGTGATAGTTTGCTATAATAGCTTTTATTTTGGCATTATGATTTACAAGAACAAATGCACTAATGTATTTTTACTCTTAAAGATAGTTTGCAAAAATGTGTAATACACTTACGTGGCATCATCTTAGCATTTTGTATCTGTGGGAGTTGTGCTGTTCTAAACAGATGTGCACTAAAGCTTATACTAGGGACTGACCAACATCATAAATCGTTATTAAAGTTGCTTGTTTTATATTATAATGAATATACAAAAGTATTCAAGGTGTGAGCTCTTTCCTGTTCTTATACCATTCTTTATATTTCAGTCTGGTAAACTGAAGTGCAGCTAGTCGCTGCTACAGATGCTCTGCCCACACAGAGACTGATATCTTTAGTGCACTAACCTGGACACACTGGCAGGATTCTGCCAGTTGCAGCCTGGCAAGCAATCTCAGTAATCACTCTGGCCCTGCTATGCTTCTGTGTTTTCCAAGGGTCTATTTATGTTGTGACTCTGTTTTCAATATTACCTCCTCCTAAACATCACGCCAAATAGCAGGCTTGTGATTGGTTGTTTTGTGTGCCAGTCGGTTTTCCTTTTACTGCAACAGTAGTCAGTTCTTAGTCACATTAAGTGGTGAAAGGTACCAGACTAGAGAGTCTGGCAATTGCAGTTGGCTCCTTACCTTTAACACTGAAATACAGTACTGAACTGACAAACTTCAGTTATAACTCATGGTTAATAACAAAACGCCTGAAACAAGCTTTCAGCAATATTGTTTTGACATTGTCTAACTAAAACTGTTCTTTTGAGTATGTCCTTTTGTTAACGATATCCTGTTGAGTCTGTTTAATTTTCATTAGGGCTATCAAAGTTAATAACCATTAACATAATCCATTTTTAACACCACATTTTTTTTATGCTGTCAGTGCTTTTTTGTTTGGTCCTTTAAATAATCTATAGTTGTCTAGGCTGTTGCTGCGTTACCGTTTGTGTTACCCATGCCAGCTGTTGCTGCTGCACTTTCCTATTATATACATATAGTCATCATCAAAAGAATAGTTGCACCCAGAAGGAAGTGTCGGACTACAATGCTATTGGGAAGGAAGATAAATGTTACCAGGAACAATAAATGATGATAATTTTAGACTGATACGGGCAATATTTATTGAGCTGCACATACAGAAGTAGTGTCTCTCAGTATGTTGTTGGGCTGCCATGTCAGACGTATCATGCCAGTCTCGGTATGGAGTTGCAGAGGTTCCTAATGGTGTCCTGCGATAATCCCACCCATGCAGCTTGAATATTCTCACACGGTTTGTGCAGATTTTGCGGTAGGGGTAGAGGTGGAGTGACACCAGACCTTCTGGATGTGTGATGCATGATAACAAACCGTTCATCTTAGCACTGACCACGGTGCCTCCACACACAGATTCTTTGGTTGTTTCCATCAAGACAAAAGCGGGACTGCTATTCTGATTCACTCTGTAAAATCTGGGATGACACCATTACAGTCTTTGATGTGGTGGTAAGGGCAGTCGTCGTAAAGGTGTGCATGTATGTAGTCGTGCAGCTGTCGGTCTATCGTGCTGGCACTAATACAGTGACTCATGGAGGGCTTCACTGCAAGTTGAATGTACGCAACCGTGACTATTTGCACACACCGATAAGGCCCATCCTTGCTTGCGTCACATGCAGGGCCGAATATGAAATTTGTATCATTTGCATGTCTCACAAGGTCAAACCGGGTAGTTTTCAATTTTCAATTTTCTTTCCTGCCAGATGCAACTTCTTTTTGATGATGAGTGTATATATTCATGAGCTGTTCTGTGTGATGTGTGGAGTGTCAAGCAATGTTTTCCTATACCCAAGGCCTCTTCCTAACGCAGGTGTTGGAGCTGCAATGCAGGTCAGTTTCTGGAGTTTATGGTAGTTGTAATCCATCAAGTAATTATAGCGGGAAAATCCAGATTTTGTGATCAAAAGAGGCCGAGAGGACATCAAAACACTCATGTAACTATAACAAAATGGGATGATTTTTTAATGGATTTTTTCATAATTTCATATAGAACAATGCCAGTTGAATTCACCCATTGTCTGGATGTAACTCCCTAAAATCAGTATTTAGCAAATTAATTTACTACGAATAAAAATTTGTAGCAATTTCCATATGAATCAAACCCTAGTTCATACTCTACACCTGTAGTACTTTTTTTCCTGCTTTCTGTACTTTGCCTCTTTCTGACTCTCCTGAGTGGTTGAGAGCAAGCAGTAAAACCTCTTTAGATTGCAGCCTCACAAGACCGGGGTCATACCCCTCCCACTCTAAATCACCACCAGCTCCAGCACTGCCATTACATTAGCGTGTGTCCCATTAAAATGATTCCCCCACCCCATTCCAATGATGCATGTGATAGTGTGATGTGTCTTGCCCACACCCACACCCCCAAACCCCACAATATTTCTGATGCATGGGTCAAGATGTGTCTGCTGTTATGTGAACAAGTGAACCAATGTGAAGGAAAAACTACATTTAAGTGACAAAAAAGGAAAAAAAGAGCTGCAAGACTGTATTTGTGGTGCAGCCCATCCTCCTATCTGTCTCTTTCTTTCACACATATTTCACACAACCACACTCGCAGTGACTTCCTCATGCACAGTGACTCCTATCTGTGAAAGGTTAACTGCTGTCCATGTTCCATGCTCATGTCATGGCTACATTAGTCTCTATTATGGCTCTTTGGCTCGAGGGTGTCCTGCTAAAGCCTCTGTGGGGGCAGCAACTGTTCTCCCATTATCCCTCATTATGACTCCCATGGCTGTAGTCACTTAGCTAGTGTGAGCCAGTCTAAGTTATGAGCCATGTCAGGTGTGCAATTGTACAGCTGAAGGGAAGTAGAAACCCTACCCACAAAGCTTAGCATTGCCCTTTGTACCTCTGTCTATAAGTTATAAGGCACAAATGGAGAACCTCACAGAATTATTGGCAACCTTTGTAAAAAAAAAAATAAGCAAAAAAATCTCTTTGCTAGTTATCAGCTTGACCATACAGTGAAATATGGGAGAAATATAACCATACAATGAGGCAATTATTGAGGCAAATGAGAAATAAATTATTTTATTAAGAAGTTTTAAAACAAATACTATATTGTCACTATATTTGTAATATTTGTGGACATTCCTTTTGCCAGGATCACTGCACTAAGTAATTTCTGGGTCTATCACAATCTGGGAGTTTTTTTGTTAATGATCAAGTGCTGTGTAAGTACTTGCAGTTAACATTTTAAAGTGCAGGCCAAAAATGAACAGGTTGGCTGATTTGCTGGTTTCTAGCTCCCAACTGTCAACAGACAAAGCTCAAACAAACAAACATTACCAAACAGTACTGCCCTCTAAATGTGCAACAGTGGCAGTCAGAAGTTAGAACTTTCTTTCTTTTCATTACTCAGTACTGCCCTCTAAAGGTGCTATACCACCAGTAACAAGTTAGAACTTTTGTTGTTTTCATAACACTCATTGTGCTTCTTGAAAAATATTTATTTTAGTACAGGCCAGTGTTTGCTTGTGAAAATTGCCTGGATGTAGCTGAACCCATTTTTTTTTAAATATCCAAATCTGGTTGTGTTTTATAATTGTCCCTTTTTTGATGTTTTTAAAATAGCCTTTTTTGCTTTTGACCAGGTATGCCAAAATATTTAGGATAACACTGTAGGTGCATTTACTTAAAACTATTAAGACTTACTTAAGACTGATTACACTTTCTATCTGAGGTCCATGTTGCTTGTGTGTGTCTGTGGGAGGGTGCGGGGTTGGTTGGGGGTTGGGTTTGGCCATGGCAATAGATTGTGTAGTAAAGGCTCTTGTATTGGGTTCAGATTGATGTTGGATGTAATTTGCTGTTGGGGGTTTAGATGGATTCGAAACGCTTGGAGCAGAGTTCATGTCTCCTAATATGGAGTAGATACCAGCTCTCTTTAGCTGTTTTACTTGCTCTCTCTTTCTCCCCCTCTTTTTTCCTCTCACACATGCTCTCACAACCTCTTCTGTAGCCCACCTACGTATATGGGTTCTCCTGAAGACATTGAAACTCTTCATTGAAGAGTTATTGAGGGAAGCATTGAGTAATAGGTGATTTTCTTGGAATATTTACAGTAATTCTTCAATTAAAAATTTAGTTAGAGTTGAATTGAATCTTAAAGGTCAGATTTTGTAAAGTTATTGATAGTTGCTCATTGGAAAAAACATCTGTTAAAAGCAGTTGATTGTTGGCTGGTATGTCTTGATATCTGCCTGATAAATGTGACATAATTCAAGTTAAAAAAAACCTACAAAACAAGTGTATATTTCTCTAACATGTGCTTTGTTGGTCTTAATGAATGAACTGGCATCATGCCAACAATCGATCACAACAAAAGTAATCTCACAATTACTTTAATGTATTTAGCTGAAAGAAAGAACATTTTAACTATATTGATACTGTACTGTGAATATGTTGATTCTGTGTTATCTGTATATTGATATTTTGAACATGGCCTTGCACCAGATCATGCGTGAGAGAGACTAGAGAGGAGGGCATCTGTGTATGGGCAGTGTGTAAGAGAAATGGTCAGAGTGAAGGAGGAAGCAGGAGAAGTGGAGTGAAAGTGTGCATGTGTGTGAGGGGTTTGGAGGGCAATATCCCTGCTCTGGCCTCCTGCCCTGGCAATTATCTCAATGATTTCCTCCTCTTTTCAATTCTCTCTCCCTGCCGTCCCTTCCATTAGAGGAGCAATTTACCAGAGTGCTGTGACACAGGAGCCAGAGAGCGAGAGAGAGA
>CM067476.1:22154252-22178402 GCA_034552555.1 Semaprochilodus insignis | reverse complement strand
GTAGTATTCTCCTATCGTTGATCCCATCAGCACTTGTCACCTGTTTATTCACTTCTTTCAATTAAATGTCTTTTGCAGGAATCTCTTGCAGAGTCGTCTCCGGACGCCCCTGGATAGACAGTGGAGGGAGCGAGGCATGCGGTGGATAGGCGGGGCACTCTACAGAGTCTCAGCCAATAAGCTTTCTCGCACACATACTACCAGCATGTCATCTGTCAGATCAGGTAAAATGCTGTGTGTGTTGTGTATTGGTGTTTGCGTTAGGGATGCAGCGATTTTTTTAGGCATATAATGAAAGCTGATAATTAACACCGTGTTACTGACACTGATGCCATAGACAACCAATTTTGCTTTTTTGCATTTTTGAAACAAACTCGCTCTGTAGTTCATATAATATTTTTGGAAAATGAGAATTAAAATGTCATTATTAAATTTTACAGGACATGTCTAAATTAGACATAACAGTTGTTAACTTTTACTTATTAAGAAGATCCTCATATCTGTAGAGACTCGCAGCTGTAAGTAAAGAAGTGGAAGTCTTGCTCTAAGTCGTGTTATAAGGATGAACCAGTTTTATAGGGACACTGCATGAATTAACCCATTTTTTGGCAACCACAATTCAATTTCAAGGTACTTTTAATGGTGAGTAAAATATCCTGATCCATTCCAGTCTTTGTATGTTTATACGTGTTATAGCCACACAATTTTGGAAAAATATGCTACAGTATTAAATTATTAAATTATTAAATTCATAGTATATGTATAATGTGGTGTTCTGGACTGTTTTTAATGACCCCTTTTATAGTTTGTTTAATATATTTCTACAATTCTACAATTAAATCACTTCATTTTTATATTACAATTAAGTTATGATTTTTTAAATTTTTAAAAAAATTTTTAAGTTATGGCCTTCGTTTCCTGTAACCTCTGTTCTCAACGCACTGTTACTGGCAGTCCATTGACCCTGTTCACACTTTAATATTTCATAGTAAGGAAAACATTACAGCAATTGCAGAGGAGTAGAGGACTCAATTATTTATTATGACCTTGTTAAGGTATTCGTTTTTATTAATCTTTCCAAAAAACATGGTATTAGTTAATGTTAGCTAACAAGTACATTGATTGTGACTGGGAAATAGTTATTATTTAAGATGTACTACAAGCAGTCCTCCAAATACTGTAGAAAAAAAAACTTCATAGCAAGAGTTTCGAAATGAAATGCATGGGCAGGAACCTTAGCAATAATAAATATATTATAAATATATAACATATATAGTGTATATATAATCTATATTATATAATTTATTTATGAGCAATAATAAATATATAATGTACCAGCTAACACACCCATACAAACATCTGTGTGAGAAGAGCTAATGTATTCATGAAATCCACTCACTTGGGAGCACTTGAAATCGCAAGTACCTTTGTTTTACATTGAATTGCGTGTACTTAATTTTACGTTCAACAAGCAACACCTGTTGGAGGAAAACCAGAGCAGAAATATATTGTTCAATAATTTGTTGTATAACAAGGTTATTGTTCATTTTCAGTTTCTGTGACCCTCCAAACTTCAGACATTATTGTTTTCAAACTCTTCCTGTCTCCCCGCAATCCAAACTCTGTGTGACTATGCGACTATTAGTTTTGCTATGTGGTACAAAATACATCATTAATTATCATCAGCCGTAACATTAAAACCACCTCAATGTATCTACACTCACTGTCCATTTTATCAGCTCCACTTAACACATAGGTGCACCTTATAGTTCCAGAATTACAGACTGTAGTCCATCTGTTTCTCTGTAAAGTTTGTTAGCTCCCCATCATCATTTTTTTTTTTGCAGTGATCTGGATCACCACAGAGCAGGTATAATGTGGGTGGTGGATCATTCTCAGCACTGCGGTGACACTGACATAGTGGTGGTGTGTTGTGCAGGTGTTAGTGGATACGACACAGCAGTGCCCATATTAAAACCGGAACTGTGGTGGTCCGGTGGGGCCTGACTATTAAAGAACAGGATAAAAGGGGGATAACAAAGTATGCAGAGAATCAGATGGACTACAGTCTGTTACTGTAGAACTACAAAGTGCTCCTATATGGTAAGTGGAGCTAAATGGACAGTGAGTTTAGATATAAGAAAGTTTAATGTTATGGCTGGTGGGTATATATCTTGAATGTGCTGCCAGAATCTGCTGCCATTGCAGCCGTTGTGGTTTGTTATGTAGTGGAATCTAGACTTCGCCTTCACAACGTGAATGTGACTGGCTGTATTTGATTGGCAGCCGTGTAATAGGTGACATTATTATGGGGTGTGACTAAAACACAACAAAAGCCCCAGTCTGAATGAAAGATAAAGAATAATCTCTGGAGGAGCAAAACACATGGAATTTGCATTGAATTCAAATGGTTTACAGGAATGTGATTACAAAACAGAAAATATTAAGTAATGATGTGACGGGAAGAGTGAAGAGACAAAGTAAGTGTAGAGCATCAGGACGCACCCCTGCCATGCTTAGATGAAAGGAGTTTAATTCAAATATTCAGATATTAGGGTCATCTGGTTAACTAATGAAAACATGCCTCACTGCAGCACTTGAATAGTGTGCTTTTATAGCACCTCCAAGACACTGTAATGGATAGTGCCAAAAATAGCCTAAACACGATCCATTAAAACATGCCTGGATCAACTCTGATCTGCTTGGGAAATCCCTATAAAGCAGTGACATAGTGTTATCCACTAACCTATCCATTTCAGTGAGTGATTCATTTGTTAATCAATCTCTATAAAGAACGAGAGCAGTGCCAAGCTATTAGTTGATAATTGGTTATTGGATATAATTCTAGTACAGGACTGATAATGATGATGATTTTTTCCCCAATATATATTTAAAAGAAACAGACTGACATGTGTTTCTCTCTCTCTCTCTCTGTGTGTGTGTGTGTGTGTGTGTGTGTGTGTGTGTGTGTGTGTGTGTGCGTGCGCGCGCATTTTTCCCCCCCTCTTGTGAACACCATATTGTGGCTTGTGTCCAGCAAGAGAGAGAGCAGAAAGGCTGCACAGGTTGCCATCTGAAATAATAAAGCTGTCATCTGTCACTGCCCCCAGTCTGTGTATGTGACACGGCCAGAGAGGGAGGGAGATTTACTAGGTGCTCGAGATTAAACCATGTAGCCCAAGTCAGAACTACTAGCTGTATTAAAGAGCAGCACTTGTCCTGAGATGAGTTCCAAAGAGTGCGCGCACACACACACATGCCCAGACAGTATGAAACGTCATACCGAGACTGACCACACAGTCTGTGCACCACACACAATATCTCTGTCACTCTCACACTTCACTGACACACCCAGTCCTTACATACCCCTCTTCTCTTTCCCCGTATCGCTGCCTCTCACTCATCAGCACTGTACATAGCGTACATCGTGTTTATTTGTCCCTCTATGTCTCTCTTTCTGTTACGTTCATGCTTTGCTGCGTACTGATTTGCCCTGGCATATAAATAAACAGTGTGATACCTCATCATAGTTACACTTTCATGAGTTCAGGCTGCGGCCAATACCATGGACTGCAATCACATGAGGTTTATTTTACTTAGCTTATAAATAGATCTTTGCACTTGTGTACAGATTAGGCACATGTAAGAGGAATGGGTGAACATTATTTATGGTTGACCTGATTTGATAATTCAAGGCTTTTTTACATGTGTAGTAGGACTGCTTATAAATGACAAATACATTCATTTATTAACGTTTTCTTCAAAAACTCAGGAAAGTGGCACAGCTCACAGGAAGTGTCTTCTCCCAGTGGCGTAGTGAGGACGTCCAGTGTGCGCCATGTGGCCAGGTGAGTTTGTAAAGTAGTATAGCATACTAGCATACGGCTAGTATAGCATGTAGCATACGGCTACTCATAGAAGGTTCTCCTTATTTTTAGCTTAATGCTTTGCTTTAGAATAAAAGAGAAGACATCAAACTATAAAATATTTATACAGCCACCTTAAAGACCTCCAAAATGGAGGTTTACTGTGGGATAAACAACAAGATTTTTTTTGAAGCATTTTTGGAAGTTGAAAGGGTAACTAGAGCGTTTAAACTGTGCAAACAGAGATAAAAGTTTTTTTTGTGCAACTATATATATATATATATATATATATTAGGTGGCCATATGGCAAAAATATAAAAATGTGAGAAGTACATGTGGTATATCATGATAATCTCATCAGTTGGAACTGTTAAGCGTAAGCCTGCAGAGTCTTTAAGATAACAAAAAACATCCATTTAGTTGAGTGTGTCTAAACTTTTGACTGGGTCTGGTAGCTTCATAAACAAAAATGTGTCCCTTTCTGCACTACCATATGTATACACATCCACTGCACTGCTTGATTAAAAAAGTGGTGGGCTAAATTGAATGCACATCAGTGCAGTCAGTTGGGACTTAAATGAGAAGATTCTAGTCACTGTGTCTACTTTAGCATACAGTTTTACGTCATGCAATCTGTGAAACCGTTATGCAGAGCATCTTAGGTTGAGACTGCTTCCGTGCTCTTCATCTTCAAGTTAACACAGCAGTTCTTACTCACTCCAAGGTGTTCATGGGATCCTGCCTTTAGTCAGGGCAGTCTTGAACACATAAAGATAGTTAAAGAGTACTTCTTTCACGTTTGCCATTTGTATGATTATGTGTATAATAAGATAAATTAAGTTCATACATTACTCCTTTAACCTGTCTGTGATTCCTCCGTCAGTCGGGCAGTGCAGAGAAGTCTGGCCATCATCCGGCAGGCCCGGCAGAAGAAACAACAGGCCAAACAGTACTGCATGTACTACAACCGCTTTGGCAAGTGTAATCGTGGCACCGCTTGCCCCTACATTCATGATCCTGACAAGGTGGCTGTTTGCACCAGGTACTTATTACTTATGCACATAAATACATGTACATGCACAGATTTTGCATAAGGAGATGAAAGTGTTGCTTCTTTTCTTATAATTTTGTTTTGATGCATGATGAGTGTTTTGTAGCATTTCATGTAAAGTACTAATATCAGTATTATTAAACTATTATTACAATGTCCTGGTGTTCTAATATTAGTTTAATATCTAACTCTACTGCAATATCTAACTCTATCTACTGCAGTCATACATTAAATATTCTTCTTGTGTGCTGTTGTGAAGTGCTTTGTAATTAGCTGAACAGTGTCTGAAATCTCATGATTGACCTTCAGGTTTCTCAGAGGCACATGTAAGAAGACAGATGGGACATGTCCTTTCTCACACAAGGTGTCCAAAGAAAAGGTGGGTCATCATTCACTACTTCAGGAGGTGGCTTGACATCAAATACAGTGAGGCAACTCCTTAGTTCTTCCATGGCTGGGGAAGAAAAGAAAGAAAAAAATCTCAGTGTTGGATGTAAGTGCAATAGCATGGACAAGGTCAACTGCCCCTGCAACTGTAAGTTCATGATAAGGTCTGGGTCTGTGCATCACTGAAATTATAATGGTACTTTAATTATGCACCTAAACATGCACAGATCATGTGCAGACTGAGGCTGCTAACCTGTGCTGTACGAGTTTAGAAGAAAAAGCAGTCTGTGGCACTGGAGTCAGGTTAAGGTCAGTACATGCTCGCCTGCTGGGTGATAATTTAAGATCTTCTGGCAGATTATGAACTTCTGATCTCAGCTTATGATGGTGTATTCTGATCTATCTGTAAGATTGGCTCGTCAGGTTCCCATGGCGCATACTTGGCAGCTGTCCCCTTGGTGGTGGGAGCCGTGGAGACAAGGCGCTAGGAGGGATCAGTATTGAGGTTAAAGTGTGACTGAAGAGTGTCAAGTTAGTCTAGGTGGCCCAGAAACATGATGTTCCTTCCCACACACAAACACACACACATCTGGGCATGTGCACCAACACTGTCTTCATCTTTTATGGACATGGGTTTTAGTTTCATAGCTTGCTATAAAGATCACACCTCAGACATTGCAAACCAGTATATACTCAGTATATATAAAAAACAGTATATGTATATGTGTGTATATCGGTTTTGGGGTCACACTGTATGTGTGTTTTTTGCAGTGCAATTCTGTAGAAATCATTTTACTGGTGCTCTCAGGAAAGCATGCTATTTACTTCTCACTTATTTGGGAAAAACTATCCTACTTAATGTTAGCTAAATTTTGACATTGGAAACTTTTCATGACAAACTTTGTGCATATGTGCCCAAAAGAGCAAGATGAATGGAAAAGAAATGTAAAGAAAAAAAGAGGGGGTAAACTTGTACCGAAGTTGCACGTAAAGGGGCAAAAAATTTACATACAGCACATAGGGATGTGGGACAATATTTGAGTACACTTGAGTATTGCAATATACTGTTTTGTGATACTTTATTGACTCTCAGAAACACAGTATCACTTAATTAAAAGTTCAGTGTAAAGATTGGTGACAGTGGTTTATTTTGAGTTGTGTTGAAACGCCTGACCGCTAGATAACAGTAATGTAAAGTTCAGTCATTAGACTCTTCCTGTCCAACGTAAACAAGTAGTCTAAAGGTGCACAGCTAACATTAACATTAGCAAACCTATGTTTATAGTGGTGTTTTTTTGTTTTTTGTTTTTATTTTTTTACCTAAAAATTGCCAGTATCGCAGTATATCACTATATGTATATATGTATGTATGTGTATATATATATATATATATATATATATATACATATATATACACACACACACACACACACACACACACACACACACACACACACACACACACACTATATAGTATGTATGTGTGTGTGTCGTATCACCAGGCTCTTGCTGATACACAGCCCTGACAGCACATCTAATATTTGGGCAAATGTCCCAAATGTCCAAAGCTTCTGGCAGAATTCTGGTTGTATATTTGATCACTCTTCTTGGCGGAATTTGGTACAATTCTGTTAAATTTGGTTTCCTCACACAGACCCAACTTTTAAGCACAGCTTTTAAGAATATGTCTATGACTTAAGTCTACATAATTTCGATAGGGTTTATGTCAGGACTTTGGTAAAGCCTTTCCAAAAGCTTTATGTTAAGCTTTATGTTATGCTTTAAGCTTTGATGTGTGTTTACAGTTACAGTGTTCTTGGGGTTGAATTCCTTACCTTCACTCCTCCAAACATACCTAAACAATTCACTCTTTGTCTCATATGACCATAAAACCTTCCTCTAAAAGGTGTCTTCTTTGTGAGAGTGGTCAGCTGCAATCTTAAGTTGATTTTAAAGTGTTGATTTTAAAGCAGGGGCTTTCTTAAATGGAAGCCTTTTAGTGCATGGCAGTGAAAAACTTGTTTGACTGCAGACGGTGACATTGGTGTTTCAGCAGCTTCCACTTTATGACATGCATGTGCCTTGGTGGTTCTTGGGTTTTTCTTGACCATTTAAATCAATGTTCATCTGCGGATCTTCGGATTTGCGGAATTTGTTTTAAAAGAGACCTTCTTAATTGTATAAATACACTTTCTCAGATCTTGCCCATTGTGTGTTGGTTAATCCAATGTGTGGTATACAACAAACCTATTTATGTGGGCACAGAGAAGTTACCAGCTATTGTCAATCACAATCATTAACATGAACTGAAGAGACCTCGGCCTTAGCAAGACGTCTTGGAACTTTCATTACCACTGAATTACAACATAATTTCTGAAAATGTTCGAATGCTGTGCAAAATGTACATTAAAACAGAATGCAATGGTATGCAGATTATTTAAACCCTATAATTCTTTAAAATAGTACAGAACAGCATATAAATTGCTGAAACTGACAAATGTTTTTATGTACATATATGCCCATTTTGAATTTGATACCAGCAACGTGTTTTTAAAAGATTGGAACAGAGGAAACAAAAGACCGGAAAAGTTGTGAAATGCTAAAAAAAATGTGAAGGCACCAGTAATGTATTTTTCAAAAAGCAATAATATTTCTTAGTATCAACATTTGATATGTGATCTTTGTGTTATGTTCAGTTAAGTATAGGGTTTAAATGATTTGCACATCATTCTGTTCTGTTTTTACTTACGTTTTGCCCAACTTCCCAACTTTTCTGGAAACGGTTGTAGTAATCTAAGTGGGTGTATGTAATTCTTTGACCCTTTCTATTAAAGATACTCCTGCCCAAGAAAAAGAACAGTTCAAAGGAGTTATTGAAAGCCTGCTATTGGCGTGACATTCAAACCATAATGAGTGTATGTAAACTTCTTTCCTTCTGAACAGTAGTTTTAACTTAGGAATGAATCCATGGGAGGCAATAGCTGCCTGTCAGATACAGGAATAAAGTTTTCATTCTGGCTTAGGCCACAATCTAAAGATTTCCCCTAAGACTTCTTTCACTTGCTGAGGGGTGGACACCTGTCTTACTTGTTGTTTGTCTGGCAGAAAATAGCTCTCCCACTGAGACTCCTCACTTTCCTTAGGAATCCACACACACACACACACCACACACACACACACACAGAGCACTTGTTTAGACTTTTGCTCATGTTGCGTCCAGTGGTGTACTCACACACCCTTCTTCCCTCCCCACGCTCTTGCTCACTCTCGCTCTCGCACCCCCTGCACCTGTGACAGTCGTCATGGTCTCCCCCGCCAAGCGCTGAGAGGCCAGCTGCCCGCTTGTCTTAAAGGAGCAATGCCACCTCCTTGTGGGCCCCACCTGTCCACTGTCGTAACCCCCTTCCTCCCTCCTCTCACTCTCCAACTGAATTTAACCCTGCTCCTTATTTCACGTGTATATTCCATGAAGCATGGCTTGAGTTTGTGCCTGAAACTGAAACAAGACCCCCCCCCCCAGGCCTGCAGGCTGCTCTGGCCCCTCCCATGCACATAAACACATCATGGGCACCATACAAGCCCCTGCTTGGGTAAATATTTCTGTAGCAGTTAATTAGACAGAAATGATATGACCCCCATCGAGATAAGATTCCACTTAAGAAGGCTCCAGTTTCCCCTCCCTGTTCTCTCACCATACAGCGTCTAAACCCCCCATGTTCTATTTCAAGCCTACAGAACACTCAATCACACATACACACACATACTCACATTCTGATTATTCATATGTATGTACATAATATTCACAAAGTCAGGGTCTGCAAACTGCATACAGAACTGTCTAATTGACATATGTGCATGGTTACTGATTATGCATAAAGAGTATGAATGTCAATGCATGTACCCAGTATTTAATAATACAAATTGTAAGAAGCACTTCAAATGTGCTCTATAGCAGGTTTAACAAATCGTAAGTGGTGAAAGAGTAACAAAGGCTGGTCATCTGTGCAGCCTCTTATTGGTGTGATGTACCTCAAACTGTACTGTTAATTAACCTCAGATAAGCTTTGTGGTTATTTGGTTTTTGAGACTGATGTTGTGCAAAAGTCTACAGTAGCCCCTCTTTTGCATTTATATTTCTAGTTAAAACTGGAATTATAAATTCCTGGAATTGGTATTATAAAATTATCAGTCATTTAGCTGAAAAAGTTTTTATGTGTATGTATGTGTACATATATATATTTCATGACTTTAAGCCTCAACAACTAAATATAATACAGTTTTGTAGAATATAGTGTGTCCACCCCAGGGTTATTAGTATATAGTTATAGTATATAGTATAGTATTATAGTTCTTAAATCATCAGTAGTTTTTATTTTATTTTATTGTTTATATATTTTTTAGTTTTTATCTTTGATCTCAGTTTAGTTTCAGTTGATTTTAAGGGGGATGTTTAATAGTTTTTATTTTCATTTCTCAGAAATAACAAATTTCTCAAAAAGAAAATAAATTGTTTTAGTTTAGTTTTTATTTAGTTTCAATTTTAGTTTTTAGTATCATGATGAATGCTGTGATAGTTGTGACCAATCTGTGATATATGACAAATCACAAAACGGTACAAATGCCTTCAGTGTCAAGTGCTAATGATCATTTTGATAGACGTCAGTGTCAGACTGATTAATCACATTCTATTAAATGATTGGTGGACCAAGAGTCTTTACACCTAAAATGAGTTGATTAAGAGTCTTGTTCCAAAAATGATAATAGGACATTAGAGCCATAATACATCACTTTTACTAGTTTTACTTTCCATACTTAAGTACATTTAAAGGCAAATGCTTTTGTACTTTTACTGAAGTTGACATCTAAAGGGAAGAATGTCTACTTTCACTGGAGTGATATTTTACCTTGGGTATACAAGGTTTGGGTACTTTGCCCGCCGTAACTACATATGTAACTGAGTAAAAAGTAGATTGCTTTAAATCCTACTGATGATTACAGATTTTGGTGGTCTATTGGTAGTTATTAGGTGTTTCATTTTCTCTATAACATTTATTGAATAGCAATTAGTACTTTTTTGTACTCTAGTTTTGGAAACTTTTTTTCCACTGTTTATTTTCTTTTGACTTCCTGCTTCCGTGTACCGGTGGATTATCTGCTATGTAATCTCCTCAGAAATATTTCTTGGAGATATTTCATGAAAAATAAATAACTTGTGGCCATTTTGATTGGAAATAAAATAATATGTTCTCTGACTGTTGCACACTAGTGTGGACCCATGTATGGGCAAAATTCGGTCTTCTAAAAGACTGCTGCTGTTATTTTTAGATATTTTTGGACTTTTGGATTAGTTAGAGATGGCACCGATTCAGTACCAGGACTGCCTTTTTATCTCTGTGAGTTTTATATATTTTCTCCGGGTCGACAGTTATATCTGTATTTTTTTGTAGATAGACTATCTTGTATATATTTCTTGCCTCATTGTAAAGTGAGATATATTTATCCATAGCGAACTGTACTATTTATAGTTTATAGTTTAATAGTTAATAATATTGCTGAACTGGTACCTACCCACTTAGGTTTCATACTGTACAACACTTTTTGTTTTGTTTTACTGTGCTGTATTGTGAAACTGCTACTGGCTGCTAAATTTCCTTCGGGATCAATAAAGTATCTATCTATCTATCTATCTATCTATCTATCTATCTATCGATCTATCGATCTGTCTATCTATCAATGTCGTGCCTATATTAGCAGAAATTCTTGGATCAGATACTGCAGGGAGATAAGATCCAAGGAGAGAATAATTCCAATTCCTTCCTGTAACAAATTGTGTAATGATAGTTGTGAAAATTGAAGATGGAAACTTGTATTGTTTGAACATATTTGGGGTAAAGGGAGCTTTGTGTAAATGATATTTATGCCAAACTGTTCCTTACATAATAAACACAATGTGTCTATTTTTCTTATTTTGGGGCAGCCACAAAGCAGCTAATATTCTTCTCTCTCTCTCTTCAGATGCCTGTATGTTCATACTTCTTGAAGGGAATTTGTAACAACAGTAGCTGCCCCTATAGCCACGTCTATGTATCTCGCAAAGCAGCCGTGTGTCAAGACTTTATCAGAGGCTACTGTCCTCAGGGAGAGAAGGTAACCCACTCACTCAACACTGCAGCATGTCCAACTCTCAACACACTCACAATTACACAAGCGCTCATTACACACACATGCGTGCATACATACACACATACATACACACACCTCATGGGATGCTGGCTTAAATGGTGCCCATTATGGATTGAGTTAAATCCCATTAGAGCTTAGTATGTTGTACACTCAGAGAGTGTGGTGTTCAGTTTGCTGCTGTATAATCAAGCCTGACTTTCAAAACCTGTAATGAACTAATCACACCCAGTTGTTCAATTCACAAAAAATGTATTTTTTCTTAAACCTTGTGCTTCTATATTTGATTATATTTTTGCCTAATTAATTGCTTTATTAATGAAATTTGACTTCATTTTACACTGTATTGCAAGACATTACAAACCACTGGAGTTGTTAATCGTTTTATGGCAGGTCGCTGCATACTTGTATGCCTGCATTGAGAACTATATTAGTTTTATACTGTACTCCTAAAGTAAAGGTTTATGCAAGGTTAAGGATGCTGACCTTAAGCCTTCATCAGGGTCACATGGGTTAGGGTTAGGTCTCCATGGAGTCTTTGAATGACGGACAAATTGAGGGTGTAAACTCGAGATGACCACATGACCCTTCCATCTGCCAGCCCAGCAGCTCCTGCCACACCCCTTCAGTTCAGTTCCCTTTTATAAGTAAAAATCAACAGTATAAACAGTTGCTTAGGGCCCCTGAGCTGCAAAAGGCCCATGGGTTTTGTTTACGTACAGACAGTTAAGAATGAAATATTCTATGTCCCTTTGTTTGTTTTTACTTGTTTTATTGTGTTTGTCACTATTTATTAAGCTTTTTGTCTGATTGAAATTAATGGAAAATTGAAATTCCCTTTTCATTTCATACACAATTTGATTCTGGTGGGTTGGGGGCCCAAATTTGATAATGGACATAAACAGTTATTATATAAAATATGTTTGATGGAGTTAATCAGGCACTCAAGTAAAGCGTAAATGCTTTGAAAGATTGGGATATTGTGCCCAGTTAGCCTTACATTCCTGTTTTGTCCTGCAATTATGGAAATATGTGGATTTTGTCAGCACATATTGTCCAGTAGGAGCCCATCACTGTTCTCAGTTTGGTTTGTTTTCTGTGTTGTATGGGAATATTTTTATCCTAACTCAGACTTTTTAAAGATAATCTGTAATCTAATTGTTAATTTTTTTTGCATTCTGGTTGTGTAATGCTGTTACATGTGTTCTACTATTACCAGATAATCCAGAGCCCCTTTTCCTGGTGTAGACTGGTACTTTTACCTCTACTTTTCTCTGAGCATTTATACATGATCATTCTGATCACATTATGTCTAACCGTAGCACTCCTTAGTACAGTGACCTCTGCACACTACACTGGCATGGATGTTTTGAGGCTAATTATCACAGCCAATTACACGGTGTTCCTTGAAGTGTTTCTGGAAATGAAATGGCTTTGTGATGTTCTGCCTCAAGGCTTTTTTCCCTCACGTTTTCTTCTCCTCACCCTGTTTTGTTTCCACCATCACCCCTCTTTATCTCTGTCGCTTTATTCCTTTCTATTTTTTTCACCCCCCTTCTCCTTTTGTACATCTTTTGCTTTTTCTTCCATCGTAACAAATGCATTCTCTCGCTGTCAGGGCTCATTTAAATATTTGGGGTGAGAACGCGAATATATAAAGAGAGAGATATTAATATTTATTCTATTAGCCAAAGTGCTTAGGTCTGTAATTTTGCACCGTCCCAAAAGCACTGTCTCAGATATGATGGATAGCATGCCGTAATTATGGACGTGAAAAAGTGCTGATGACTGCAGTACAGGCGAGAGGCCAGCGATGGATATGCCAGCGGAGCAAGGGTTAAAGCGCACTCTCATCCTCTCCATTTCTCTCCCCCTCTTTTTTTTCACTCCATCCCTCTTCTCCTGCCTTGCTCTCACCATCTGTCTCTCTGTCTCAAGCTCACGTTGTCTACCGCTCTGCCTTTCTAGCTTCTCTTCCGCCTTTCCTCTCCATCTCCATCATTCTTTCCCTCTTCTCTTTCTCTTACCATGGATCTCTTTCTCTCCATACTCTCATTCTGTCTTTCCAGTCCCGTTTTCATTGCTTGTGTTGCGTACTCTCTCTCTCTTTCTCTCTTGCCTGCTCTCTCTCGCTCTGTAATGTAACATTGTAAAATGTGCTGACTCGTTCTGCTTTGTGGCCAGTAGAAAGCTCTTCTAATAGGCCCCAGAGACTTTCCAGCCTTCTTTAAATCAAGTGGAAAATTGTTAACTTGTGCTGGTATAAAGATGTTCCATCCTTTTTTTTCATGCATCTCCTTTTCCCCTCTCTTTCACTGCTTTTATGTAAATGAAAATGTATGGGCGAGCTGGGTTGGCTGAGGCGCGGCCTTTCATGTGTTTTCTTTGCTGAAAGAGGCAGCTATTCACATCACAGTTAATGAACCTTCTCTTAGTGTCCACCTAACAACAACCTTATTCTTTCCCATTACTTCACAGCCTGCTTCAGGAGATCCTTTCCATGGGACTGAAATGCTACTTTGTTTCTGCCTGTGAACGAGGGATGGGCAATATGGCAACTAGTCATAGCATAATAATTTTGTTAGCATGTTGTGCATAAGTTCAGTTTTTAAAGAGCATTGACCGCCACCATGTGTTATTAACAAGAGAACCTAACTGGTCCTGTTTTACTGAATTTAGTGCAGTACTCTGTGAAACACTGAAAAAGTAGTGTGTATGGGTTTTGTCATTACTGTTACAGAGTATGCCACAAATAAATGCAAATAAGGCTACGTATATACATGCGAAACATGCTTATTCAGTTATTTTTTTTATATAGTGAGTTGCAGTCTGAGAAGTTTGTTGTCGAAGAAACAGAATGTCATGAGCTAATGAGTAATGTCTCTTGGCAGTAACCACTAACAATTGGTCTAGCATGGGGACTAGTCGGGTTTCCATGCACACCACCTGCAACACTCCTCTCTTGGTCATCTACTTCAGGCAATGCAGCAGTCTCAGACTACAAGCCGAGTGGCTCTGCAGCTTCTCAGCTAATACTGATAGCATGATTGGCATGTAATATTGACCAAATTCCAGCAGTGTCACACACACATATAATTTTCAATTCTGTTTTTACCATTCACCTTCTAAAATATGTTTGATTTACAGCAGCTGTTAAATATGCCTTTCATTAAAAGTGAAGGGACATCCAATAATAATATTGTAGCCTTCATACCATGCTTCGCGTTCCAGGAGAAGCTTCCTAAAAAGAGGACATTTGAGGTGGTGTTTATGTTTCTATTTGTTAGTTTAAGATGTATTTACATTTGACTGTATTTTGTTGTTTTTTTGTCATGGATTGTTTAGGCCAAGTTGTGTGTCCCCCTCCGCCAATGAGACATCCCAGTTAACAAGCAATTTCCTGAGGAGAAATTACGGCATCCGTTGTTTTTCTCCACCGCAACGTCGCGATATGCTTTTGTTAATCTAGAAAAGAGTCTTGCTTAGGCATTCATTTTTTTGCAACACAAATGCATGAAATATTCAGGTACCATTGATAGTAAAAAAGTATTAGCCATATCACATACTACTACACTGAGAAAAAGTCATTGTACTGACATTTTTTGGTAGTATGTTTTTAAATGTTGTTGTATTAGTGGTTTTTTTTCTGTTCCAGCTTATCAAAGCTCACAAATACGAAATGGCGTGCGTTCATATTGCCCTTTATTAGTCAAACTTATGATGAGTAGAGTCAAACCGTATCGCATGCAAGCTGGCTGATCTATACAGTCAAACTCATGTCTGGTAGAAGTTGGAGTAAATCTGAGTGCAATAGTTTAACAACATGAAAAAAATGCTTGATTTGCTGTTATATTTATTGTCAATAATACAAAATAACAATAACGCTAATAATTTGTGAACATGGCAGTCCAGTACAAAATAAGATGTCTATTTTACATGCATACTGGTATAAACAAGTGCTGCAACTGTTCCATGTTCTTTTGTTTTATACTACTGACACTGCTAAACACACAAGACAGCTAGAGCAGAAGTCAATCACTACAATAACACAGTTTTTGTTATTATAGCAAAATAATTGGACAGACGTTGGTCTACTGTCTTAAAGAAAGGACTGATCAGTATCTGAGGCGGTGCACTCACTGCTTGACTTCAGACTTCACCTACAAGCACAGCCATTGACTCACAAGTCACTAAATGGTGTTTTATGGCCTCATGTTTGGTGTCCAAAGTTTGCTTCCAGAGCTCCCTTCTGTGTTCTCCATTAACCAAAATCCTTTCCTCTTGTATATCCTTGTCGAAATATTGTCTGTGAGGGCAACTCTGTATGACATACTGTTATCCTTAGAAGTAGTAGTAGCAACTGTCTCAAAGCCTACATTGCTCTGTACTTTTTCCTTTTTTCATAAATATTCATTGTCATATAGTGTGAGAAACTACATAGGCAAGTCTGTTTGAGATTACACAATGGCTAATTTACCTTGAGTTATATTGGTCGTATATCTCCAGTACAAAAGTAAGAAGCAATTTTAAGCCACCCAACAATTTGGTATTTAGTAGTTCCACCCTCACAAAAGGGTGTGGGTTTTATTATTGTTTCAGTTCTTTAGATTTTGGTCAGTGCTGAATACAGAATGGATTTTGCCATCACGCCCTGCTTCGGAGCTCTGGATGAGTGACGCTCCAGATCGACATTATCAGTCAAACTAGAAACAAATGGGTGTTGAAAAAAACAAAAAGGCCCCAAATGCTCCTCAGAGATGAGGTGAAATTGGAATCGACTGAGCTCAAGTGGAGAAGGATTTAGCAAATTGGAGCAATTAGCCACGAGGGTGGTGAGTGATGATGTTGTCTATAGGATGATGTAGGGGGTATTAGGGAGCAGGATTCACAGGCTGCGATAATCTTGTCCCATGAGAGCCTCTGTGGGTGTGTGCATGTATGTATGCGTGTGCACGTGTGTATCCATGTTGCTGTGTATATATGCTTTACTTAAGAAATGGCTTTTTGGACTTCATTGTTCTTTAAGGCATAATGCTATGCAGGAACATTATGTATCTTATATTCATTTAGAAGGAAAGAAGTCTATATTGCATGCAAGGCATAGTCCTGATCTGCCATTATTGATTATATGGATTTCTTTGCCATTGAATGTTTCTCTTCTTGAGGAATGATCTGAAAGAAGGAGCTGGAAGCAAAAGCATCTGGGCTTGCAGAATTATTCTCAAATTTAAGAGCAAAAAATGTAATTGTCCATGAATAATTGTAAAAGTGTCCCGACTCGTAATACTTGGTAAATGCTGTCACGTTAACTTGATTAGAAAAATTAAAATATGCTTTCTTGATGGATCTGCTTAGATTTCATTTGATTTGTTTGTTTCATTCAAATTGCAAATAAAGATGTCCACTGATCATTATAAAGCCATGGTTAGCAGAGAGGATTCTGCATGAGGGAAAATTCTTAGCACTGAAGTCGCTTTTGTGAGCATTGCACGCCAACACTCTCACTACTTCACAAATGTTTGAAGTCATAAGTTGCATGTATATGATGTAAAATCAAATGTAACATATGCTGTATGCATATATAGCAGAAGGTGTTTAAAAACGCCTTCCATACTTCTGATATTCTACTGTTTCAGAGTTTAGGAGTTATATAAGAAAACTAAGTCCTTGCTGTTTTATTATATGTGTGATGGAGTGCCTGTCTTATGGCAAAATATATATTAGCACAGTTAATAGGCTAGACACTGGACTGGACTCTGGGCTTGTATAGGGGCATTAGACAGCGTGTGTCGAGGGGGTTTGAAGTTGTGGCTGCAATGGCTGGGGATTTGGGTCTGTGTGGAGAGCATTACCGGACTGCCTGCTCTACAGGGTGACGGAGAGTCCACACTGTTCCCGGAAACACGATCCTATAGCTACTCCCCCCCGCTCCCCCCCCCAAACACACACACACATTTACTTGCTCTATTTCAGGAGCAACCTGCTCCACATGCACTCTCTATCTTCCTCACACACACATACGTCTTGTGGCCCTCGCCCCATAGTGGGTATAATTAGCTTTTCTGACAGGTGGAAAGGATCGGATCTCCTGAAGAATGAAGCTACCAATTTACGCCCATATTACACACACACACTCTCTCTCTCTCTCACCTACTCTCACTTGCTCACTCATTCGCTTTCCTTTTCTCACAGAGCCCCCCCCCACCCACACCCACCCACAAACAAATACCCCTTTTGCTTTTACTTCTGTAGCATGTGTACAGCATCCAAAACGCAAACAAAAAAGTAAATAACAAATAGTAACTTTAATATATGGTCATGTAATCCAGTGGATTTCTGGACAGTTTCTATTGGTCCATGCATCATGTATGGTTCACACAAAGTAAAGTACATCTGGTGTTTATGAGGTTATGAGTTATGGTGTTCTAAGATTTTAATGTGACAGTGACCATGTGTACTATCAGTGCAGACCATTAATGAAAAAATGCTTACCAGAGTGATGATGGCACAGTAATGACAAATGCGTTTTCCCTGCAGTGTAAGAAGAAACACACTCTTGTGTGTCCGGAGTTCTCCAGCACTGGTGTGTGTCCCAAAGGGTCGAAGTGTAAACTGCAGCACAGACAGAGAGCTAAGCGCACTGGATCCAGCCTCAGCTCAGCCCCAGCCAAAAAGGCCCACACAAGAGACTATATGAAGAGGTTGGGGCAGCACCAGTATCCACCATTAACCATAAACATAACTTTTTTGCACTGATCCCATTTTCCTTGTTGATAATTAAAGCCTCAAAGAGTGAAATGGAATGATACTTTAGCATCTCACTCAGAACTGACAATGACATGTAGAATATTACATCTCTTGTGTAATGACATGTTTCACCTTTTTGTTTAGCTCAGAGCCAAGCTCTGCTCAGGCAGATGAGGGCACCCCTAGTTCAGGTCTATCGAAGCTGCCTTCCTTCATCTCTCTGTCCAGTTCGCCAGACACCCCAGAGGCCGTTGATAGCCCCCAATGCTCTACTGTAGCAGGAGTAGAGGCGACAGGTGAGACTCAGCTACACGCCATTCACACAAAAGATGTCTGATAGCTTTTTAATCAGCTATTTGCCCCTCTTTTCAACGTAATAATGGATTTGTTAAGTATGCAGGTTCAAGCAGTATTTTGGCATATAGCTTTTGTGCACTATGCTGAGAGAAGTAACACTATGAGGATATTATGGTATAGCCACTGTAAAAGTGGGTGTTAGAATGAAATGATTGCAATACAGGTGTATAATGCAAAACACCAAAAACATTTCGCAATTGAAAATTAGATCCTTCAGAGTATGGACAAATGCTAATTCATGCACTTATTGTACCTGTCTGTTTAGTTCTGTTTAGTTCCTGCCTGGTACCTACATGTTCATTTAAAAATCTGAAATTGTAAAACTTTTAAAATAATCAGAATTTGGTTCTATTTCAGTAGCAGTGCAGAATTACCACCCTAAATTGATTTTAAAAATTATTTTGTATTCTTGCAGCCTTATGAGCTTCAACTGTATTTGAGCAGAGGCTTTTTTTAATGATTTCTTTACACTTAAAATGAATGGAAAACAATTATCCTATTTTTATGCCTGTGACACTGTTTAATGTGTTTTTTGTTAAGACTGTGTTAATTTATTATTATGATTTAAACTGTGTAGGAGCAGTTCCATGCAAAAATCCAGATAATTCCTAAAGGCTAATAATTGCCAAAAATTCAAACCTTATCACAGCTGTATTTAACAGTTAGGCTGGAGATGAGTTATAATTCCTAGGAAATTGGGTTTAGATGGGTTTAGAAGGGTTTAATAGGGTTGATGTCCCAGATCCAGATTAAACATAATTCCATGTTTAAGTATTCTAGTAATACCACCAAAATGGGGTGGAGAAGAAGTATAATGCTTAGGGAAGGAGATAATAATATTTCAAAACAGAAAGGGAAGGTCGGTATAATGCTTAGGGAATGGGGGTAATAATATTTAGGTTTGTTGTGGAGCACAGGCACAGCTGAAGGTGGTGCTGACAGTCTGACTGATAGAGGATTAGTGCAATGGGGCCCCATGTGCCCCACACGCACACTCGCTTACCATGCACAGCCTATGGTATAGAGTGTTTCTAACTCTTGCTATATGTTGAGCATGTGTTCACTACCTTCCCATGTGTCTTTTGTGTCACAATCTTAAATGCAATCTTATATGTCTGCATACTACATTCTTGCATATTTCTTCCCTTGTTGTCTCTTTCTTCTGCTGTTTTTGTTGTGTTTTTTTTTTTTTTTTGGCCACTTTCCTTTTTTTAGCTCCTGTTGCTCTGAATCAGTTCTCATTGACCTTTGACCTCACACTTACACACTCTTCTAACTGTCACTCACACTGTCTCCTAACTGTCATTGGGACCGACTGGAGTCTGAGAGACCCCCCAACATGCAACCATTCACTCACATACGTTAAGTGAATATTCTAATGTTAGCATACATGAAAATAGTAACTTTTAGATTTCTTGGCTTATACTTATTGATAGGGGTGCACATGGGTGCTCTATGAACATGGCCTTCTTTTTTTTATTAGTTTTTAAACAGTAGTAGTAGTTTTTCAAGTGTTCAAGACTAAATAAGTATGTAATGTACTTAGCTTCCATAAAACATAACTACCTTAAGAGACTTCACTTGCTTAGGGGCAGCAAAAACAAATCAGAAGAGAGAAAAGGAATAAGATTAAAGCTAGCTGAATGCTAATTTAGGAAATACTTAATGGTGAAAAGATTATTAAATGGCTGTGTACAGAACAAGGATAGTGATTTTATTGTATGATGGTTAATTCATTTAATTTTGACTTTGGTTTAGTGCAGGTCCAATTAAGGACGTGGCTTATGATTAAAAGCTCAGCAATGGACTTTAGAGGGGAATCATCTGAGTTATCTAAGAAGCCTGAATTGTGTATTAAGCCTGTGTGGCTTCACAGCCCTAGACTAAACTACTACTACTTCTGCAACACAAGATGATGTACGAGAAATGGCTGACACCGAGCAAGTAAATTAAGGAGGAAATACATAATAAATATACATAATAAAAGAGCGAGTATAATACATAATAAAAATATTATCTTGGAACATCCTGAAAATGGTGATTTCCAGGTTGGCTCATCAAACGCAGCCCAGCTTCAATAATCCAGGATGTGGAAATCCCAGACGTTTTCATGGCAAACGGAAGTACGGGAAGTAGGTTGGTTGCCAGAGGGGCAACAGCATCCCTAGTCCAATCATACCCAACCGTAAACACCAAAAAGATTTTAAGAAAAAAAATACCAGCAAACCTGTTCAGGGGTGAACAAGGATAAATGAGCATCACGCCACCACGATCAGAAGAGAAAAGTCTAGAGGCAATACCACAAATATGGGGCAGATGGAACCTTGAAAAAGCGAATGGTGCAGCACGGGGTTCTGGACTTCTCAAAAATTAAACGCGGTATCAGCCTTCAACCTCTGCTTGATGACGAGAGCTGACAAGTTGATTGAGAGGCTGGGGAAGTTTTAAACAACACGCAACATGTACAAAGGGTACTGGCAGGTACTGCTGAGTCAGTCGGCACAAGAAATGACAGCCTTTCATGTATCGAGTGGACTGTAATTTTTTTCTGTAATGCTTTTTGTATTGCGTGGAGCCACAGCAACTTTCCAACGACACATGGATGATGTGTTAAAGCCTACATTGATTATGTGGTCATTTACAGCATGAGAGCAGAGAATTGTTAAGGCAGAATCAACCGAGAATCCAGCAGTTTTGGCTAAAGGTAAAGTCTCTTACCTAGGCTACATCTTGGGAGAGTGACACACCCACAAATTGACATGGTGGAGACTTTTTGATAATGCCCAACACCTGTGACCACCTTTTTTTGTTGTTGTCTAGTTCGTTGGTACTGGCAGTTCATGCCAAACATTTCCTGCCAGCTTGCAGTACTGATATCCCTTACAAAAAATATGTATGCCACAGAAAGTTAAACAGACAGAAGAATGCGAGGCACCTTTCCAAGACCTAAAAGCATGCTTATATTCAAAGCCAGTTCTACACAGTCCTGACTTTGAGAGATCATTCATGGAGCAAACCGAAGCTTCAGGAAGGGGACTGGGAGCATTGTTTCTGCAGGGAGCAGTGTTGGTGAGACTATCAACAAGAAACTGTTCCCAAGAGAAATAACATATTCTACAGTGGAGAAGGAGGCACTAGCAGTAAAGCGGGCCTTGGACTTCCGAAAATATAACCTGGTTGATCTGACTTTTTCCTGAGAAACTTACCATAGAGCTTTACAGTGGATGAGGATGATAAAGGACAGTGATACCAGAATCACCAGTTCAGGTGTTACTCCATATGTAAATATTTAAAACTCAGAGCCAGTCACTTAGCTGGCCCAGAATGAGACTGCAGGGGAAGGTCTCTCTCAGACAAAGAGGCCTCAGTGTACAGTGTACTGTACCTCAAGTGGTATGCCTGGGAAGTCCTGTTGGCCGTAAAGAGTCACCGAGCCACAAAGGAAGGTCCCTCTCCACCTGCAGCTGCGGCGTAGTGTAGCTGCTGTTACCAACCCGACCCTCATAGCAGAGGTGTAGCACTGATCACGTAAACAGGCTGGGAAGCCTTGTAGGCCACAAATATTCCCTAGCTGCTAGGGAAACTCCTGATCGGCCTGGTAGCCTTTGTAGCTACAATGGCATTATGTTTGACAGGGCCACAGGGCCACAAATTTACCTTAACAAACTGCCATGATGAAGAACTGTCCACTGTAGAGAAAAGATGAGTTGTCATTATCTACCACTGCACTGGTTAGCCTTCTGTGTGCTGTTAGTGTTGGCTCATTAGCCTATTCAAGGCAGCCTGCATTCGTTCGAACTTTGGCTGGCTATTTTGAAATAATGGATCTGTTTTCAAATGCACTTTTCTGTAAGATGTTTTTTTTTTTTTTAACCCTACTAGCACCAGTGCAGCAATTTACCATGCTTGTGTAATGTGGTATGTTGATGTAGCAAAAAGCCTTTTTCCCCCCATGCTTAAACAGAAACCTGTTCATCAGGTCTCGTGAATACTTGAATATTAAAATGAATCAGAATGTATAACCCTACTACGTGCCAGTCTGTTCAAAAACAGCTATGTAGTTTTGGAGATGCATTTTCTTTTTTTTCGACAGCAACAGTATCAGTATTTAAATATTAAATATTAAACACTCTTTCAGTATATTACACTACTGCACTGTAGCTGTTTTTGTCTCACTGTCTGTAAATTGGTCTTGTTATTGTCTTTTATTGTTTATGTGGAGCCAAGGCACTAAGCAACCAAGGCAAATTCTAAGGAACCATGTTGGCATGATAAGTATACTAAAGTATACTAAACTGTGCACTGTATTACATGCTCAGGTACCTTCATGCTTCACTTCCTCTTATTACCTTACTGAGAAGAAGCGAAGGGCACCCAGGTTTATTTCAGTCTTTATGTCTAAGCTCTTTATATAATGTATTTGCCTGTGACACACACACGTACATTCACTTCCGCTAACACTCATCCCCGTCGTTCTCGATGCCAAGTTGTAGTGATTTGTGTGTCTATATTAAACCGGAGAAAAGCAGCATGTTACACGATGCCAGGCCAGTGTCTTGGAATAGCACAAGTGGCTTCCATACCCATACAGATGCCATCAGCTGCCACTTTGACATTCAGCCATTCTTTGAAATGTTGTGGTTTGAATACAGTAACAACCAGGTGACTGATGAATTAGCCTGTGGCTACTTATTAGTAACCTCCCTGAAGGAACAACACACACACACACACACACACCAGAGAGAGAACAGTCAAGTGTTAGTAATGAGTGGTCGGTCCACCTCTGTGCTTCATTAAAGTGAACTAGACGAACTGCCCACTTTGGATGAATTAGCTCAGACCCTGTGCTTCACAGCCTGACTCTCACTCATTTGCTCTTCCTCGCTTCTTTCTTCCAAGTCATTTAATTTGATTAATACTCCATTGGAGTAGACTGTTAAAATAGAACTTTGTGTAGGCCTGTCAAAATCATGGAGTTTTTAAATGAAAAATAATTACCATGTAAATAACAATTCATTATTTAATAGCCTATTGTTCATTGTGTACAGATATTAAAGTACAAGCCTAAAGTGGCCTGATAACCTGATTAGCCATCCCCATATGAACATTGAGGAGAGGGCAACTCTGTGAGAGGGCAACTCTGTGAGAGGGCAACTCTGTGAGAGGGCAACTCTGAGAGAAGACTCTGCTCATCTTTTTGTGCTTTTTATTAGGCAAACCTGGTACTGGTACTATTTTTGGTGGCACCTTTATTGAGATGCTGAGCAGGCTGAGTTAATACCAACATGTGACATAAAAAGGTTTGCATACTTTCTTGTGTCGCGTTTGAGTCACTGGTATTGTCTCATCGTCTGAACTCTGATGTAGTATTTCCCAAAGTTTCCTGGTTTTTTTTGCACGGTAGCAGATCATTTGGTCAGTATAATAGAAAATATGCTTCATCTTCTGTATCATTCTCTCCTTACTCCTTTTCTCCTTTTTCTCCCTCTTTAGTGTTCTTTTGTGCACTCTCTCTAGCTCTTTCACCCTCTCTCTCTGTCTCTGTCTCCCTCTCTCTCCCTC
>CM067476.1:22134505-22153893 GCA_034552555.1 Semaprochilodus insignis | reverse complement strand
CTCCCTCTCTCTCCCTCCCTCTCTCTCTCCCTCCCTCTCTCTCCCTCCCTCTCTCTCTCTTTCTCTCTCTCTTTCTCTCTCTCACACACTCTCTCTCTCTCTCTCTCGTTCTCTTTCTCTCTTCTCTCAATTTCACTTTCCAGTTTTTCTCTCTGACTTTACACTCCCTGCTTTCCTCACGCTCTGCTTTCCTCTCACCCCTTTCTCTGGAGTCCTTGCACTCACTCAGTTTCAAGTCTGAAGTCACACATTGGTGTTGTCACTCGTGAGTCACTGCAGTCAGGGATTTCATTACTCGTATTTCTTTCTTTGGTTTGTATCACTTGCTTTTCTACATTTGTTCCATCATTATGGTATGTCTTATTTTGTATGGCAGATGCACATTTGGCACAGGCCCAGTATGAATCAGCACTACTTCCAAACTTCCAAGCCAAAATGAGGAAATAAGCTTAAAGAATTAATACAAAGCTGTTAGGGGTGTGAATCTCTGACCTTATGTGATCAGTTCAATTACTATTCTTTAGGGAATGATTCATGTGTCAAATACTCAGGTTTGTCTATGATTTGATTTGGTTCAGTTATTATGGTATGACTTATTATAAATTATGGATTAAAAAAATTGAGATACAACTTAAAGTAAAACTTTGTATAACATTTAGGAGAGGAAGAAATATTCTTAAGTTTTAAATTAAATTGTAAAAATCTTTTATTACAAGTAATTAGAAAAATGAAAAAGATAAAAATATTAACATGTATGGAAAGTGGGCCCAAGCCATATTGAATATTATTATAATTTTATATTCTTATATAATAATAATAATAATTATTATTATTATTATTATTATTATTATTATGTATTTGTTATACAATATAATCTAAAATTGTATTTATGTTTATAAAATGTATGTGATATATATTATATTAATTATTGACATTATAATATATATAATTTATTTTTGGAAATAATTTAAGAAAATAAATGACCACATTCAGTGGTGCATTCCTACATCCTTAGTCGTTTGCTGAAGTTTGAGCACCACCCATCAAACAACATGTTCAATGTCTATGTGAAAATAAGTCTTCTACATCCTCAATATAGAACACACTTAAACATGACATTTTCTGGCAAATTTCATTTCCCCTGTTTTTTTTTAGAATGTTGTTTAAATATATAAAATTATAAAAATATAAAATGTGCCATATCCTTTACACAGGCAACACATTTAATGTTTGAATTTTTTCTAATATGTTGCATTCAGGAAGTGTAAGTGGTTAAAATGTGCAGAAGTGTGTTCTCAGTAGAGGATGTGTGACTTATTCTGACTTTAAAAACTCTACAGTGCATGGCACTTGACTAGGGCACCTAAATATGCTTTGAAGGACATAGTAAAAGTTTCAAAGTGTCAGGTTTTTTTTCCTTTATGGCACACAGACTCTGTTTTTGACCTGTTTTTGTTTTTCGTTTTTTTTTTTTTTTTTGCTTTCTGTGTTGCAGGGAAGAAACTGCACATCAAGCCTCGCTTCTAGGAAGCTCCAGGAACTATGTGGCCTTTTCAACACACAGCTGATGGCTAGAACAGCAAGAGTCCCTTGGATCAACTGCAGCGTGTTTAGGATTGCCACGCATAGGCATATTAATGAAATATATTTTTGAGGTAGTGCCGCCAAGTCATGCGTTTCTGTAAATGATACAATAATGAATGACTGTTTGACTTAATATACCTAATATAGACTAATATATAACAAAAAAAGAATCCAAAAGATATTTTTCCATTTGTGTATGTGACAGCAGATCCTCATCTGCATCCAGAGACCTGAATTGCCTGTTCTCTGACCTTGTCTGTCAAATCCCCTGGATTTCTAGCTATTGGAATGTGTTCCCTTATTCAACTGTATTTAATTTCTGTTTTAATACACACAGGTGCCCTTCTGAGTTTGTGGATCTCAGGGACTATTTTCTCTGCATGTGTCACTTTTAAAGAAATATCATTTTAGTTTGAATGAAAACAATCTGTGTAATTTTATTGTGGCATATTTAAGTTGGCAGATGTTTGTATTGGAAAAGCTGAATTAAAGTTGTTTTCAGATTTTGTGGAGTAATGATTGTATGGGTGTTGTGGGTGTCCATCTGTGCAAAGTGCTATGAAATATGAGGAAAGAGCCATTGTGCATGCCTTACTGAGAGAGACAGGGCTGCTTCCAACTAAACGATTTTATGGGGCCCATATCATATAGAACAGAATATTCACTGCATTTTTAAGTGTGTTGTACCGACATACTACACTGTAAACACTGTTAATGTGTAAAAGCATACTGCTCACTACCTGGTGCATTATAGAAACCAAGCAGCAAAAAAAGGTTTGTAGTTGTGATGTCACAAACATGAACACATATTCCATTCAAAGTGACGTGATGCTTTGTGTTGTTACTTCAAGCAGATTCATTGGAGCAAAATGTATATGAGAAAAACTTTAAATGTTGTTAACTGTATTATCACAGCCTTTCAAAAGAACACCCGAAACAACCAGTCTTTGGATTTCAGTTCAAACGTATTGTTTTGTACATTTCAGACTGAACTTGCATATGAACCTGTATGCAAAATTTGGGCTGCATTCAAATTACATTTTGTTGAAGTAAAAATAAGTGCAAAGAACACACTTCCAAATATTTAAATAAAGTAGTACTGTTTATTTGTTGAACTCCACTTATGTGGGGTTCAAAACTGGAAAATGCTGCTTGCATAGGTCTTTTAACCCCTTCAGAATAGCGCTCAGAAGAACCATCATTTGCTGCAGTAACAGCTTTTAGTGTACTGGGGTAAGGTTTTACCAACATTGAACACTGTTTGGGAAAGATTTTCACCCATTCCTCCTGACAGGTTTGCTTGTTCAGGTTGGTTGGATGACACTTGTGGACCACAGTTTTCAAGTAGTGAGAGAGATTCTTGATTGGATTGAGATCTGGACTTTGACTAGCACTTTGTACAACATTCACCATTTTGCTGTTCAGCCATTCTTGTGTTGCCTGCTGAAAAGTGATGTTTCCAAGCTTTATATCTTTAGCAGACTGAGGCAGGTTGTCTTGCAGTGCCTCACTGTATATTGCATCATCCATCCATTCTTTAATTTTAACAAGATACCAAGTACTCGCTGAGGGAAAGCATCCCTGCAAATGGATGCTGCCACCCTCATACTTCACTGCTTAGGTGGTGTTTGTTAAGAATGGTTAGGTTTGCGCCACCCATAGAATTTTTTAGATAAAACTATTTTTTTTCCTCATCTGACCACTAAACCTTATTCCACATAGCTGGATCACTATGATATTTTTGGCATCTGGCAGACCTGCTTCAATGTGTAGTAATGTGCAGTAACGGCTTCTGTTTAGCCAGCTCCCACACAAACCTGTTATATGCAGAGCTCCTGATATCGTTTTCCCCATACTCCAGTCTTAGCTACTGTAAGCTCCTTCAGAGTGATCGTTGGGCTCTTTGTGGCTTCCCTCACAAGTCCCCCTCTTGCTCTGATGCTTTGAGGGACATCCTTATGTGGTGAATACTCCTGCAAGACACTGTAAAATGACACAAAAATTATAGACTAAGTCTAGACAAAGTAATAAGTAGTCTAATAATAGTATAATACAGAATAAGGTCTCGTTAAGAACACAAAAAAGAAAAAAGTATGAGTGAATGGTTAAGTGAACTGTGAACTGTTAGTCCACACGGATGCCCTATAAAGTACATCTACAATTGTCTTAAGTTAGAATCAGAGGATGAACAAAAACTGCATGTGCCTATTTTCAACTTTCTGCAACCTCTCCAAATTAATCACTCCTTGTTTCTGATAGTGTCACTTTTCCTCTGCCTTCTCCACTGAGGTTTACTTGTGAAAGAAAGCGGTTGCAGATTCTCTCTCTCCCTCTCCCTCTCCCCCTCTCTCTGTTAATGTAATTAGTATGTTGAGTGATAGAGAGGTAGATGCTGGATGATGTCTGGCGTGTAATCCTTTGCTTCCCCCTCACTGTGCACAAGCTGCTGATATTTCCACTGTTAATACTCTGTTTAACCAAGGCCTCATGCTCCATGACAAACGACCACTGGTCGCTACGGGAAACCTGGTTAACCGCCGCCGCCGGCATCGACAGGGGGCATTAATACAGCGTGGCGAGGGCTTCGCTTCGGAGCACCCCGCACTCGCACAGGCTGACAGGCCTGCCGCCGTGTTAACGAGATAAAGGCTGTCTGCCTGATGCACTGTACACATTCACACAGACATGCTGACATTTCACTTTTCCCACTCTATCCATCTCTCCTCTTTAGTCATGAGTCCTGTAGAGGAGCACTTCATATGGAAGTAGATGGTGCGTCTGTGACAGGTGTCTTTCAGCGATGGAGTGCAGACACAGGTATTACAGCAGGCCTTTAGAATGATCCAAACAGAGGATTTTTCCTTCATGGTTAATTGTAGATCCTACACTATGAGGGGGTTGAACTGTTACATGGATGGAGAATACATCTTCTAAAAGCTTTCAAAATACTTAAGCTCGCGTATCATAAAAAACTGACTTTGAGCTTAACCATAAACTCCCTGACCCACATGGTCTACCTCATCTAACACAGTCTATTCTGAATGCATGGTTTTCACCATGTGACAATTAGCAATGCATTTGCTTATATCCACCTGTCCAGCCTTCAGCAGCCTATAGCCCCATCCATTTGTCCTGAAGTTGTGAAATGCAGACTGCTTTTTGAAACCCATATTCGTGTCTGGAAATCAAGATGCATGTGCAGTCCATTCTGGATTTGTTTTTTTGTGATGTCACACTTGTCAAGTTTTTAGCACCTGCTCAGCTTACAGCAGTTTAGCACCACCCAATCTTTCAGAAGTTACAAACAGGGTTTATGGCCTGGACTTTAAGAATGATTCACAATACAGAGTAGGCAATTAGAACTGAAGTTTATATATAATCTACAGTCATTTACATATCATTACTATGCAAATTACTTTGAATAAAACATCTTTATGTTAACTTACGATATCAAAATATTAAAAGTTACTATTTTGGAGACAATATATTAAATCACAAAAACAACTGTCAGTTTTTAATAAAGGGAGGTTAAATGCTACAAAGAAGATGGAAAATGTTCACATGAAAATCTGTGTAGATAAGCCCGCAAAAATGCGCATTTGGTAAGAATGTAGGATATGGTCCCTTTAAAATACAAACAATGTGATATAAATAGGACTTTCAGTTTTTTTTATTTGTGGTTTGATATAAAAAAATACAATGTAACATTTATAACCTAACTTTCTCATACATACAGTAGTATATATCAGGTACAATGTACATTGTATCTGTGCTCATTGTGAATTTTATTAGCTTCAGGAGCCCTTTGCTGTTCTACAGATACAGACGGGTGGATCATTCTCAGCACTGCAGTGACACTGACGTGGTGCTGGTGTGTTAGTGTGTGTTGTGCTGGTGTGAGTGGATCAGACACAGCAGTGCCGCTGGAGCTTTTAAACATCTCAGTGGTGCTGCTGGACTGAGAATAGTCCACCAATCAAATAATACCTGCGCTGTGGTGGTCCTGTAGGGGTCCTTACCATTGCAGAACAGGGTGAAAGGGACTTAACAACGTATGCAGAGAATCAGATGTACTATAGTCTGTAATTGTAGAACTACAAGATGATCTCCTGTAATGTTACATTTTTAGAGATATAAGTGTTTGGTTCTGACAGTGAGGATATGCTATAGCAGTGTGTGGAACTCCATAGATTCCTGCACAAATGAGTTTTCTACTCAAGCACCCTTGATTCAATTCATCAGCTACTTGCCAATGGGGCAAATATTATTACATTAACAGCACTACGTTGATATGCATGATATTACAGGAGTAGAAAGTGGGCACAGTGTATTTGAGTAAACTGTAGCGATGTGCTTTCATAAGAGCCATTTACCAGTTCTTATGTGGTATATTAAAGAGGTAAAGAACCAGAACAGAGGAAAGTATTTGTACTGAGCAGTCACCACTTTGTTGCCAACAGAGAAAGAAAGCACATTCTCTAAACAGGACAGAGATACAGAGCAATCATTCTTTCTTTTCTCTCCCTCCCCTTCTCTTCCTCGTTCTGGCTCTGACGGTGGGGATGGAAGTGCCTGAGACAGATGTCTGCTGCCGCTTGTCTCCAAGCTCAACGAGCTGCTGAGCTCGGCAAACTCTAATTAAGATCAATATTTCAATTTTTAGTAAAAGCGCATGCGAAAGAGAGGGAGAGAGAAGAGAAGTGTGTGTGGAGGGGGGGAGAAGGCATCTATTCCTCTTTTCTTCTTTGAACAATCTGACTTGAATGGAAAAAAGGGAAAGAAGGAAAGGTCAAATGTAATTTTTCTCCACCTCGATAGATTGCAGAGACATAAAAAAGACAAACTTATTACAACTCAGCAAAGAATCTGCCCCATCAATAAAGATCATACTTTCTCTGCAAGTAGTTATTCATTAGTCTTGTGCTCTTCTCTTTTTTCCTTTTTCTTCTCCCCTCATTCGTTCCCTTTTCTACTTCTTTCCTCCTCTGTTTCTTTGATCTTATTTGCTTTTATTTTCTATTATGAAAACTGCGTTTTTTCAGTTTTCACGTTTTTTGTTCTTACTTTTTAGACTTATGTACACTGTGTGCCCAGAACGATCCAGACACCTCTACTAATTGGAGGATCCAGCTAATTTGGCGTGCACCCATTTCTGATATAACTGTTTAACACATACAGCTTGCATAATCTCCATAGAAAAGCAATTACAATAGAATAAGATGTAGTGCATTATGCCAAGCGTCAACTAGAGGGGTATAAAGCCCCCCCTAGCTTTGGGCTGAGGAGCAGTGGAGCTGCCTTCTCTAAAGTGATGAGGCTCTATCCAGTTGAAACACTGCCCAGGCTTTCAAATGACTTGGAGTAGCATTTGTGATCCAGAGGTAATAATCCAGCATCAGTACCTGGCCTCACCAATGCTCTTGCAACCTGAATGTAATCAAATTCTCACAGCAATGTTCTAACATCTAGTGTAAAGACTTCTCAGAAGAGTAAAGGCCGAAGGGGCAAACTTCATATTAGTACCCCTGAATTTTGGAAGCATGTTGGAATAGCAGGCGTCTGTTGTCTTTTGAGCATATAATGTACACTCATCATCAAAAGTATAGTTGCACCCAGAATGAAGTGTCAGATTGCAATGCTATTCAGAAGGAAGATAAAGGTAACCAGGAACAATAAATGATGATAAATTTAGAGTGATACTGGAAATATTTATTGAGCTACACATACAGAAGTGGTCTCTCTGAGTATGGTGTTGGGCCACCATATTTGCTAACACAACATGCCAAGCTGCATGTGATAATCCATCCCATGCAGCTTGAATATTCTCACACAGTAGGGGTAGGGGTAAGGGTGAAGTGACAGCACACACAGACTCGTTTGTCATCTCCAACAAGATAAAAGCGGGACTCGTGACTGAAGATAACCGGATATCATTCTGAGTCACTCCATGACAGTCTGGCATGACACCATCACAGTTTTTGACGACATTTATGTTGTGTTACGGGCAACGGTCTGCGTGCATGTAGTCCTGCATTGTGCAGTCTTCTTCCGATGGTACTGGCACTAACGGGATGACTCATGGAGGGCACTGCTGTTCACTGAATGTCCGCCATTGTGACTGTTGGGTCAGTCAGGTACAGCGATAAGCTTACATCACAGGTGCAGACGAGCATGAAACTTGAATCATTTGCAGGTCTCACAATGTCAACCCTACCCACCAAGTTTCTTTCCTGTTGGCTGATTCCTTCTAGGTGCAATTATTCTTTTGATGATGGGTGTATGTACAGCATTTATTTAGTTTTTGTGATTTCTTATATTTTGTATTTTGTATAACTTGCACTTTAGTCTACCTCTTGCTCTGTATCTGTTTACTGTATATTCTGCTGTAACAATGCAAATTTCCCCATGTGGGATTATAAAAGGCTATCTTATCTTATTTTGCAAAAGTCAGAAACTACCCTTCTTTTTATTTAATTTCCGGTCAAAACAGCTATTACATACAACCTTCATGTCTGAGGAGAAATAATCCACTTACATAAAGAAGGGGAAATCATTAAAAAATGATTAAAACATTTAGAGAAAATGAGACTCCTGACAACTGTGCAAAACCTGGTAGGCCCACCAAAACTGTCACCATCTGATGAACAGTACTTAAAGAAAAGAAAATACGAAAATGTTCTAGATCCTAACTGCTGATGAAGCTGCTGATGTCCTCAGAACAATGGACGGACCACCCCAGAGTCCAGACCCTAACATGCCTGTTACATGGGTTACTTGAATTGTGAGAAGCAGAAAACGCAACCAATTTCTGACTGAACTTGAAGGTGTGAAAAAATATCCTTGCAGGTTTCTTTACAATCGAAAGTCTCTCAAAAAGAATGGAAACTGTGATAAAGGCAAAGTTTGGACACACTACTAATTATTTGATATTATATTATACTTTTATATTTACTATACTAGTTGAGGCTTTGGTGTAATTCCTTGTATATATTTGCTTTATACGGTTTTCCTGATGCTGAGAAAGGAAGAATATGTGCTTAATGGCCATTTAGATTGAATATGAAACCTGTATCTCCAATATCTCCAAGATCTGCAATCTTTAAACAGTACTATACCTATCTGTCATTTCTTGGTCTTCACTAGTTTCACAGCTCACAATTTCTTCTGATTTTCTGTCAGTATTTCTCTCTGTTTAATGCACAATACTGTACAACTTCTGCACAACTCTCTTGTTTCCTCTATATTGCAGTGCAAATATTTGCCTCATATTTGTACGCACTTTTTTGCTGTGAAGTTCAAATAAGTTGTTAATGTGTGCATGCACAATTACTGCTGAATCTCTGAACTGGCATTTAAGCTTTGGAGCCCTACGAACGCTTGCTTTTCCAAACCTGTCTTTGATAACCCCCAGCACCTCACCGCACATCTCTCTCTTTGGTCAAAAGGGGGTTAACTGGACTAAATCCGCCACAGTGATTTCCTCCCTAATGGCCGGCCCAGCCCCCCCACCAACAGCCCTTCTCTCTTTCACGCTATCACTCTCTTTTTCTCCACCTTGGATTCGTGCTGATGTCCATTTTGCTTAAATCGCGAGAACTGCACCAGCAGCTAACTCCCAATATGCAAAGGCACAATGAAAGCCCTGACTTCCAAATTTATGTCTTGAGCTCTCGGCCTCGTCCACACCCACCAAGCCTACGCTCCCTGAATGGACCACAGCAGATCTTCTTAAATGTGGCATTTTTAAAGCGGACTGCTTAGCTTGGACTTTGGGGTCCACTCTTGCTTATTTGATAAAACCCCCTATAATGACTTAGCACACCTCAAATACCTTGATATGATTTGTCCCTTCATCTCCCATATTTTTTTTCTCTCCCTTTTTCTTCCTCCGTAGGCAGATTTGAGTCTTGAGAGTGTCTGTATTTCACTGTTGCGAGCTTGGGTAGGATATCTTACTCTGCCATGTCAGGTTAGGTCTCAAGCCCTCAGTTCTTTCAGGCCCCCTGCCGCTCCCCAGTTTACTTGTGGCTAGCATCAGTTACATTATGCAACCGTTCATGGTCAGCTGGTATTTAAGCTTTGATAATACCTTGTAATGGCTTGCAGAAAAAAGTATCTGATAGCAATAGCAAAATTAGGACTGGCCTGTCTATTTTACAAAGGCTCTCAAAATGGAACCAGTGTAATTTATCAGTGGTGTGTTTCCCAGCTCACAGCTTTGTATTTTCCCAGCACTTAGTTTGCATTAATACCTAAGCCAAGACTTAGTCATGCCCTTTAAGTGAACAGGTAAAATTACATTTCTCAGTTTTGGCTTAATTTAATTTGGTATCTTATAAATCTGGAGTTGGGAACCTCTGGCCTACCCTGGCCATGTCTCAGTTCAACTCCATTTTCGGCACATACAGGCCTAGTGCAAAGGTGAACGACCTGATCATGACCTGAACTAGACTTACTGGAACTTTCAGCTCTGCTGGAAGGCATGTGACACATTTACTAAATCTAAATATTTGAATAGAACTTTCTTTCTTATTAGCTTTTCTTGATTTTGCCTGATGTGTTGGGCATGGCGCACAGGCATAACTACAGAGGGGGCAATCACACTGTGGCCTATAGCTCAAAGCCTTTGTTGCACCCCTCATATAGATAATAACACAACTGTACACATATGACTCACAAACAGATTTAATTTCTTAATAACAGACCTCACCAATAACCTTCTGTCATTGCTACACAGACACGCCTGGCATTTATTTATCTCCCTGTTATTCATAATATATCTTGTTCTTGATACCCGTTTTCAAACTGATCTTTCACAGTCTGCAACATTTCATATTCTGTATTTGTGATCCTGCATATTTATTGTTCATCATCTTAAAAGTAAGCATTTGGGTTAAGGTTAGATGCTAGTGGGTAGACTGACATGCCTTTAGAGCATCACTTGTATGAGAACTAACAAATTTGAATAAATAAGCACAAAGGCGGGCAGGAAGTGATGCAGCTTATGTTTCACATTGAGTAGCAGCAGTAAGCTAACTGACAGGCAAACGTATGGCCAATAACTAACAAATGATTGCCAGCATATTATGCTGCATTTAACATTCAACATTTAAAAAACACCAACATTTTGAATATAAGAATGCACATTAAACCATCTGAGCACGTCTGCCCCTTATGTCTTTCTGATGTTGCTTTGTTGTTTTACATTTAGTGTTTCTTATAGGGTTATGTCTCAAACTATCCCTTATTCACTATATAGTGTGCTATTTTGGTAATGTGCCATTTCATAGTGGAGTCCATCAGTATAGATAAGAATATCCACTAATACAATACCATAACGCACCTGAAAAGGTACAATGAAAGTGTCTTAGTGGACATAGAATACTAATACCACACTGTGTCGTATGTGATTACTACTACCCAGCAATGACTAAGCCTGTGTAAACATAGTGTATGGTCCTCATCTGGTTCAATCATACATCCTGCTGTGTGTAATAGTGTCCTACATAGATTTCCCAGTATACGAATAGTCATTAAGGTGCTTTTCAAACTTGGCATTTTAAGTTATCCTCCATATCTTTGGTGACCAAGCATTCTCCGGATTTGCTCATCCCCTCTGGAACTCTCTACCCACGTTTTCTAATCCTCCTCCCGCATTCAAATCTAACCTATTTTTCTCTCTCACCTATAACCTTCCCCAGACCTAACCAACTCTTCCATCCAAGCTTTCTCTGTGTAGGTTTTATTTGTTGTGTTGTGCTTAACTGTCTGGTTCTTTCAGTGTACTGATTTAGCTAGAAATGTCTTTGGGTTCCTGAAAAGCACAATTTTTAGTATCCGGTTATTAGCTAATATTAAAAATAGTTACTAGTTAATCATCCATCTTAAAACCTCCCACAAAATCACATAAAGTCATATGTGGGTTCATTTAGTAATATCTCAAAGGGATTCTTCTACACAGTGTATGTCTCAAAGAGATTCTACTACTGGTTGTGTCTCACATCAACCCCTACAATCTTGAAAATAAAGGTTCTAGGGAACAGAATTTGTTATAATTGTTATAAACCATTTACACTGGGCTGTAGAACATGTCTTAAACTTTTAAATGGTTCTTCGCACTCACACATTTTGTTTATTTAGAGAATCATCCATTTAACATGTCTTCAGGGAACCACTTCAAAGCATGATTTTTGTAAAGGTGGAGATTTATAGTACATCACTGGAATGTCTTGTATTAAGGAATACAAGAGGGTGGCCTGGATAGGCCATAGAGGGAGGTGAGGGTCTACGGGAACATTGAGGCTTCCAACTTAAGCTGTTTTTAAAATGTTGGTAGCACTTTACATGAAGTGTTGAGTAACGAACATGAAGTAATGCATTAGTTAACATGAGGTAATGCATTAGGAATGGTTTACTAATGTTTAGTGAACATGTAATAACTGTTATATGCTTACTTAATGTGTAAACATAGTTGTTACATGATTACTTAACATTAGCTAAGTCTTGTAACCATTGTTAATGTGTTACTTCATGGTAACTATTGGATTACTGCATGTTAGTTTCTCAATACTTAATGTAAAGTGTTGCCAAAATGTTTGACATGTTAATGATGCAGTTGGCTGCAGTGGCTGGTAATTTGGCTACCGAATTAATGAAATATTTTGTTGTTGGTTAGTTTGATTTGAAGTATGTTCTAGGACACACTAGCTGTGTCAGTTACGGCCTGTTCCCAAGTCCACACTTGTGGTTTGCAGGTTTTGCTTCAACATTAAGCCTATTAGCGAGAAGATATGTATGGCAGTGTTTGATTTTTCTATACCATTTTCAAACACCATTAATGTGTTGAACTGTGGTTTAGCTCAGCTCAGCTCAGCTTAGATGCTGGGCTCAGGGAAGGATGCATTTAGCATGCAGTAGTCTTGATCGGTGTCTTTTTGCACATATAACAACTACACTTTTACATGTTAAATAAACATATAGCAGTTCTCACATGTTAGCATTAGTTAACCATTGTAAATGTATTACTTCATGTTAACTAACTATTTAATGTAAAGTGTTCCTGGTAAATGAGACATATTTGGACACTGAACCAGAAGCTACATGACATTGTGAACGGTGGTGCAGGCCTATTGGGCAGGGTTTGTCCCTATGTAATGAGCTGCATTGTGAGATGTCGTTAGGGGAGGAGCCTTCCAGGCCTTTAGGGTCATTCTAAACTGAATTAGTTTAGGAGACGCCAGAAGGGGGTCGATTTGAAGTTCAGATACTGTACACTCAAACGCTCTGATTTAAACATGTTATAACTCATATTCTCCTGTAATGCATGTGAACAGCGAGCCAGCCGTGCTGGAGCAGATCTTCACCGCTCTTCACCCCCCGGGGTGCTGAGGGGGGCTTTAATTATTTGTGGGTCCGCGCGGATGAGTCGTGAGGCGATTAGGGGTTAATTGTGAATGAAATCCGGCTCTTCCCGTCCTAATGAAGCCATCCGCTCCCAGTGCTCTTTTAGTATTATTTTATTTTCTCTCTGCTTCCGGTGGAATTGAGGATTGATTTTATCGCCAGATGTAACGGCGTAACGGGTGAGAAGTGAAAAGGGCACTGCAGGAATCAGCATGCCATCAATACTGGGATTGTTCTTAACCTCCCTGCTCTTCGCGGAAGGATATGCCATTAAACACATACGTCTTATTTATAATAAATTACAGCGGAAAAGCGCTCTATTTCCTATCAATTTACTAGAACACTTTCGCGAGGGGGGCTTATGGACCACGTGTTTTCGTCTTTAAGTGCCCTAAAAATGCATGCCTTAGGACTATTCCTATGGTATAGCGTCCAGTAGAGATAGTGTCCTGTTAATCATATGTTAGGCAGGAAGGTAGCCTACTTGTATTTACTTGACTCCCTGTTTTATGCGCACCCTTTATGAAGACGTGCTCGTGCTCGAATCAACATTCCACTATCACTTCGCTATAATGCAGCAATGCACGTTGCATTTGCATTATCTGTTCATTTTGATCATCTTCTTTATAACATAGCATATCTTACATCCTCCTTTCTGTTACTGTGTATTAAAATGTCATAATGCATCAGGTACTGATCATCTTCATAATACAGCATATCTTACATCCTCCTTTCTGTCACTGTCTATTAAAATATCATAATGCATCAGGTAACAGTGGACACTTTCAGAAATGCTTCCAGTTTGGGTTGTTCAGCTTGTTGCACAATCTATGAAATCATGTACTGGCTAATGACAATTACATTACAGAAGTAATTTAGACTAAAGGAATGAACGCACGGTTATCCCAGGTCTGTGACCTGCCTATTATTAAACGCATTAAACGGATTCTCTTAACACTGGGATCCCCCTGATTCTCATCACCAAGCACTGTCAAGTCACAGGTCATAACGTGAAATAACAATTCCAGATAAACATGAAAGAACAGAGTCACTAAAATAGAAGTTCCAAGTAAACCTCTATTTCCTCTCTGCTTTTAGCGGAACTTCGTCGTTTATTGCTTTATGGAATTGCCACTAGGGGGCGAGACTGGGCTGCTACGCACTCCCGCTGTCATTTTTCCTCCACCTGCATTCCGACAAAGCCGCGCCTCCTGCGCTGGGATTGGCTAAGTCGTTCATGCTCACAAGAAGTCCTCCGGTATGTGAGTTAGAAGTATTAGCCAGTTGTAGTGCAGAAGGCGGGGCATTGTCTGAATACGGGCGGGGAAAAAAGGGAATACGGAAAAACCGCGCCAAAACAGCTGCCGCGCGCTCGACCCGGTTCGCCCTATAGCGGGAGGAATATGCAAATTAGCGCCTGTCGGCTCCTCCTATTGGTCCACCGTGAACTCTGAGTGTATAAATGGAACCGAGGGCTGCCTTTTCTCGCCAGTACCTCAGTGGACAGAGTAGCGGTGGGATACACAGCAAAAGTCCTGAGAGAGAAAGAAAAGAGAAAAGTGAAGAAAGGTGTTTACAAGGATTTACAGTTTTGTACCCACCAAAACAAAAAAAGTGAAACAAAGACAAGCGAAGAGAAGATACGAAAAGGCACGCAGGTACCGCGGGATATCTGCTGACTTTGTTACTGGGGTGTCCCATCGCTGGAGCCTAACTGTGATTATTTGTTGTTTGTTTGTCTTCTTGCTATGTTTCTCCGTGACTTTCTGAAGTGTCTAATCATTCCACCGGACTCAAGTGGTAAAGACTGACTGAAGTCTGATTTCCAGTCAAGTTGAGGGAAGAAAACTTTCTGGCCCTCATGTCCCAATGAAACTACACATCCGTCGCTCCCAGGTTTTCTGCATGGACTAAACCATTTCGACAACGAAACCAGGATAACAAGAGTCAAGAACACTCCTTTTCTGGCGTATAAGTACCCTTTTTTTTCACGCCGAGGACCGTTAATCCAGAAGGCCGGTAACGGGACTGAGGGTGAATCGAGGACAAGACAGGTCGGTGCTTCTGAAGTTTCAGGTTTCCGGTGATATTAAAGGAGAACTTAGCGAGCAGAAGGAGTTGCCAGGTGGACAGTACACCCCCACCCCACTCTTCACTTACACACCACCAGCAGCACCTCCACTCTAAATAGAAGCTGTTTTCAGGACTAGTCTGTGTTGGTGCACATGTGCTAAACCGTTCCCACACGAAAATACACCATTGCCACCCTGCTCAGAGAAGGACTGCAATCTCGGTGCAACGCCACCGGCACCAGCAGCACCCTCCCTCCCCCTTCGCTTCCGAGGGCACGCGCCATCGCATGGACTGCTGCTGACGCTGACATGGCCGCGGACCTCGCCATGAGCGCCGGCGAGCTGCCCAACAGCCCTCTGGCCATTGAGTACGTGAACGACTTCGACCTAATGAAGTTTGAGGTGAAGAAGGAGCCGCCCGAATCCGAGCGCTACTGCCACCGCCTGCCGCCAGGCTCGCTCTCCTCCACGCCCATCAGCACGCCGTGCTCCTCCGTGCCTTCGTCGCCCAGCTTCTGCGCCCCGAGCCCGGGCGCCCAGCCAGGCCACAACCTCGCCAACGGCGTCGCCAACAACAGCAACGGCACCAACGGTGCAGCCAACGGTTCCAACGGCAGCAGCAACGTCCAGGGCGGAGCTGGCAAGGCGGCGCAGCTGGAAGACCTCTACTGGATCCCCAACTACCAGCACCACGTGAGCCCGGAGGCCCTGAACCTGACCCCGGAAGACGCCGTGGAGGCGCTCATCGGTAACGCGCACCACCATCACCACCACCACCACGCGCACCAGGGGTACGAGGGTGCGAGCTTCCGCGCGCAGCAGTACGTGGGCGAGGACCTCAGCACGGCCACGAGCCACCACCACGGCCACCACCACCACCATCACCACCACGGGCACCACCACCATGCGCACGCGCGCCTGGAGGACCGCTTCTCGGACGAGCAGCTCGTGAGCATGACGGTGCGCGAGCTGAACCGGCAGCTGCGCGGCTTCAGCAAGGAGGAGGTGATCCGGCTCAAGCAGAAGCGGCGCACGCTGAAGAACCGCGGCTACGCGCAGTCGTGCCGCTACAAGCGCGTGCAGCAGCGGCACATGCTCGAGACGGAGAAGTGCACGCTGCAGAACCAGGTGGAGCAGCTCAAGCAGGACGTGGCGCGGCTCGCCAAGGAGCGAGACCTCTACAAGGAGAAGTACGAGAAGCTCGCGAGCCGGAGCTTCGGCGGCGGAGGCGCCAACGGGGGAGCAGGCGGCGGCGGCAACCGGGACCCGTCCACTGGCAATCACGGCAAAGCTTCGTCTGCGGAGTTCTTCATGTGAGAATGCTTTGTGTCTTAGACTCTTTTCCTCTTCCTCCTCCACAACAACAACTACTTCATCACCATCATCTTCATCATCATCATTAGGTTTTTTTAACTTCCGTTTTTATCCCTCTCAGAGTGAACTTTCATTCACAGTCGGCGCTGTTGTGGTCAAACAGATTCAGACATTTTAGCAATGAGACGCGCGCGCACGAGTCTGGCTGCGCGCGCGGACTATGTAGACTATTAGACTATCATAGACTGCTTCAGAAGTCTTAACATAGGTAACCTAGTGCGCTCCTAGAGAAGCTGTGAACTTCAACTTGGGATCACTGTCAGTCACCTCCCCGATCAGACATCACCAATCAAATCACCTGCAATCGAACAGCTTCAATCGAAACAGTCTATAGTACTTTCAGCATTAACCTAGGCCTGTTCTTTCTTCTTCATTCAGTTTCATTTATTTTTATCAGTTCAATCAGTACATTACATCAGTGTACTGATTTTCTCCTTCTGTTTTTAACAATAGTAAAGTCTTACAAAGTCATCCGAACCCACTTCGTGTTAAGACTGTACTGTCATTTTAACTCCACTCAGTTTCAATTGTACTCATCTTATAACGGACAGACACGAGTCTTAAAGTCGTGGGAAACTCCAGTTTTATTACTATTATTATTATTATTATTATTATTATTTATTTCCATCCTGATCGGACAAAACAGCGAACGAGCGAAAAAGGGAAATAGCAATACGTGGTCGTCTTTCTACACCTCCTCTTTGGACAATGTGTGTGTGTATATGTGCGTGTGTGTGTGAGAGAGAGTGAGAGTGTGTGACACTCCAGAGCGCCTCGTGAACTTCAGCATTGCGCCCTCGACCTTGCATGCGGGACATGTACGGTGCTTCAGCCCCCGCCCCCCACCCCTCTCATTACACACCTGGATGAAAAGCATGGCCCTTAAATACCTCCTCAGACCTTCAGCATCCTCCTCCGCCTCCTCCTCCTCTCCCTCCTGCTGTAGTGAAAAATAACCGTGTGTAACCTCTTCAACTGCAACAGAGCAAGAGGTTCAGGACAGAAGCCCATCTTTACCTGGAGGTTTTGTGGTTTTTCTTTTTCATAAGGGTTTGTTTGTTTTTCTAACTATCAAACCGACAAAATAAGGACACACGAACGAACTGAGCCAGATTTGATTTATTTATTCTCACATGTAAATATGTAGAGATGAGTTTAGTGTGTTCATTTACATGACTCCTTTTTTTCCAAGTCTCCCCTCTCTCTTTCTCTATCTCTCTATCTCTTTCTTTTTCCTTTGTTTGCTTGTTTATTTAAAACGTCTTAATGCAATGTTTGTATGTAAGAGCATGCAAATGGTCAACGATATTCTCTTCCTATCCATAAATGTACAATATAAAAGAGAAGCCTACTGCACTATGGCGAGAAGAACTGGTGGGGAAAAATAAGCCCAAATTGATTTGTATTGGATGAATGGTACATAAGCTACTTCATCTAGGACAAGGTCTCTTCAGTCGCTGCTATATTCTATGCATCTAATTACTCAAAAGCAATTAACGAGCTCAGAATATGTGAAGTTTTTTTATGCTTAAATCGAATACCAAACGAATAGAGGGTCTCCTTTATTTGGGGGGTGGTGGGATTAATGTTAGACCCTAAAAAGCTCCAGCATCTCTAACATTGTAATGGTTTCCCAGCACAGCCATGCTGGGCATCACCTGAGACCTGTCCAGCTAATTGAAAGCAGTGTGTGACAGCTGAATGGGGAGAAGAAATGAATCTGAGCAGGACTAAACTGTGCTCTGTGCTGGTGGACTGTAGTCCTGCAGTCTTGTCGAACTGAGTGTAAACTGAGCATACCTGCAGCTGTCATTAACTCCCTTGCTAATTATATGAATCACGTTCATTAATTGCATTGCAGTCAGGTGAGGACAACGTAGCTGGAGCTTCAATCATAGTTCAGCTCAGCTCATTGGACCGGTGTTCAGTTCATTTGAAGGAGAATGTGCAATAGAAATGACCCCATCAAGTCTCAGTAGCTTACGGAGGACCCAGTGCTCTACCCCAGCCCTCCAGCTGACATTCAGTGGCCAGATGTTTTTTGCCAAATAAGCGCCACAAAACGAGTTTCCTAAGCGGGCTCTCCTCGAGCGAAGCTCCGCTTTATTTGGGTTACAGTGGGAATACTGGTCAGCGGAGGCCAAACAAAGTTTCTCACTGAGCGCTTAGGCAGTGGCTCTGCGATTCAGTCACATTTAAAGGGAGCTCCTGAGAGAGACATGTGCTGGATGTGTACAAATACTGTATATAGGATTTCTATATATTTATTCGAGAAACATTTAATGTCCATAACGTGTCGATACGTCTAAGCGGAAATGTTTCTGACTGGAATGTTGTTCAGACTCTTGTTTTCATAATGTTTAATAAAAAGTTCTGGCAAACGAGGCTTCGCTCTCTTCCTATGTCCCTGCACGCAGACTGGAGTTCTTCAGTTCAGTCACTTTATCATTCCGCTACTGGAGGCGCGAATACCGTAAACATGAGCGTCCAGTTAACAGCAAAATCAGTCTAACATAATGAATCAATCAGCAGAAGTATTAATGAACACGGATAAACACGGTGAATGTGATTACTGTTAGGTTGCTAGGTTTAATTCATCATGTATAACGTTTTATTAATATAGCATTTAAATAATAATAATAATAATAATAATAATAATAATAATAATAATAATATCAGGTTAATGCGTCCTCAAATTGTTTAAACATGCCCAATAATGTCGCTCGTTTTTCACTCAATTATTAGAATTATATGAATTAAACGTAATAATTTTATAGAAACTTATGGTTTAAGAAATACATTGAAATTGAAACGTATATGCAAGTAAATATTAGACTGTATTAAACTGTGATAATAACTTTCTACATTATACTGTAATAATGATTGTAAAAGACTCTATGAAGTCCATATAATTTTTATATCATAATAATAATAATAATAATAATAATAATAATA
>CM067476.1:22039916-22129542 GCA_034552555.1 Semaprochilodus insignis | reverse complement strand
GAGTCAGAACGGCCTGTATGTGGCATCACTCCAGTCGTCCACCTGATTCACATACAATACAGTGTGTTTACAGTGATAATATTCAACACCTGTATTACTTCTGCTGTACTCTGCCTTTACTTCTGTTTGCTGTGTATGCTCATGCATGTTGAAGATGGATAAGAGTGAAAGTAATCCTAAACACACTGAGTGATGTTGAGGTCTGGACTGTGGCGGCCACTCCATTCTTTCTTCATTCTTTTTTGTCCATTTTATTTTCTCAGTAACAGCTTCTTGACAGCTAAGCATTCTGTCAGACCCACAGTACTGAGGTGCCTTCTCACAGTGGAGAGATGGACAGAAACATCTGTGGATGTGTTCAGTTTCGAAGCAAGAGTGCAGTTAGATTGTCTCCTCTCTTGAGGAGACTGAAAGCTTTAAGTACCATTCAGTGGTCTTGTGTGGTTGTTGGGAATTCCTGCTTTTCAGTGATTCCTTTGACTTCAGGTTATTTTCTATCTAAACTCCTGAGAAACAGCACCTGCAAAAGGAGTAACTTGTATTCAATAGGCACTTTCACAGAACATTAAAAAAATGAAAAGTGGGTCTGATTTTCTGACTGATAGTACTGTAAGGAGACAGACAGACAGACTGACAGACAGATGGCTAGACAGGCGGACAGACAGACAGACAGATAAGATGGTTAAAAAACTGTGAATTAGATTAAATTAAATACTAAACAAACTCAAACAGAAATGACATTGCAGTGATATATATATCATATCATAGGTCGTCCACAAACGCAGTTTAAGTGAAGTCTAATGGTGGTTTCAAAATTTGAACACTCATTCTTCGTTAGCCTGCCTGTATGTGGGCCTACACTTCAATTCCTCACTCTCATAACTACATAAACTACACATTAGGTTCATATGAGTTACTACGTAATTCAGTGCCTTATAAGATGATTAACTGAATAATAGGCCTGCATGGTCAAACGGGTTAAGTGTCCTAATGGGTTTGCATTTTCCCTGAACATAGTATGCTGTGTGATCTTCAGTTGCAGTGGCAGTCCAAGGTGCACTTGGAGAGCAGGCTGAGAGAAAAGAGAGGAAGAGAGTGGGATGGAAAACAAGAGAGCGAGAGGAAGAGCCTGTGTGCTCTTTGGCGTCTGAGCCGCACTGCTGATGAGATTCCCCTGTAGTCAGCGTCTCTACGGCTCAGTTTACTGGAGAGGCAGACACACACACACACACACACACACACACTCACACAGCCATACAATGCACAACATACACACACAGACACACACACACAGCCATACACACAATGCACAATATATATATATATATATACATGCACACACACCATCACACACACACACACACAGAGAGAGACAATGCACAATATATATACACGTACACACACACACACACAGTCACACAGTCACACACAAACAGCCATACACCCAATGCACAATATATATATATATATATACATTTATGTACATTTATGTAAAACAAGACAGAAATGTTCAGAGTAGTACTGATAGGAACCAGACATCTGAAGTGTTTCATGCCTCTAATCAGCACCACTGTAAAGAAATCTAGTCTAGTTTCTAGAGCATCATTTCACTCTGAATGACCTTGTTTACATCTGAATGATTGGCCTATGTAGAAACGGTAAAAGAATGGCTGAGGCTGTGAATTACAGTGCTGCCCTGGTTAAGGTCAATCATAATAAAGTATAAGTGATTGTAATGAAACAATAACATCATCTTTATCTCTAAAGGCAAGTAATTATGGGGGCAGTAGTTACATTGATCAGTGAAGGTGTGCATTGTTTAGTCCTAGTAGACTGTTATTCTTATGGGGCTTATGGGGTTATATTTACAGTACAATACACGGTCAGCTTGTGTGCTTTGCCACTGCATTCACACACACCTGGATAGCAGACGCGCGCGCTCCGGTGGCCAAACGCCCCCTAAACTCACGGACACTTTGATGAATCGCCTATGAAGCTCTATTAACGTTCAGGAGCGGCTCATAATGATGCAGGCTGCTTTCAGGATTGAAGAAGTGACCCAGACCCCCCACCACCATCTCCCCAGCCCCCAACACGCTCTGCGCGGCTTAAAAAAAGGCAATTTCCCGCTGGTGCGCACAGCCGCCTGTCACCGACGCACGCGCGCGCTCTGCTGAATAGACAAAGCGCAAACATGCAGTCGCAAGGGGGAAGGGTACGGAATCTGCAACACCAGCGATTTTTTTGTTGTTGTTTTCGTTTATTGTTCAAGCGAGACCTAAAATAAACAAATAAATAAACAAACAGACGAACAAACGGGCCACTAATGCGCAATGGGAGCTGATTATAATCTTATTGAGGTGCTTTAGCAGTACCAATTAGAGTTTGGAAAAGGGCTCCTGTCAGTCAGATGTCACCTGGACAGCACGTCATTATCCAGCAAAGTAGAGCGTTGGTTTGTGGGTAACCAGCTTTGGAGGGAAAAGGCTACAATTACGCTTGCAGAGCCTTGCACTGAACAAGCAGAGTTTTTCCCCCCTCTAAGACTGTTTAACTGCTCTGGTAAGACTGCATAACCTGCAGGCAGACAGTTGGCAGCAATGGGTCTGTTGTCATAAGCCTGGAAAAATCAACCACTGTAAACAATGTAAGTGCTGTTAAAAGTCTATGCATTAATCATCTTTGTGGCCTATGACTTTAGCGTTCAATGCAACTACTCACTGAAGGGATTCTTTCCGATATGCTTATATGTAGGCAGAGTAAAAGGCAAAGAAGCAGCTGATGAGTCCAGCTGCATTGTTTTTCCTTGTGGTTACTGAATAATTAGGATGTAATAAACCTGGGATCCTGCAGTGTTCACTTTACTGTTACCTGAACAGGGAACTCTTACTGGGATTCCTACCTTTTCCTTTTTTGCAAAGGGAAATGTGAGGGTAATGATTTGGACTCAGGGTTTGCTGCAGTGTATTAAGGAGCTGTGAGCACGAGTGCACTTTGCGGTCCTTCTTGTTTTTCAGGGGTGCTGACCTCCAGTAACCTCCAGAGGGAGGTCATGGTTTTGCTGACTCACTGGGATCACTTTGTTCCTTACACTACAGCTTTCGCTTCCTTTCTCTGCATGGCTGTAAGAGACTGCTGGTCAGCAACGAGACTCTCGTTGATATCCTGTGAGAAAAGCCATTTATGCCACATATAAGTCTTAACGTTCTCCAGGTAAATGTGTTAACTTACAAAGAGCTGCAAAAGTATACTTAGCATTATTTTCTAACATAACAAAGTTTTAAAATCACAATGAGCATAACGAATGGAGTGCAGAGGAGAATTTTCAAATATTCAAATATTTATATTAATATCAAAGTTTCTAGTGTGGGTCTGGGGATGTCCTCCTTCAGCTTTAATAGCAGCATTCCAGTTGACACAGACTCCATAACTTTGTGCAAAGGCTTCAAATGAGTAGATCAAATCCAAATGTCTAAACACGTTTCGACGGAAGATATAATTCTAAAAACCCTTGAAGTAACTTAGAAGTATTGCATAGTAGTGCATAGTCTTGAATATTTCTTCAGTCTAAAAAACGATGTACTTTATACACAGGTTTAAAAGAAAAAGAATGAAAATGAAAATGTCACTACACGAAAAAACTGTCTTGATGTAATACGTTGTATTCCAGTAAATTATGTACACATTCACATTTTCAGTCTCTTTTAGTCTTCGGTATGCATCAGTCTGTTACAGTGAGAGCGTTTATGTACAGATGCATGTATTTTGTAATACATGATGTTTTTTGGACAAGTGTATTTATTCAGCATTTTAAACTGTTCTCTAATGTCTACATAGAAGGTGCGTGTTTACATCCTATGGTTCAGCCCTCGAATGAAACACCCTGTTTTCCCTTTTTGGTGAGCTCATGAACAACTTGATGATCTCTGCTCTGATTGGCTGGTTTACAGCAACTATTTAGTTAGCTATGCTAACGTTAGTTACTTGGAGCTTGCTAGTAACTACTGTTATCTGTAGTACCTTCATGTGTACTACTTGACTTGACTTGCTCGGTCTCAGTGTTGACATCAAATGACAAGAAGTGGATAAAATCACAGCATGGCTGCTACTTACAGGTTGGGTTTGTAATGCTAATAATGTATTTAAAGGAGGAGACGGGGTGAGGCTCACGGTAGGTTATTTGCATGTACCTTATTTGGCTACGTACTGCCAATGTAATAGCAGTTTTCCATTCTATGGCCTTTAAAAAACAATCTCTTTATCTCTGTCTCTCTCTCTCTCTCTCTCTCTCTCTCTTTCTCTTTCTGTCTTTCTTTCTTTGTCTCTCTTTATGTTAGACTGTCCATCTTTTTGTCTCTCTCTCTCTCTCTCTCTCTCTCTCTTTCTCTATCTATATATCTATCTATCTGAGACAGACTGTGACTAGATCAGTTGTTGCCCTCATCCTGTTGATGTGGGACAGACGCCAGCATCATAAAAGCACTCAGAGAAGCTTTCAGTCAGTTACAGGAAAGAATACAGCAAGAAAGAATCGAACCCCCAACTACACCTTAACTCCAGGCAAGCTGGAAAACATCTGGATTTTCCATTCCTGTGTGTCCCCTTCATGTAAAAATGTGGTTGTGTTAGTGGTTTTACTGTAGTCTGTGTTTTAGGTGTGTTAGCGAGAGTTTGTGCAGTGCTCTGCTGGTAACGCATGCAGTGTTAGTTAAAGACTGTGTGAGTGCATCCAGCAGGGCAGTGCAGCTGCTCAACTCCATAATGAAAATAAAAGTAATGCAGTGGTTGAGTGGGAAGGAGTGTCCTCAGTGGCACAAGGGTCAATCGGCAATCAATTACTCCATTACTCCAGTGGACCTGGCCAACAGCCATCACACACACACACACACACACACCTTACCATCCACAAAGGCTTTGAGACACAGAATTACCACTTTTGATTTCCTAAAGATCCTTTCAGTGGGCGATTCTTTAAAGATGTCATTTTGTAAATAAGATGTGTGAGTAAAGAATTTTTTCAGAGTTTTAAAGAACATTCACATATGGTGAATGTCCTTTTTTAATACAGCCAATAAGAGCACTGTTCACCAATCCACAATACACAAATGCAAGTTAAGGCTTTTGGAAACCATGGACGCCGTGTCCCAAGGATTCAAAAGGAGAGAAACCATCTAGTTTGTTATCAGTACACAGTTCAAAAGCCTGCATCTCTGATGGTGTGGGGTTGCATTAGTGCCTATGGTGTGGGCTTACACATCTGGAAAGGCACTATCAATGCTGACCAGTATATAGAGGTTTTAGAACAACATTCTGTTGCTGTCCAAAGAAAAACAAGGATCTCCAAAATGGCAACTTTACAAGAGAGGGCAAAAACCTAATTTAACTTAATGTAAGTCAATGGAAGCAGACTGATTTTGGGTAATTTCTGTTGGTCCGTTCCTATCCTGAAACTTTCGCACCATGTAAACAGCAGCAGCTGTGATGCATAAAAGTAAAAATCGACAAAAATGGAGACATGCGTTTCATTGGACAGTGACAATATACTCCCATCCAGAACATGTCTTTTTCAGGGGAGGCCTTGCATATTTCAGCAAGACAATACTAAAACACATACCGCATCAATCACAATAGCATGGCTTTCTAGAAGAAGTGTCCAGGTGCTGAACTGGCCTGCCTACCTTTCACCAATAGAAAACATTTGGTGGATCATGAAACAAAAAAGACCCAGANGAAAACATTTGGTGCATCATGAAACAAAAAAGACCCAGAACTGCTGAGCAGCTAGCATCCTACATCAGAAAAGAATGGGACAACATTCTTCTCCCAAAACTCCAGCAATTGGTCTCCTTACATTCTCCTAGAGACCTTAGTTGAAAGAAAAATGCATCCAATACAATGGTAGACATGGCCCTGTCCCAACTTTTTTGAGATGCGTTGCTCAAGCTCTAAATGAGTTAATCATTTTCTTGAAATGGTAAAATGTCTCACTTTCGACATCTGATTTGTGGTATATGTTCAATTGTGAATACAATATGGGTCTATGAGATTTGCAAAACACTGCATTCTGTTTGTATTTACATGTACTTTCATTTTACATGTTTGGAATTGGGGTTGTAATAGATATACACTCAAGCCAGATCTAGCTCCTTTATGACTTGCCTGTCCAACTATTACAATACAGTACTGTGCAAAAGTCCAAAACTACCTATGTAATGTCTGTGTGTCTTGCTTGTGATGAACTGGCAACCTGTCCAGTGTGTAGGAACACCCCCACAACACAAGCAAATTGAATTAGATGCATTACATTAATGAATGATTGAACAGAGAAATTAAGCGGTACTTAAATCTTTCATTTTTGGGAGAGTGGATAAAATCAAGCTCTACACTTGCTTCAGATCCAGAAGTTCCACAAGTGTTTCTATTCATCCTTCCACTGTGAGAAGAGAACATAACACTAGAGGTCTGAAAGTATGTGTGGTCCATGTGTGTCTGCATGATTCAAATATTTAACTGTACTTGTATTTTTAAGGTCAAGGTGATTGAAATGCATGTGTACATGACTATTGACATGTATGTGTAGAGAGTGAAGAACCTGCCACATAATGTAAAGCTGGTATGCTAATTAAGGGGTCTTCTTGGAACTACATCCAACCTGTTAGCCATACTATTAAATGGTTCTTTGCTTGGATATACAGTAGTTATGTAGTAGTTATACAGTATATCTATAAAGACCGCCACTCATTTATTTCATTTCCAGTCCAATTGGCCAAGTACATTTTTTTCTCACTACCAGGAAAATCATCAGGAAACATATTTCAGAGAAAATTACACAGAAGCCTCAACAAATAAATATGATATTATTTTTCTGGTGTGTCATTTCCTTGTTGCCTTTATCACACCTTCTGTTCTCTTCAGTAGTCTTGCTTTCATTTTTCCAAAGAAATCTACAGGCAGATTTATCCACTAAGTTTTTGCTTCTCACAATCCAAATAATTTTTTATAAGCTTAAAATATTGAATCATTTTTTACAGTAATGAGTCGACTTTTGTTGAACATTCCATATGCTTTTCTTCTCTTTCTCCATGGGGTTGGGAACAGAGAGAGAAAGACAAGGCACACTGGAGGAGAGAGGCTGCACATGCACCTCCAGCCGAGCCCAGAAGCCTCATCATCAGTTGTGCCTGTCAGTAAATAGGCCAAGCTCAGTTTTTTCCCAGTGGACACACACCGGGGTGGGCTTGCACTCACCGTGCCAACAGTCGGGATAACCACTCATCCACCACTACTTCTGCCTCTCCACAGGCCTGCCTGGGAAACCAAGGCCTCCTCACCCAGTCTGTGTTTCACACTGCAGGCACAGCTGTCCATCAGGTGGTGCACTTCAGCAGTGAAGCCTTTCAGTGCCCACATTTTTCTTCCTGAATTTTGTTGTAGATTTCAGCTAGTGGACATGAATTGTTCTTTTCTCATTTTCAGCTTTCCATTTACTTCCTCTATCCCCTTAAACTCTATGCCTGTCATTTTTGTTCTTCTTTATACTTAGGAGCTGCTGTTATTTCTGGCAACAACAAAAGCATGGTGTAGTTTAATATTAATTACTTTGCGTAAGTGAAGACATTCTGTAAAGTGCAGATTCTCAACATCTAATCAATACCACATCTGTGTTTGTAAGTGGAATAGGAACACTTTATTATAAAATTTCCTTTTACAGGAAAGCAGAAAATATTCTGTGCATGTTTGCAATGTTTTTCTTGTTTATAGGCATAGTACATCAGAACTGCAAACTCAAACCATGTTGATACATTACACTGTGTAATTAACTATGTAATTAATCAGTAATCGCTACTACATACACTATGTACAGGTGTATGGGGGTTCTTCAAGGTTCTTCTGTACTAAAAGCGATAGTTATGTAGACCCATGACAAAACATTGGTCTTTTCCATAATGAACAGTCTGTTGCATGTTTATTTAAAGAACCTTAAGAAAAATGTTCTATGTAGCACCAAAACGTGTTCCACAGTATAAGTCAAATAACTTTCACTGGTACTACCAAGAACCCTGTTTTTGCTAAGAGTGTAGTTTATAAGAGTAAGAAACTGAAGCCTGAACTTGCCAACATGTTCCTCAAACTTAAGGGTTTAATTCTACTTTTCTTCTGAAATCCCTTTGTTCTGTTGTTCTTCTGATCAGGAGAAAAACAGAAAGAACATCCATAGCAACTGCAACTGGATGAGATCTCAAGCAGCCCATTTGTCTCTACAGTGTTCACTATGACAGGAATTGACCTGTACAAGGTAGCCCAGCACATGCATGCTTTTTCCAAATGGTGGTTAGATCTATTGAGGCGTGACATTCTGCCGCCCTGAGTGAACATGGTGACCGTGTGGTTTGAAGATTGAGTGAGTAGATCCCCTCCAGACAACAGGATGAAAGACCCCATGAGTCTAAACTGCCTTTTATCTACTATGACAGAATCATGGTGCTCTTCAGGGCAATCTGAGACTTACACGCCGTTTAGTGTGATTTACTAAAGTGAGTACCTGGACCTTCCCCACCACACACACACACTCCCTTCTTTCCTCTCTCTCTCTCTCTCTCTCTCTCTCTGTCTATCTCTGCTCTGTCTCTGCTCTCACTCTCTCTTCCTCACACACACTTACCTTTCTGCACCTCTTATTGCTGGCACCTGGCACACTCCACACTTGGCCCGAGAACAGAGTTCTGCTGCCAGTTTCACTCAGAAAGAGCAGCATATAGACAGAGTTAAAGGTAGAGAAGAAGAGGAAGGATAATCACAGCTGTAGTTAAGACATTTGTGCAGCAGCCTGGTATGTACAGAAGGATTAGATTTAAACAGAGAATCTTCAGTTATTTGAATGGTGGAGGAGATTATCCGTGACTTTGTTGAGCACATAGAATAGAATTACTGTCTTTGTACAAGCACAGAGAATCATTTTGGGACTCCATGAGGTTTATACATGTTCTGGGAAGAATAAGAACAAGTATAATAAAGCCGAAAACAACAACAAATAACAGAATAATGACTTAACACCTTTAACATATGTTTATTCATATATCTAAACTATCCACACCATCATTCAAAAGTTTGCAATCACAGTTTGAATGTTTAGAATCAGTGGTTTCAATAATAGCCAAATTAATTAAGGATAGATATTTAAACTGATTCTAATTATGGTAGTACTGAGCAACATCACACTCTCAAATAAATAGTAGGATGCTAAAGCTGTTCATAAATAAATAAATGTATCTAGAATTAACTGATCTGTATAATAACAACAAAAACTTTTGAACCACAGTGTATATAAACATGTGGTTGGTCACCATGGTTAGGGGACAGAAATACAGTGGTGAGAAAACAGCAAAATACTGCCAGTAGCACTAAATATTTGATAGTAATACAAGTTATCGACAGCATCTTAGCTGCAGCCACAGCAGCATGGCAAGTTATACCGCAATATGTTTTAAAGGCTTCCAGCTTCGATGTGCGATCATGCCAAACCTTCTAAATAGGTGTCTGGTTGTGTTTTGTGAAACTGAAGATGTACTGTACGCTGCAGTTTTCAAGGTAGTTTTCCTCTGTTTATGGTCAGCACTGACAGGCCAAATGGCTGATCTTGTGCTATAGTGCTGAGCTTTGTGATTTATACAAGTTGTGCCACACAAAGCCACCCCAAAGGGACATCTTTACCACACCCTGACATACCAGCACATGTCGTACATGTCACGTACTTGCTTAAGTAGGGATATGAACGCCATGCGTCTTTTTCAGCCTCCATGTCTTGTCCTGGTGTCTACTTGTTGGAGTCTATCAATGTCACCATGATCCACAAAACTCTCGCTTTCCATTGTCTGCTACATCAACATTCATGATGTGAGCACTCAAAACTTGGTCAACAGCACTTTACATCAAGGATGGAAATTTTGCAGACGGAATATATGTTGCATTTTTGTTCAGGCAACAAAGTCTATATATGCTGGCTCTACTTCATTTGATTGAATGAAAACGTGTGGCATAATTAACCATTTTTCACAGGAGCCATAAAATGCATAAAATAAATTTCTGTCTCTTTGTTTTAGAGCTATGGAGTATATTTTGACGTAAATGTGTATAATTTGCAAAACAGGAAGTGAACTGCTTTTTGGCCTTGGTAGGAGCGCTAACAGGTCAACCTTAATGAATGTAGGCCTATTGTTTATTGTGGCTTTTGTATATGGTTTTTGTAGATAGCAGGAAAGCTGCTGTTGTGCTATCCACAATATCCACAGGTTCCATTTCACCCCTCATTGCTTACAAGCAGCTCAACACAGACTGAGCCAGCAGTGTTCTATATAATCTGAAAACAGAGCCATGGAAAAAATATATATTTAATTATAATAATTAAGAATATCCAAGTCTGTTTCTATTCTGCCAGTGGAATGGCCACTAGGAAGTCTGCAGCAAAGAAGCTACATCAAGCCCATACAACTATTTATTTTTTAATTAATGACAAAGCATTCATTTTGTAAATTAATTAGCAAAGAGAAGTTAAGCATCATAAAACAATCAATGATAAAAAAAAACAGTTAACCAATTACCTGGCCAGGACCAGTGGGTTTCATATTCCTATAATTGAGACTTACATTGTTTTCCTTAAAATCACTGAATAGAATCTTCTTCCACTGCTGAAAAAAACATTATTTGAGTTGAACCTGAAATATTTGTTTAAGTTAAACTTTTTACAATGTTTGAAAGATTATTATTTTAGTCTTTCAGTGCAAATAGAGTTAAACCTTCTCCAGTCCTAAAAGTAGCATTATTTAAATTAAAATTAACCAGTGCTGAATACGCAGCATTATGTTGAGTTAAGTTTGTTTTCCGATGGTGGTTATAAAAACAGAATTATGTTTTTATTTTGACCAAAGACAGCGTTCATTTGAGTTAAACCTGTTCAAGAAAGAGCAAAACAACATTATTCAAGTTAAATTTCTTTCAATGTTGAAGTAAATCAGTACTGTTTAACATAATCTTCTTCCAGTGCTAATATAATGGCATTATTTGAGTTAAACTACTACCAATGCTACAGATAAAACAGCACTATTTGAGCTGAACTACTATCAATGCTACTGATAAAAAAGTTTAACTTCTTTCAGTGCTGAGAAAAACAGCACAGTGTGAACTGAACTTTCTACACACTTCTAGGTTGAGGCCTCCAGTTCATGTCCTAGTTTACCCTGTTTGGGTTACGCTTCACAGAGAAGTCCTAATGAACATGGAGGTGAATGAAAACACCAAGTAGAACGGAAAAGAAAAGTTTTTTGTTAAGAGTGCTCACTCAGCTAGTTGCCTGCATAGAGGGTAGAGAGAAGGGAGGGAAAGAAAACAGAAAGTGTGGTAAGAACAGTCACGAAAAACGACAGGAAATTGGCATATGGTGACAGGCAGAGGTGTGTTAGCACCAGCGGCTGGTTAGCACAAAGGCGTGTGCAAGGGAGTGAGACAGAGAGAGGGAGAGAGAGACTGACAAATCATCTCTCTCGTCTCGCGTGGTGGTGAGTATGTCTTGTGGTGAGAGGCACTGGCAGTATGAGGTCATGCATGCTGGAGCTGGAGAAAATCTTCTGCATTATTCTTATACTGCATCACTGAGTGGTGTTATGATAAATTATGACACCCCAGTCGTCTGCGATTTCCTGTTGTGGTGACCCTGATTTAAGCCATTAACATTTTGGAGCAACCGCCCTTTCATCCCCACCGTTCATCTATTCCATCCCCACTTTCTGTATTTTCTTTTTCCGTTTTTAGTTTTTTTTTCTTTTTGTTTCCTCTTTTTCACTCTCCCTCCTTTCCATGTTTTGCTCATTCTCTCTCTGAAAGTCAAGCATTCTCAGCGACTCTTTTATTTATTTTTTTTACCTGGTAACTTGTGTATGCCACCTTTATTAAGATTTAGGAGCAAATGCCAAAATCACCAGCGCACTCATTTACGCATACATTGTAAAATGCTTAGAATGCATTGACATATTTCTATCACATATGTCACTGAAATGTGTCAGTCATTTAAATTAGAATAAAATCAACACCACTGCTTGTCTTTTAGCTGACTTCTTAAAGCAATAATTGACTAGTAGCAAAAGTCTGAAGAAATCCCACCCTAGTTATTGTTGCTACATCTGTCAAGTTATGAACTGCCAAGTTCATGTAACCTAGTACCATCTGTAGCTTGCAAAAGTTCAGTCTAGGTAGCAAACAGAGGAGTATATTTGAAACATTTTTCTTTAAAAAATAAGCTGACTTTGCAAGTGAACAAAATATGTAATATGGAAATCAAGTTTCCATTAATTAAACGAGGGACATTATTTAGCCACTTGAGGTTACTTTACACAAGTATCAATGTAGTCAACTACATCTCCAGGAATAGAACACATGCACTTTGGAAAACTCACAATTTCATGTAGATCTTCAAGATATATTCAGAGACTGTGAGATGTTTCTCTTTTTCTGGTGCAAATCATTTTTAATCTATTGCTTTTGTTAAATATTTTAGCGAAAATCACACACTACTAAATGTAGTTTGGGAATTTTGGAAACTTTACATACTTGAATGTGTTTAAATGTAGATACTTTTTTTTTTTTACCTTTTTTACTTTTTGTACATGTTTCTTGCTTCCGTATTTCTTCTTTAAAGGGATCGTATCATGCAAATGTCTTTTGATTTTTTTTAAATCAAGTAGTAATATGTAAACATTGTTAAACATTTGTCATTCACGTTCCACTCCATACAGCCCATAAATGGAAACTAAGGTGCAAAAACTGCCTGTTTTGAATTCATTGTTTCTGTGATGTCACAGGACCCAATTTACTTACATATATCCACCTACTCAGCCTGCAGCAAGTTTAGTGCCATACACCCATATAGAAGAGTTTTAGCTCTGAGCAGTTTTCTGAATATGATACAATACAGAGTAACCAATCAGAACAGAGCTCACTTATATTAGCCCAGTCTTAAAGGCACAGTAACAGCCTGTTTCTAAGGGATGAAGAGAGGTTGGCAATGGTCTTGTAAAATAAACTGTGCTCCATGTTTGGTCTATAAAACCAAATATTGTAAATTTACCTCAAGGAGAAAAAAATGAAATACAAAAGAATGTAGGGTATGGGACCTTTAATTGAGCAATATTTAAACACAAAACCCATACTTTTTAAAAATGTAATTATTCTGTACTTCATCATAAATTGCACCATTCATGTTATGATACTTTTATGCTCACTCACATGTCCTCCTAAATAATGACTTTCCAGATCCTTTTTAAGCAGCTGTTATGGATGCTGAAACATAGATTTATATGTTGCAAGATAATATTGTAAAAAAAAAAAAAAAAAAAAAAAACACGTTTAATGTTTAATTCAGTTCTCGGAAACTTAGCAGATGAACTCTCACAAACAGCAAAAAGAAAAAGTGGTTCTGTTTTTGTAACATTTTTGCTGCGCTCCCTCCAAAAGTCAAGTGATTTCAGTGGCTTCCCTTTAGCACTTGTCAGTAAGTTAGCTCTTCTTCTCGTTTTTCTGTTTACTGTTCAGTTCCTTTCCCTGGAGGTAGACAGACAATTTGTAATTTGTTTGCGTGTCATGTGTGTGTGACAGCTCTGGACGTGAGGGAGCCTGTTCATTTCCTGACATCACAACACATAAAACATGCAAACCATTATTAGGAAAGTTCCCATGTGTATGTTACAAAAAGGCTTGTCATTCATACACAGCTGCAGTAAATGAGGAGCATGTTGGTGTTTTGTATCCATGAAAGAATACAACAGGATTTCTTTCCTGTCACAATTGTAAGGCTGGAGGTAATAGGATGTAAACACAGGTACTAACTTAACTGACAATACAACACTGGGAAGTGTATGAGGATCAAGAATAAACAAAACACTTGGACTAAAGCTGAACAGGAAAATAGAGCAAGCTGTAGAACTGGATAACACTGCCTAAGAAACACAAAGGGAAGTACACGCTAGAAAATACAGGGGATCCTGGTGGTCCAGGACCCCTTAATTAACCCCGGGTGCCCCCTGAATGTCTCAAAGTCAGAAATCCATGGGGGCCTGAAAATAAACTTCTTATGACGTTATGCTGTCACTGTTTAGCTGTTTCACCCACAATCAGCAAACTTCTGTTTTTCTAGACTAACCAGAGCTGCGCCACTGGTTTGCCTCAGAGAGGCGCTGCAGCAAACTGGTTCACCCAGTTGGTTCTTCCAAGCCTAGCAACTGTAACTATGCCTGGGATACCACTGAAGAACTTTCCAGTTTTTCCAGTTGTGAAAATGTCCAGTTTTTTCAAGAGTTTGAAAAGAGTGAATTATTTCTCAAACTGAAGACAAGAGAGGACTTGAGGAAGATCTCAGTTAGTGTGTGGGCATGTGCTTAACCAACTAGAAAAGGAACCTTTTATTGGCATTGAAGCCACGATCAGTAGTGAGTGAGCAGCCAGACAATGCTGGAGTTGCAGGCCAACATGGCACCCACTGAAAACCAGGGGGTATTTTAGACACTGACTAAGCCAACAGACAAACAAACACATGACAATGAAACAAGGAAACACAGGGACGTCTTAGACACAGGAGACTAAGCACACACTAATGACTAGGCAAGATTAGGAGGAAAAAGAGTGAACCAAAAAATGAAGAGGGTGGAGGCTGGCAAAAGACACAGGAAGCTTCTTACTAGTCAGGGATGAAGATGGTCCCCTCTGGTCCTTTTGTTTGTTGTTTTTGGCATCAATCAGTTGAAGCAGAGAAAATGAACTATACTGTTTAGATATTGAGAACACAAAGCAGTTATTATGCAAAAAAGGCACTAATTTGGTGTCATTGCTTTTACCATTATGAATGTTTTAATTTCTACATAATTCCTTTTTTCTTTTACAACAGATAAGCCATTAGACTTTTCCTCATGTTTAATACAATTGGCTGTTCTTCACATTTGTCACAGTTTCATGTGAACTTGTATAAGGATTAATCACAGCTTGAGTCTTTGAAGCTGAGTTAACAGAGAAAGTTGTTAACTGCCATTGTAAAAACGTGCTACCTGCAGTTCCATTTGTTTTGTGAAGCTGAAAGGTAGTCAGAAACCCTGTCTAAGTAGAACTTGCTTCATTAGACAGGTCTCCAGTCTGATTTGCTTGGTACTCCAAAAACAGGGTAACCAAATTCAGCATGGGTTGTCAGGTACGGTACAGCTCTCTTGGCAGTGATCCTAATGACTAGGGCTGCCCTCTAGAAGTCGATGAGTCGAATCGTCAGTCTGAGACCATTTGAGTCGACTGAGAAACTTCAAGTTGACTGACAACAGTGAGACTTTTATTTATTTATTTATTTATTTATNTAAAAGGGGAATAATAAATACATATTTAAGTTCTAACTGGGCTATGACGCATGCTTGCTAAAAAAATAAATTCACGTGACAACGTGCGCTGGCGGTTCACAGTTGAAGGAAGCTAAAACTGTGAAGCTGAGAAATAAAACAAAACGTCTTCGGAATTAGCTTTTAATGATGTCTCAGAAAAAGTCTGCAGAAGCTTTTGAAGAAGAGAATCTGAACAAATTAAAGCTAATTCTGCTCGCCATTTAGTCAGACATCGAACACTGCTTCAAACGAGTGAGTTGACTTTCGTTTTAGACATAATGGCTGTTTGCGGTGAAGGAAAAACGGACCGAAGGCTCCAGTTCAGATCGTTCATCATATGCCACGTCTCTTTTAGTTCAAAAATATGTTCCTGTGACTCTGCTGACTTTCTAAATGAGGAGGACATCAGATCTGAAACGTATGCAAATTGATTTACTGATTACTAGATAATGTATATGGAGAAAAAACATGAACCAATAGTCGAATCGTCGGCCAGGACGGGCGAATCCGATTCGACTGACAAAATTCTGAGTCGGGTACAGCCCTACTAATGACCAAATGCATTATCACAGATTTGTAACGGTACCGTCCTGTACTGCACTGCCTGGTGGAAAGTAGCCTACATGTGTACACTCCACAGTGCTGTTTACAGTGCTGTTTAACTGTGAAAGCAGACAGAGCCGTTCGTTGTCTTCACCGTACACCTGCCATTTAATTCAACATAAATTCAGACTCCACTAAACATATAGCTTACTAAACATATAGTTAACACTCTTTACATACACACACATGTATGCTCATGCACAGAGCAGAGGCCTCTGTAGCCCCCCTGCCTCAGTCAGGCATTATGAATTAGTCATGGCCCCACCCAGCCTCACCTGGCCCTGTTTGTGCCTCTGAAATATGCATGTCACCTTTATTAAGATTTAAGAGCAAATGTCAATTCACAAGACCACTCACTCACACATGTTTTCATTCCTTCTTACTTCTCTACAAAAACCATTACTACCTTCTGGACTTTTGTAGCTTTATCTTTATACTTCACATGGATGGTGAAACATTGATTCAGTCATTCAAACCTCTACATGTCTCAGTTTTGAACTAGTAGGTGTGCAAACAAATTGACCTGTTCATGCTTTGCCAATAGATATGCTCTTTCATGGCATCTGTTACAAGGCTTATATAACATTGGGAAAATTCAATGGAAAAAGTGTAGTTCACAGTTTAGTGTTTGTCAAAATATCTACATTCAGAGTCCATTACTTCAAGCAGCATTAATTGTATACATGCATGAAAGGTCAGGTTTTTATTTTATGTAACTGAAGTACTTAGCAAGGTGACCAATTCATTGTCCTTTCCAACTTGGCTAGTTTAGATTTCCTACAACATAATCCAGCTGAGCTGAGTAATGTAGCACTTCAAACTGGACACTTGTAATGATCCAATATGAATAATTTACATATTTGTCACAAGCTGTATTCCACAATTGAATTTTTATTTAATGGGATTTTTGCCAGCATTGTGTAAAGCTTGTCCCACCGTGCAACAAGTGCTGCAAAAGAATACAGTTATGGGTTCAGCATGAATAGATCAATTTGTGGGTGAATGATTTGTATCAAAGTGATTCTTGGATGGGACTTCAGAACAGGAGTCATGGAAAATGGAATATTATAAAATGGGACCTCTGTCACACCACTTATACCTCTCCTTCATTTCAGCCCAGCAGACATGTTGTGAAGACTCACAAAGTGTGCTGGGAAAAGAAGGAATGCAGGAATTCATCAGGCCTGTCATGTGGAATTCCCCAGGAGCCGACGGATTTTGGCCCAGAGATAGGGAGCCGAAAGGCCCTGATGAGCCAAATAAATCTCCGATGTCCCTGTGGAATGTCATTTGGAACAGCATCCAAGATCATTGGACAAGTTAGGGTGGTGAGCTTTGTCTTTTTTGTCAGGCCTTATTATAAACATGTCAGAAATGCAAAGGAGTTGTATATAAATATCAGTACATTACAATACATGCATCTTAAGTCAAAGGACAGCACAGTTATAGGGAGATCCCAGGTTGTGCGGTGTCACCATGTGTCACTGTCATATCAAAACCTGGCACCACTATTCTTTTCCATTTTCTGTTATTTAAGCACTTGAAAATGCCAGATGCGCTTTAAATTGTGTGAACATGTTGTGATGAATGAACTAATAGGAATAGTGTTTCCTTGTCTTTTGAAGTTAGCATTTCATAGATACAAAGTTACAAATATACAAATACAAGAGTGACCATAGTTACTTTTCCCAACAGGGAAGATGCAACTAATAGGAAATAAGAAAAGCAGAGTATTGGAATAATTGGTGTTTAAGATAATTGATAGGTTGAAGATAAGAAATGATAGATGGATAAATGTATAATGGATAACTGTTAAGAGAAGAGAGGTGTTACAGATAGGATATCAGGACCCAACCCCTTGTCCTCTGACACATGTGCCAGACAATAGATGAGCTGCTAACACAAGGCCACAGAGGTGATACTGCTGCCTACATACTTTCACCCTGGGGAATGACCATTGCTACTTGTTGTTTAGTTTGTGTATGTGTGGGGAAATTGGGGATGGGGCTGTGCAAGCAGGAAAGGTTAATGTGTGCTACATGTACAATTCACACTGTAAACAAAAGCAGCTGGGTCAACTTTTTGGCAAGTTGCTGCCAAGTTTGTTTTAAGTTTTCTTAAAGTAATTTAGTCAAATATTTGCCTTATATTTGTAGCACTGGTTCCAGTCAACAGTACTGTTAAAGTTTAGCTTACTCAAAAAAACTGTTTATTTGCTGCTTCTGTATGAGCTGTGTGTTGATGGACAAACAGATTGTGACGAGCGCTGAGCTAAAATCAAGGCGAGGTTTATTGAACAGATTTGTAGTCAAACACTGCAGCAACAAGAGCAAAGTGGATATAACAAAAGGGCAAGGTAGAGACAGAGTCAAGAAACAGGCGGGCATCAAAACCAGGCAAACAATCAGACTAGCAAAGGTACCAAAAGGGCAAAGACAAAAGAGTAAATCAGAGAATCAAAATAAAGTCAAAAAACAGAGTAGCAAACAAGAGTGATCACAGAGAGAAATGCTCAGTATGCACAGAGTGGCATTACTTCGCAATGAGCCAGTGTGAGAGAGGAGTATTTACTCAAACAGACTAGATGAGAATCAGGGGTGTGTAATCAGTGTTCCGGGGATGGAGATCTGGAGAATGAAACGGGATTGGAGGATTGCAGACATGTGATGATGGCGTCATCAGGTGATGGGTTATGGGAAAGGGAGTCAGGGTGATCGGGGGTGAGAGGAGAGCCAGCAGGCATGACAAGCTGAATTAGGATAGTTTTCATTTTTTATTTTTGCTGTCCCTGAACCTCCACCCCACCAGTATAAATGCTCGGTCATCAAGAAGTCATAAATCCCATTCCATAGCCATCCATTTTCAGTGGTCTAAGAAGAGGATAAAGCTTCAGAGCTTCTTGTAATAAAAAAATCTTTATTAACTTTAACAAAGGTACATGATCATTATTTCTTTTTGAAACAAACAATCAAACATGCCCCACAGGTTTTGGTGTACTTGTTGTACTTGTTGTACTGTAACTTACCAGATGGTCTTCCATAAACAGCAATAAAATGTTAAGAGGTTTTCATGTTGTATATACATTCTGGTGGGCAAAATGTCTGAGGAAATGGAAATGGGTCATAGTGTCTGAGGAAGTCCAGTATTTGGAGTTACCATCCAATGTCTTGTTTGCCTAAGCAGTACTTCATTAGCTAAAGTAGGTGTAGTACTGATGGAATTCAGCAAATAACAAAAGAAATGACTGAGATGCAGTGAAGAATCAGGAACTTGTAATGTAACTTTGCTAAATACTACATATAACATCCTTAATGTTGCATGTATCCAGTGTTTTGTGGGGGTGTTTGTGTAAGTTTGTGTGTAGTCAGTTCTTCAATCTTGAACATTCAAATAATGAATCAATGTCCACAGTCAGAACATAGACCGTGTGACCCTGCATAAACATCTATGTATTAGAACATCAGGCTGAAGGAGATGATTGAGGAGCAGATTTCTTTTATGGTACATTCCTCCCAGAGCACTGGGTCTATTAAAATTTGATGGCCACATTTCAGCTATAGAAAGAAACAGTTCTGCATCACTGTGACTTACAGCAGGTACACACACACAAACACAAGAGAAAGCATACATGTGCAAAGAAAGGGGGCAGAGGGTCATCTCAGTGCATCTCTGACATACATTTAGGAATCTACTAATGGTTAAGAAATCTAAAAAAAGAGAACGTCAGCACCTTCAAGTTCAGTCTTAGAAGCTGTTTTTTTTTTCTCAAACACATTCTGTATTGTTTAGGTCTAGACTCTGGCATGGCCCAGAGTCCATTGTTCTGAGAACACCAGCAGCCTTGTTTGATTTGCAGCTACACATTTGCAGCTACACATTTGCAGCTACACATCCTACCAGACCCATAATGTTTGAGTTATCTTCTCCCAGTGCAATAATAGACAGCAACACCTGTGGGTTTTGTTTCAGATCTGAAGTAAGAGTGGAACTTAATTTTCTCCTCTCTCTCAAAGATGAAGGTTCAAGTATGGTTCATTTGACATTGACAGTTTTGGTGGACTAATTGGTCTTGCACAGTTGCAAAGAGTCCCAAATCTGGGCATCGTTCCAAATTTTCTCTCCAAATTAGGTGGGTTAAGTTGTGCCAACTGTAGTGCCACTCTGGAGCCCCTCTTAATAATGTTCTATAATAATGTTCAATAATATTAATCCAGTTTCCGAAACCCCTGTTGATTTCACTTATTTTCATGTGAATCCCTTACTCCGATCATTTCATATTTAATCTTCTCAGAGATATCTCCTGACAAACATGTACTTAAAGATAGCTTTGACTGGAAATTAAATAAATGAAGGCTGGTCTTTGATTTTTGTGCAGTATTCCGCTATGAGATTACATCACCTTGTATGTGATGGTCCTGATAAATATTTCGATCTTTTTATACACCTTTACCATTTTGAAGAAACATGGTTTTCTTATGACTGTGACTGCTGCTCTTAGAAATAATACCCTGATTAATTAAAAACGATTTTATGAAGATGAAACAAAATGATACATGTTCCACTGCAGGTATGCGGCAGGTCACGCAGATGATGAAATATTTATTGAACGTTTGTAGAAATCTGTTCTGTTTCTCTATGTGTGTGTATGTGTGTGTGTGGGTGTGTTTGTGTGGATGAGTGCACCGTTTGTGTGAGTGAGAGAGTTGGTGTAAGCTTGCTGTGGGGCGCTGTTAGAACACCCAGTCAGGGGTCTATCGCATGAAATTCTAGGATGATGTGTGGTTTATCTTTAACACTCCTCCAGAGCTGAGCGAACGCCCTCTGGCATGGACACACGCACATATATATATACACCCATTCGGGATTCTCACTGCGTCAAACAAGATGTGTAAATATAGAGGTAAATTATGTGAATGAATTAATTTAGGGAAGTGAGAGAAATAGAGAAGGGAAAGAAAAAGAAGACGGCAAGAGAAACAACTAATTACCATCACAAGTTCTTAAAGTCCTACAGTATAAAAGAAAGAGACAGCGAAAGTGGGAGAAAAGGCACAGATAGAGTAAGTAGATAAAGTAGATAAAGTACGAAAGAAAAAGAAGAGAGATAGGGAAAGACGGAAGTGAATATGGGGAAAGGAAACGCAAAGATAAAAACAAGAGAGATGGAGGATGAGAAATAAATATAGCGAAATAAAAACAGAAAAATAAAGAGAGAGTGAGTAAGAAAGAAAAAGAGACAGAGGGAGAGAGAGTAAGAGTGGAAAGAGAAACAGAGAGAGCGAGTGAGAGAGGGTACTATTGGCCTGCCAAAACCTATGATAATCCATTGTTCATTTTCAATTATCAGACACTTGAGTATTAACTCACAAAAGCATCCAAACAATTAATCCCCTCTCGGCCTTTACTAATGAGTACAACACCATCTCCCCAATGCATGTTTGTGTACATTCATTAATCTCTCTCCTCCTCTCTCTATCTCTCTCTCTCTCTCTCTCTCACACACACACATCTTGCTTTCTAAAAGAAAAGAGAGAGTGAAAGACTGAATCACACTGGTCAATTAATGAATTATTTATGCCTCCATTTTCTGCTCCTGTCATTCTCTTCTTCCTGCGTTTCCTCTCCTCTCTCTCTTATGTTATTATAAATCTGAATTGACAGGTGTAAAGTGACTTTTGTCTCTGGTACAATGACATGACTGCCCTACTGTTCTGTTGCTAGTAGTAAAGAGAAGGTCACTGGGTCAAAAGGTGAAGTGAAATGGGACCTGTATCATTTTTGTAACCACTACATTAGATTCATTCATAACTGCATCCAAAATCTAAACAGTGTGGTAATATATTATATAGCAAAAATTATTACACTCATCCCTTAAAAGAATTGTTGCACCCAGACAGAAGTGTCGGATTGCAGTGCTATTGGGAAGGAAGATAAAGGTTACCAGGAACAATAAATGATGATAAATCTAGGCAGATATGAGCAATATTTATTGAGCTACTCATACAGAAGTAGTGTCTTTCAGTATGGCATTGGCCAACATGCAAGACATCTCGGCATGGATTTGTAGCGGTTCCTAATAGTGTCCTCTGATAATCCATCCCATACAGCTTGAATATTCTCACACAGTTCCCTGCAGATTTTGCGGTAGGGGTGGAGTGTTGATAACATGTCCAAGAGCATCCCACACATTATTAATCAGGGGCAGGTCTGGTGATGCGGATGACCGTGTCATAGTATCTGTGTGTTCAAGGCAGGCTCCTGAGATGGCAACGGTATGCAGATGAGCATTGTCCTGTTGGAATAGTGCACCATAGTGTGCGTTCAGAAAAGGTAGGGCCAGTGGTTGCAAGACCTCCTTAATGTAACTTTGGGCTGTTTATGTGATCTGGCATTGTACAAAATTGCACCCCACACCATCACACCAGGCCTTCTGGACATGTTGGCGCTGACCACAGTGCTTCCACACACGGATTTGTGGGTTTCCACAAGACGAAAAACTCTGAAGATGACCTGCTGCCATTCCGAGTCGCTCCATGATGGTCTGACACGACAACATTGCAGTCTTTGGCGAGAAAAAGTGTAAATCTGTTCAATATTGTTACATATTCTGTCAAAGATATGTTTTATATAGCAAAGGTCTTCAAAATTATGGTCAGAAAATATTGGGACAGTCTGTCTGTAAAACATGTATTCTCCTAAATACATTGCCAACTACATGCCAATATCAGTAAATCTGACCAGACAGCTTCTCTGCATTTGCACTTTATCAGTGAATAGTTAGATATGACATGAATGAACAAATCATTTATTATTAAGCTTTATGATACTGGCCTCAGAAATAATGTTAGGAACAGTGAAAAAACAAATTATTATGCATTATATCACTTTGTGCAATGAAGCTTTATGCTGTGGTGTTATTGTATTTTATATGTGTGATTCTAAACATTTAAATCCAGTAACAAAGACTTATGTCAAGTATTGTAAAGCATTATGAATGCTTATAGATCTCTATGAACACAATTATAATACCTATGGATACCTGATTTATAGAAAGTGCTACCAAAAGGTTTTTTTTGCATGATGCAATATTTTATTTTGTGGAAATGATGGACAGATTTAGTCAGGTTCAGGAAAACAAACAACACATCACTGTTTATGTCGTCAAAGTTCTAGCCAACCCCCAAACCCCACTCCCGTAGACAAATGCTGACTAAGACATTTTAGTCTGAGGCAATTGAATGAACTTGTTATTAAGTGAGGCTTATAGATTTTCCTGTTTTTGTTCATGCACATGGACAGTCCAATTAGTTAGTAAAATATCTGGAGGCAAATGAGAAGCCAAGGGTCATTCATCTATTGGCTCGATGAATGACCCTTCATCTCCCAGAATCCTCTTGTTCGGTCAAATAATGTGCCTGAGGTGAACATATGTAAACATATTTAACTCATCATAAAATGATTCGCAAAAGTGCCTGTCAGCACATATGACCAGTCATTAATATTAATACGAGTCTTTAAAAGAATCCATAAACATTCATTAGCTCTCATATGCTGTAATTAGCTGTGACATGAAGGTCGCAGTGCTTGGAACTGTACATGACGGAGAGTAAATATTCGCCATTGCCTGATGATGGGGGCTTTTATGACCCATTACCTGATTAATCATTCCCTAAAATTTGATTACATTAATCTTTGGTAGTGGTATGGATAAATTAACCTAAGAGCTGGTGGTGCTTAAACACTCTCTCATACAGTGTGTCACAGAGATTTGCATGACAGTGGAATCATTAAAGCCAGGAGTTCATGACCAAACATTTCAAAACTTATGAATTACTTGCATACAATAATAACTTATACAATGTGGATTCAAATATTACATGCAAAAAAAACATGGTATTTTATTCAATTACTCAAGAATTCTGTGAACAAGTGTTTATTAAATGACAGATAATATAAACCTAATAAATAAACCCATACTAATTTTTGAGTTCAGGTGTTTCAGCCAAACTCATTGCTAGGAATTGGACAATAGCAAGTACACAGCCTTGCAATCTCTATGCACAAACACTAGCAATAGATGAGCTATACTGAAGAATTAGAGACTTAAAGCATGGCACTGTCAAAGGGTACCACAAGCTCATGAAACTTCAGCCCTGTTAGATCAGCCCCAGTCAACTGCAAGTGTTATTACTGTGAAATTAAAGGGTATAAGAGCAACAACTACTCAGCCACAAAGCACATAGCAAGTAATCAGGGTTCCTAACTACCTATTGGAGCAACATCAACACAAGAACTGTGCACAAGGAGTTTCATGAGATGGGTCTCCATGGTTGAGCAGCTGTACATGAATCTATGCTCACTATGCGCAATGCCAAACAATGCATGAAGTGGTGTAAATTCTTTTGTATTTTTTTATCTGTAAAATTACACAGAGCTACATATCATTTTATGCTTTTATGCATAATGATTTTATGCATTTGTCTGATTTTATAAAATTGCTTTTAAAAAATAAATTTATAAAATAAATCTATGCTCACTATGCGCAATGTTAAACAATGAATGAAGGGGTGTAATTTTTTTTGTATATTTTTTATCTTCAAACTTATTATTTTTATCATTATATGCTTTTATGCATAATAATTCATGCATTTGTCTGATTTCATAAAATTGCTTTTTTATATTTTTCTCAATTTATCTCAAAATTTGCTTGTGTTTTTATTATTACATCTGTTAGGTTTACAAAATATATTTCAATAAGTTCCTTATGAGACCGAAATTGCTTAAACTTGAACTTATGACTTTTTGTCTTCTGATGATCCGGCACAGGCCTTGACTCACTGCTGTGAGTCAAGAAGAATTCCGCTGACCTCTGCATTATTCAGTGGTGGAGAAAAGTGGTCACCATATCTACAACACAAATATAGCCATTTCATTTATTATCCAAAACCATCAGCAAACCTACATGTGTCTTCTGTGTGCTTATAAGTAATGTTGTTTACTGTAAAGTTTATTGCACTACATTTTTCCTGGGGACTAGTTTGCCTTAGAATGCCCTGCATATATCTCTCTGCCATGAATGGACTGAAATAAAAAAAAAAAATACTGAATGTTTAAAATGGGTGTTTTTAAAATGGGTGTAATTCTCCTTTAATAAACCTTTTTCATTTTTTGTTAGACGCAGAAATGTAAGTAACTTTGAATGCTATTTTTGACTATTGTTTGAACAACGATTAAAGCAGTCTTATTTATTTCAGTAAGCTCTGAAGTTTTTTTTAATACTTAAAAAATACTTTTAATTACACTGGGTTAAGAAAAGTTATGCAGAAATTTGGTTTAATTCAAGTTCAAGTTTTATTTTTTATTTATTTATTTTTTTAAAGCATGTGCTTACTTATTCCTTTTAGTTAAAAAGTAACTCATAACAACTCTTGATTAAATTTATAGATTTTGCTTATTTTTTGCATTGCATGTGTCTGTTAACTAGCTATTTCCACCACTGACAATGGGCTCATGTAGTATGCTGGCACTGTAAGCTACATCATAAGAAGTTTGTGCCATTTTAAATGTCTCATGCTGTGTTTCTTTGTGTGTTCTCTCTGTGTGTTTAATTTTCTGATCAGATCCATCATCTGAACCTCATATTAAACAGCTGAATCTGTAGTGATAGCATCACAAGGTCATGAGCTATGGCATCCATGAAGATGTACTATCTTTGACATATTAACATTGATTCCATACATCAATACGTCATATCAGTAAATATATAAGCAAACTTGCTGTATCTATGAAACTGTCATAGGGGAAACATTTAGATGGTAAAAGGATGAATGGGGGAAGAACATCCAACATATAAATGACACATATTAAATGCCATATGTCTGTGTTTCTGTCTCACAAAGCTTGCCTAGCTCTTTCAATCCAAGCTTTCCTTCTGTGTGTCACTAATCATCAAGCAGTACATACATATTTTGTTGTTTGTGCATACTGTAAACAAGATTTCATGTTTTGTAGTTTTGTAAATGTGCATGACTTTCCGGTGCTCAGTTGCTGAGATACCGAACCTTATATAACTCTGAGGTTTTTCATTGCTCTTATAGTTTGTCTTTTTGTGTGACTGCTCTGTCTCTCAATCATTACTGTTTACAGAGTCAGAAGAAAGACAGCATCCTGGACAACCCCCTTTGGATACACTGAAATCTTTAACATCTTAACTGTGTGTATATGTGGATATGCTATTAACTTTCAGTGACTCAACAAAATCAAAACTGATTGCCATCAAAAGTAATTTCAAGTTAAATCTACAATTATTTTTATTCAAATTTACCATGACAACATGCAGTACACTGTAAATAATGTACTGTAAAAAGACAAACCTTGTAAATGAGAGCTTGTTTTCCCAGTGATGGTAAAAGTTTGTAAAAGTTACAGCCATTAAATGTCTTTTAAGGTCTTTAACTTTTGCTGTAATTCAACGTTTTCTCTAGTTCATATTATTATGAAGTCAAGTAATATTGACATAATTATAACAATGAGAGCATTCAAAAAGAGAAAGAGAGCTGGAGAGAGAGACAGAGACAGAGAGAAAGACAGAGAGAGAAAGAACTATATAAGAGCCATAAAGGAAAAAATATTCTCTAAATTCATTCAGTGAATTTAAGTTTTAACAGGTTAACATTTATTGACTGTAAATGACTAAAAAAGTCAAAATATTGCAATCAAAACCGATTATGTTATCAGCTCCTGGAACTAAAGAAATAACATATCAAATGTTCCTTAATCTCATAACAACAGTTTAAAATCCTTATAATTAGTTAATCTACTCTTAATATTAGTCCTGGAATGATCAGTTAAAATAGCTTCATGCTCAGTTCATATGTTTTCACTGTTTGAAAACTCCAGCTGCCTTTTACATGGTGTGAGCAATTCAAGACAAGAGAACTAATAGAAACAGTCTTGTCGCATTAAGGTACATTAAAGCTCTTTTTCTTTGGAGCTCTTGTTATAATAGCAATGATTAGAAACTGGATTAAGCTCAAAGTTAGTACTGCTTTTGCAGTGCTGGTTCTTATTTTCTCTCAGTACTGTCTCTCATAGTGAAGCTGAGGAGTGAACAAGGGCGCAAGTGGAACAACTCAGTGTCTTTGATTGTTGCTGGACAGACCTTGTGTCAGCAAGGTTATTTAGCTGAACACACACCCCCTCAATGCACCATGGGGGCAAACAAACAACCTAACACACATACTGTATACTGTATGCACGTGAAGTGCTGAAGTCAAGAAAACTTTTTGATAGCTCCTGATGAAAGGCAATAGATGTGATCTTAAATAAGGACAAGAAAGGAAGTGCTGGCCCTGGAGGCCATGGAGGTGCCAGCAGTTTGTCTGATGTGTGTATGTATGTGTTGACAGCTTTACATCCTTTTATCACAGGCTAAATGAGCCTCGAGCTGTGACAGAGCCATACAGTTTGTAAAGCTGCCTGTCCAAGAAGTCAAAAAGATAACATGAGAGAAGAATGAGGATAATAGGCGCGGGTTGTGATCTAAGGGTGGAATTATTAGCTGGAGCTGTCCATGGTGCTGGAGCGTTCTGCTGCACGGGAGCTGTCCATGGTGCTGGAGCGGCAGAGAAAGCTGCTGATGGCGAGGGCCAGCGCAGCTCACTTTGTGCTGAAGCACGGGCCTGAAAAAGCTGCGTCGGGTCTTTACCCGCAGCCCACCGAGACAGGCCGCCTGCTCACCTGAGCCACAAGCTGCCTCCCTCAGCGATTCACACACACCCTTTGATTGCAATATCCCCTCCCCACCCCACCACATACACACACCCTCTCACTGGCTGAAACGGTCATCAGCATGGTCATTAATTGTAGAGTTCCCCTGAGGCTGATGGAGAGAACAAGAGAGGAAGAGAAGCAGTTCTATTTGATGTTGGCCGAGGGTGCGTCTGCCAGGCCCTTGGGTGGGTTTTGCTCTGTAAGCACTCTTAACCGTGTGTGTGTATGCATATGCATTTTTTGCATGTACATCTGTATGGATTTACATAGGTCGTTTATTTCATTGTGGTTTTTCTTCTTTTACAAATAAATTATTTTTTTCATTTTTTCATTAAGCCAATTTCCTGTTGTTCATTTTACCACACGTATTATTACCATTTTTACAGGTGACGGTTTTTGAACAATACTTCGCAGTGTTGTAGAGCCTATACAGAAATATTGCACTTGTGCTTTTGGGACCAATCGCACACACGAAGGTCACAGGTCATAAAGGACCTGTTTCACACTGGTCTTCATAGACAAACATACAGATGCACATATACACTCACACACACATGCACACGCACACATATGTCCTTAATATTGCAAAACTCCACTAAATGCAGACAGAACCTATTCTTTACACTGTGTGTAAATTTCATGATGGTTGGACCAAAAGAAGTGGCTAAAAAATGTAGTTGGAAAAAGTCTGGTTCCATTTACCTAGGTTAAAAAGCAAGAAGGACTGCAGCCTGGAGTCTTTTCTGGGGTCTGGGTGCTCCATTTTCCTCCCGCAGTCCACAGACACACTGTCAGGTTAATTGGAAATCCTTAAGTGCCCCCTAGGTGTAAGTAAATGTGTATGTCTGTGTGTCTGCCCTGTGATGGACTCGTGGTCTGTCCAGGGTGTTTCCTGCCCTTCACCCAATGAGCAATAAGCTCCAGCACCCAGTGAAACCCACAAAGCGGCTTAGAAGATGAATAACTGAACGAAAAAATGGCTTGTGCAGCACCTTAGCAACCACCTGGGATTTTAAGGCAATGACCAAGCAACATCTTAGTGACCTCCTGGGATTCCATAGTAACACCTTAGCAACCACCTTAGCAATAACCTGGGATTCTATAGCAATGACCTAGCGACACTTTAGCAACCACCTGGAATACCATAGCATGGCCAAGGAATGCCTTAGGAACCAACTGAGATTTCATAGCAATAGTTGGAGCAGTTGTGGGCTGGAGGGTGTTAGTTGTGCACTGGAGGTTAGGGAACCAGCTTTTAGGAAACAACCAGTTTAATTCCCTGACCTGACAGTATACGACTGAAGTGCTCTTGAGCAAGGCACCTATAGAACGCCTCTAAGATAGAACCATTTTATTCTGAGAACCCTAACAATGGCTAAAAATAAATGGTTCTCTTTACAAACAGACCTATAAACTAGAATGTAAACTTTATCACACTGTACACGATTACAACTCTATAAGTGTCTATTTACTGTCTGTACATGCTTAAAACAGAGGAAATGTAGATGAATACAAATGCAACTGTTTGTGTATAATATAGTGTAACACAGTGTTTCACATTCATTTTATTTCACCACTGCAACTATAATCAGCCTTAATTACTGAACTATATGTAAATATCTTGGTTTCACCAAAAATGTCAAACGGAACATTTTAATTCTAAGCTCACAGTTTGTGTGTAATTAATCTTGTATAGTCCAAATGTACCAGTGTTTGTTTTTGTCTTTGCAGTGTGTTCGCATTTTTTTCTCATGGCGTGAGCATCCAGCGAGCCATAAATCCCAGCTGTTTGTCTCATTTCCGTCTCATTAGAGAGAAGAGAGCGAGCGCATGGCTGTGGACCATGAGATTGGTAATTAACGTGAGGCCTAATGAAGGCAAAATTAAAAACAACAGCACCACAAACCCAACCCATCAACTCAGAGCTGCTGACTAGAGAGACAAAACGCTGAGATGTCCAATGAAGCTCAAGACTAACCAACTCTGAGAACGGACTCTTCACACTGCCTCCTCTTCAATCAAACACTTTATTCGCCGCAAGCCGCTCGGTAGGCAGTCTTGCTCTTGCTGATTGTCTTGAGTAACAATGGTGACTCTCTACTTGGTCAGCTTTTCATTAAGTCAATAGATTTTCATTATGAGGGAGACAGAAACTCAGCCTCACTCATCACTGTTTTACCCTCACTTCCTAAACTCTAGACTTATCATTCAGTTTATGATCGTCAGACACTATACAATACTCACTATACATAATTTGGCTATTATTATTGTTTTTTTTACGATTGCTTGAGCACAATTTTGAAAACAGGGCTTGTTTTGTCCAAACACTACACACAATTTACACAGCCACTACAGATCTACAGCAAAATGACATACTTCATGCAGTAATGTATAAAAACCCAATTTGGCCACCATATGACACATGCAGGGATCATGCAGTCTGATTCTGTATGACCCTGCTGTACCCAACCTTAACCACATTTAATACTTCTGCTTTTTCTGGTGATGTAGTCAGTTTATTCAGAGATTGTTAAAATAAATTACATAACAAACATTGATCAACATTATTAACATCAGTAAATACATCCATGCATTTACAGAAGTTGGATTTGTGCTAAAATTAAGGACAGCATGGAGAAGTAGTTCACCAGCTTGATGGAGAATGCGTTGTATGTGTTTCTTTTTTCTATTTTTGAAAATCGTATAATTTAGCACCAAAAAGGGTTCTTATATTATTACAATGTCCAGTTTGTAACTATAGTAGAACCCTTTCTGCCTTCAGGCTCTCAGAACCCTGTTTTTAGAGTGTACAATGTACTGTTTCAACCCTGTGTAATCTTTGTGTGAGGTTTAACTGTGTGTTGTTTTTCATTCTAGCATGTAAGCAAAAAAAAATGGAAGTAAAAGTGAGGAACTGAAATTGGACCTATATACAAACTCCCAGCATTAAAGAACCATATTAAAAAAAAAATAAAAAAAAAAAACAAAGAGAAAGGAAGAGGGGGAGAGAAGAAAACAGAGATCATTTGCCTGTATGGAATGACAGACTCATTTGCTCATACCAGTTTGGGAACATTTTTGAGTATCTGACTGTGTGTGTTTGTGTGTGTGTGTGTGTGTGTGTGTGTGTGTGTGGTGTATGTGTGTGCGTGTGTGTGTGCGTATGTGTGATTGTATCTGACGGTGGGCAGACTCTGGGTGTCGTAGCTGTCCCTCTGCATTAGCCCCCTCACACACACTTTTACACACTCACAGATAAAGAGAGTCCAGTTCTTCTCTCTCTCTCTCTCTCTCTCTCTCTCTCTCTCTCTCTCTCTCTGTGTTTCTCTCTGTTTTTCTTGGTTAATGACATCACCAGCTGACATGATGCACAGCAGCACACACATTTAATAATGAACTGAAAGTTGAACTGTAAATTTGATGTACAGGAGGATTTACATAGTAGAAGTTACTACTATAAGAATGGATTTAATATATGACAGTGTGTTATACCTTTCCAAACTTCTCCTCGAGGAACCCCATTATTAATAACAGTCACCATCCAGTGCCTGTTTCAGCTTCATCGATGCATTAAGTTAGATTATGTGTGCTGCTGATGGGAAAGAAAATATATATATATGTGATGGATGGAACCAAACTTTATTCTTCTAACTTCTTGTTATTTGTATTTCATATAATTACAAAAAAACAACTGTTTGAACATTTCATGATAAATGAACCAACAAAAACTACTATTTGAATCTGCTTCAATAATATGTTGTTTACTTATATTAATTAGACTTTATGTTCTTTCTATTGAGCTACAGCACATAAAAGCAAACAGGTTAGTCACTTCATCAGATTTTATTTTCATTCCAGTTCAAATTATATGTCCCGAAAACTGGTGTAAAACTGTGTGGCTGCTCAAAGAAGGTTATTTTCAGCTTAATGCTTTAGAATAAAAGAGAAGATATCAAACTATAAAATAGAACTTATTTAATAGAAATATTTTGCAGTCACCTTAAAAGCTCCAAAATGGAGCTTTACAGGAGGATAAACAGTTTTCTTTACTGGCAATGGAGGCTGATATAACAAGATATGTTATCTGAGCAGATTTGGATGAATTCTATTAGTCTGTCCATCATGAATATTCACTAAATTGAAAGGGTGACTAGAGCTTTTAAATTGTGCAAAAAAGAGAGATAAAAGTTTTTTGCACAACAAAATATATACTAAAGGTGGGTGATATGGCAAGAATATAATATTGTGATATGTAAGGAGTGTATGTGGTATATCACAATATGTTTTTCAGACAAAGTTAATGTTAATTCAAATTTAAGATTTTTTGTTTTGCTTTTTCTATTTGAGGTTATGTTACAGCTGTGATATCTAAAAAAAAGTCCAAGTGGACAGAGTGCAGACTGTAAGTGGAGGTGTATCAGCAGAGTCTCTTCAGAGCTTTACTCGTATCCCAGACAGGCCTGAAATCCTTTTAGCCAGCCCGAGTGCCATGCTGCAGTTATTTGGTTATGATCTTTCCAGCCATGGCTGTCTGTACCAAACTGTGTGTGTGGGGGGGGGGGAGGGGTGAAGGGGGGGTTACCTCAAAGCCTAATCCTGTGATGTACATATTTAGTCCGGAAGGCTCTGAAGCCCATAGGCAAACATGCAGAGAAGCCATGTGAAATTTGAATTTCAGGACAACCCAAAAGACTTTTTTTCTGTGTGATTTTAGCCACATAAAATCATGTTTAGGTGGACATGGATATATTCAGATGTACAAATCAAAGGAAGGCTGTTGCTTTTATTATGTCCTGAGGTTTGTGTGTTGTATGTGGCTGTGTAAGAACGACTGACAGAGTGCTTTAAGTATCCTGAGGCAGTACATCTGAACTGTGTTGTACAGGAACGCAAGAGATAGCATGTTGGGTTGGTGTACAACATAAACCAATCTCTTACCATGTGAATCAAATTAACATTAGTATAATTAAACACCATATCCTTAAAATGATGATTTTACAGAAAAAGAACAAATATTTATTTTATTTTTAAAGATGTTTAAAGCATTGCCACTGTAAGTGGCACAAATTGCCATGGGATAGTAATGGGAAAATAGTAATTACATAACAAAATATCTGTATATACAGAATTAATTTTCTGTGTTAAACTCTGGATTATTCACCTTTTTTGCAATAACAGAATTACTGTTGTCTCCCTTCTGTGAGGAGTTTCCTTTTAGGGCCTGTCCAGTCTGGGTTGACTCATTCCAGCTCCTCTGTGGCTCCTATGTTCTCTCCTCATTAGAGTTGGATATACAGTTTAGCAGGTAATCAAAAGGCTAACAGACTCCTACAGTAATATTGAGACATATACAAATTTATCTGAATCTTTATCCAACACAGGACCCCACCAAATACCATATTTCGTGCACTGCTTTGGCACTCACATTAACACATAACTACCATTATTGTAGGGGTAGTAAATGACTATTTATAAAACTAATTATGAGATTACTGCATTATGCATCGGTATTTAATGATATGTCTGGCTGGAACATGGAACATGCCCATGATTTTGATTTTCATGTTCATGAATGTTATCTGGTTCTCAGTGTACAAAAAAGAAAGAAAGAAAAACACACTTATCTCTTTACTACATTAGCAGGGTGAAGGGACACAAATCATTATGTTTCAGGTTATTTCAGAGCATAGGTTTGTTCCACTAATAACAGATATGGGCCGCTTACCCATGCAAATGTGAAAAAACACAGGCTTGATTCTCGGAGTTTAGGGGAAAAAATAGATTTGAGCAATGAGGCTTGTAATAAGAACAGGTTACTGCCCAGTTGGTAAGAAGATACAACAGAAGGTAGAACAAAACAATATTTTTTCTCAATAATTAGAGTAGAGAAAAACATAGCATTTATCAATAATTAAAATAAAGTTTTGAAACCTGATTTTGTTGTGAGTAGCCAGTTGGAGACGGCTTGATAGAAGAAAACATATGAGGTAAAAACCTAATTATGCCACTGATTACTCTTGTAACAAAACCTCATATCTTATAAATGGTAATGTGAGAAAATACGTTTANTTACTCTTGTAACAAAACCTCATATCTTATAAATGGTAATGTGAGAAGATACGTTTATTTCACCTATGTTAGTAAAGTAATAAAGTATGATTTTGAAAGGGTTTTTGTATTGGGATTGGTCCATTCACACAGTGTTAGGAGCAGCATGAAGGGAAGGAGGGTTTTTCAAATGGTGTAAAACAAATGGTAGTTACAAGGTTTTGATATGTCAGCGACCAAATACAGTTTAGTTCTGATGAATGTGATTAAAAGAGATGTGACTCAGACCGTGACTTTACAATGCTTTTAGAGAATGGACTTCCTCTGCCTCATTAACTCGCTCTGCTTCATTCATATAGGCAGAGCAGCTGAGGACATGAAGTAAGCAGGAGGTAATGGACTTTGACTACTCTCTACATATTCCTCCAGACAGAGAGTTTGACGGGCAAAGCCTAAACCTGTGGCAGAGAAAAAGGGAGATGGATGGACGGATGGATGGATACATGAATGGATGGAGAGAGAGAGGATAAAGCAGGAAGCACTTGGTGTGGTGGAATGGCCATCAACCTCTAGCTCAACCTGGTTATTGGAGAAAGAGTGAGAGAGAGGTAGAGGTTGAATAATTGATAGTAAGTATTTCAATAGGCTGCACCCGTCTTTCCTGATGAGGAAAGTGTCAATCAAGAACCTCACTGCAATTGAAATAGCGCTCTGGAAAAGCAGGGTGTGTGTGTGCATGTGTGTGTATGCGTGTATGTGTGAGAGAGAAAGTGTATCTGTACATGTAAGATGCATGTAAATGGGCACCATAGGTTTGTAATGTAAACGTAGATGCATATAAAAATGTATGTGTTATGGTTGTGAATAGGACTTTGGAGTGCATGTATGTGTGTGTCCATATGTATGCATACGCAGGTGGGCAGGCTGGACGATCACTTCCATTTGCAGTGCGACCTGAGCTGACCCACTGTTCCGGAAACTTTCAGCCTCCACTTTTTGACATGTCCTAAGAGTGACTAGCGTCAAGCCGGCCGGCTTCTGAAAAAAGGGCAAAACATGGAGGAAAACCCTGAGAAAAACAGTGCTGAGGTGGCAGATCCCAAGGGGATGTTACGTTTCTCCTTTCGGAACATTCCTCCTCCCGTGGCCTCTCCAACTCTGTGGGGGTGGTGAGAGTTTAATGGCTCAAAATGACCACGATGGCCCAGCCTGTCAGAGCTGGAGATTGATCCGTAATGCTAAGTTCTGACAGACTGGACAGCTGTTCCACCTCACTGCCTATGGCTGACATTAATGAGCTGCTTCATGTGATATCACAAATTCTGCAAGAAATAAGCATTTTACTTTAAATAAACCAGATATATTATACAAGCATAATTCCAAACAATGGCAGCATATTGATCACAGCTATAATGAAGGTGAGCTTATAACATGGCTGAGTGTATGAGCCTAATACCTGCAGAAATAATACAGCTTATGCACATACATTCAAAATAAGGATGTTAACATGGGGTCTTTTGAGGAATGCCATAGAAAAGCATTTGAAGAAACATTTAGTAAATCATGGATGGATGGTTGGATAAATGGACCGTGTAAGTCCAAGTGTGAAGATCAAAGCTTATAGAACTGCCATATAACGTGGAGGTTCTACAGCATCTAAAGGTTTTCCGTAGAACCGTATGTCCAAACCAAGGACCTTTTATAAACCTTTATTAGTGCAAGTGCAACACTACTGGTATCCAACGAAATATTCTTCTTTAGGTCTGATCAGGAATTGTGTGCTTGTATGCAGCTTTTTGATCCAACACAATCATGCAATCTTTAAAATACGTTTTTTTTTCAGCTGAAAGACACCGTTTTTCAAGCAGGTTAAACCTGTAACTTCAATGTCATCTTGATTTTCATTTTCATTTTTGCCCACACCTAAGCCCTGTTGTTTGCCTTGCTTGACAGCTGTCAAACTGTATATATCTAATCAGGGCAGGACCCCGAACTCTAATCCACATGTGTGTAATCCACAGTCATACTGACCCTCATTACTTTATGTGTTTAACCCACAGTCACACTGACCCGTGCTCCTCTACCTGTTTAATCTGCAGTCATACTGACCAGCACTCCTCTGTATGTCTAATCCACAGTCATACTGACCCACACTCCTCAATGTGTCTAATCCACTGCTCTATGTGTCTAATCAACAGCTATACTGACCCCCACTCCTCTATGTGTCAAATCCATAGCCATACTCACCCACACTCCTCTATGTGTCTAATCCACAGCCATACTCACCCACACTCCTCTATTTGTCTTTTTTGCATCAATTTTGCATCAATTGCATCAATTTTGCATCAATTGCATCAAAAGTTGCTTCCCATTCATTTTAAGAACACCTAGGAACCCTTTGGCACTTCCCTAACAACCACTAAGTAAACACCCTGTAAACTATGGCAACCTCCTAACAACACCTTGGCACACAACCCTTTTGCCATAGCAAATGCCTAGCTACCTTTGAGCACCCTAGCAACCACCCGGGAAACTATAATCACTGTCTAGTGAACTGATATCACATATTTGCAACCACCTTGAAAACCACAGCACTGAACTAGCAAAACCCTAGCAACCATGTAAAATACCATTATAACCCACCTAGCAAACGCCAGCAACACTTTTCAGTTCACTTATGCTGTGCAGTCACTCTCTATTATCTTCAGAGAAGCACTTTTCTAGTTTTCAAATTGTAGTCACACATAAACACATCCACACCAAACAATGGTGCAGCTGATGTAGGTTTTCTAGGGAAAGCTCAGTGGTGGGCCTTGTGCTGTCTGCAGGCTCTGTGGGAACAGAATACACTATACATGCAAAAGTATCCAGACACCTCATCTAATTAGTGAATTCAGCTACTTTCTGGTGCACCCACTGCTGACTCAGACATTCACCTGCACACACAGCTTGTATAAACTTTACACACTGGATGTGGAGCAGTGGAGCTATATGTTTTGGAGTGATGGTACCTCTCGAAAACCTTTGTGATGAGTTGGAGCAGCTTTTTTACATCAGTACCTGACATCACTAATGCTTTTGTGGCTGCAGTCAAATCCTCTTAGTAGTGTTTTAACATCTAATGTAAAGCCTTCTCAGAAGTATAGAGGCTGTTACAGCAGCAAACAGAATGCTCTTGATTTCAGAAGAAGCAGTGGCTGAGCAGGTATGTACAAACTTGTGTGCATGAAATGCAACTCCAGTTGAGAAACACATGCTAAATGGGGTCAAAGCAGTGGAGGTAGCAAGAGGACAGTGTGATTAGTCTCTGCAATCCACCTCCTGCTGCCTCCAGATTGCTTCTGTTGACTATTGAGGCGCACAGTGTCCTTGAAGACGTTCCATGAGAAATGAAAAAAATCCACCTATGTTATCTACCATTTCTTGCTCATGTTTGACCCCCTGACCCCCTCCCCCAAATGCACATTCTAGAGGGAATTTACTGGTTCACTACTCCCCACCTGAAGGTCAAAAGTCATACGCTTGTGAGACTTCCAGCTTTAGCTGAACCTTGTTCTGCAGTTTGACTTTAGCTGGGAGAGAAGAGCTCAACCATGCTCTCTCTCTCTCTCTCTCTCTCTCACACACACACACACACACACACACACACACACACACACACACACAGAGTGCATGCTTCACTACATATTCAGTCTCTGTCCTTCACACACACACACACACACACACACACACACACACACACACACAGTGTAGTGTTCATTACAGTAACTCCACTGAGGATAGAGCCGCTGTTGTTTGTTTAATTGCTAATGACACTGCTCTTGTCACAACGCTTATTTTAGCTCTCTTCCTGCCCCTGTCTGTCTCTCTCTCACTCCCCCATTCTGTCTCTCGTCACCCGTTTACTCTTTCTCCCTCTCTCTTTTCTCTTCCCTTTCATTCTTTCTCTCTCCGTTCCCCCTTGTGCCTTTCTTTTTCTCCTCTCCCTTCTCTGTCTCTTTTTCATAATTACTCTTTCTCTTTCCCCCCTCCTCTCCCCTTCTGTTTCTCTGCTTCTTCCTATTCCATCTCTCTCTCTCTCTCTCTCTCTCTCTCTCTCTCTCTCTATCTATCTATCTCTATTACTCTTGCTTTCTCCTTCTCCCTCTACTGCTCTTTCTCTTTTCTCTCTACTACTCTCTACTGCTCTGTCTCATTCTCTCTTACCTGCTCTCTCTCTCTCTCTCTCTCTCACACACACACACACACACACACACACACACACACATGCATGCACTCTCTGTGGCCACTTTTATCATGCTGTGATTTTTATGGTCATCTTTTATTCATCCTCTTTTTCCTCTCTCTCTCTCTCTCTCTCTCCACACACGCACACACACGCACACACACACACACACACACACACTCTTAGACAATTGTCACTACATGAGTGGTAGCTATATCTCTCACACACTGAATTCAGGCTGCTCGAAGACTAAAAACTCCAAAAAGACGAAAACTCAACACCAGAACAGAAATGTTAGTGTGTCTTACCTTTGTGAGTGATCCATTGTGTTACGAAGTTGTTGTACGCAAAGAAAAAAATAGAAAGTTATTCTCAATTTACGCTTTTCTACTTTGTTCTTGTTCCATTTATACTCTTCTAAATTGTTTACTCCATTTACATTGTTCTAGAATGTTCCTCCCATTTGTACTCCCCTAGAACGTTTCCTCTCATTTACACTGTCCTATAGTACTGTAGATCCTTTTAGAAGTAACCTTGAGGTTGCCCACCAACTGCCATCATTCTTCCATTTTTATTTATATGTAATTTTTTTAGTGTCATCTGCAGGGGAGTCTTGTTCCTTAATTCTGCACACACACACACAAACACACACACACACATGCAAACACACACACACTTATCACCTTCCCTGCTGTGCTTTGTGGTTTTTAGTGACAGGTCTTTTGGGGGCCTGTGGGTTTGCAGTTCTCAATCCCAGAGCTTCTACTCTCAGTGGTCATCCTGATCCCACTGTCATCTGCTTCTTAGAGAATTGTTTTTCAACTCTGCACCCACTAGATCTCTCTCTCTCTCTCTCTCTCTCTCTCTCCGTCTCTGTCTCTCTCTGTCTCTGTCTCTCGATTTCTCTCTCTCCCACTCAGTCAGTACAAACAGAATCAAATGAAGTGTGCGTTCTTTGTACAAAACCTTTTTCGCATTTCCAGTGTAACTGAACATTATAGACCCTTTTTTGTGTCCTCAGCATTTGTACTATATACTACTACCCATTATCCTTCAGCCAAAAAAAAACTCAACCAACATTCACCCATTTATAAAACATTAATAATGTCTAGTAATTAACCCATATAACAATTATTCAAAAAATTAAGAAGGAAGTTAATTTTTAGTGTGCTTAAAACTTTTATTTTTTACTTTCTGTAATATTGTAAGACTTCATGTTATTTACCTGATTATGGGCATTGAGATAGAAGGACATTTATGAGTGTTTTGCAGTAAGTTTCCTTTGAAATTGTTTGAGATTTTTGAGTTTAAGAAATTTGACAATTCAGAGCTGACTTAAATTCTATTTGACAGTTATATTAGTAAGTAAAGCATTGTTCAACCAAAAGTCTTAACAATCTAAAATATTTGTGCAAATACAGTGTTTTGGCTTCTTGAAAAATTTAAATCCTTTAAAATTGAAATAGTCAAAATGCTTGCAGTCATATTTTACACATACATACTCTTTACTTGAATTCAAGTTGGAATTAGCGTGAAAGTCATGAAAATTTTAAGCTCACTAAAATTCAATTCACTTATAATCACTCCCTATGAGGGAACATTGGAAACAAATTATTATTTTAAGTCAAACAGAGACGTGATTAAGTTGATCGATATGATGTCTTCTACAGGACTTTGTTGGCCAAATGGCCTTGTCTCCATGTGCAATTTGAGTTGTGTTTCTATATCATTATGCCCATTATCTTAAGCCATATTGCCACTGCTACTGTTATTACTGCTGGCCAAGCACATTCACTGTAGAGGTACAGCTGCCAATGCAGCACTAAAACTTCAGCCTTCAGTCTTCCACTACCACTATAACCCCGACAATAACAGAATATCAACAGTCAGTTTGATGGAACACTTAGTTTTTAATATCTTGAATAGATTAAAAATAAAATTCCAGATAAAAATTAATCCAAAAATCATACCAAGACCCCAATTCCTGGCCAGATACTCCACCCTAGGCCACTCCTTCACACCCCAACTCACCCCCACAGGCCATCACCATAGTGCCTTGAGCCACAGAGCAAGCAGACAGTATAGATTAGGGTTTATGACTAAGTGTGTGTGTGTCTGAATGTGTGTCTGTGTGTATGTATAGATTCGAGATTGGAACAGGGTCCACTGTCCTGCCAGAAATTGATCAGGATCGCGATCAATCAGGAAATGATTGAACGGGTGCAGGAAAAACGACATCTCGCTTCAGAAATAGAAGGCTGGAGGAAAGAGCCCAGACTTGAGCAGCAGACATGGGTTAGCGTGTTCTCCACCTATTAGGTCATATTTCAAGCCTTCAGTGTATGTAAGTATCTGGATGAAATGGGTAGGTCTGGAGACAGTGTCCAGTTCTACCCCCATTCAACCTCTCCCTGTCCCCTCCAGGTGCTCTGTCTGCACTTGCCCTTCTGACCCATTGTTGACTCTTCAGCTCAGCCACAGTATTAAGCTAAACTGTGCCATTGACAAGTTCAGTGATATATGATTCACACCATTGAATGATACACTGCAAAATGTCCTGAAGCTAGTCAGTGAACAGCTTGCAGGAGAGATGGATTGATTGGTGGGTAGAGGCAGAAGTTGGAGGCCTCAGGAGTTCTTGCTTCATTAGAACGCTAAATCAACATTACCTTGTTAATTGCCATGAGGTACTTAATGAAAAGGGCTGTCTGATCCAGGATTTGACCTCTGGTTAGTGTTCTAGGAAAGATTCCTCAATTGTTTCCACTGTTCTTGTAGAGATCTATTAGTGAATCAATGATATCTGGCTGGTGAAGCTCCAAACAGTCAGGGTTTAAAGCAGAGCAAAGGCTATACAGGTATCTGTAATCAAATGACACAGAGGAAAAGATCTTATTAAACTTGTACTGATGATTATTTCACAGCAAGCCTCTAGACTTCAAGCATTTTAAATAGAAAGGCGTAGATTTTCACTAAATATTGTGTATTTATATACACAAACACTCATCATCAAAACAGTAGTTGCACAAATAGTTGCATCCTGAAAGAATCAACTGACAAGATTGAAACTTAGTGGGTAGGTTTGACATTGTAAGACATGAGAATGATTCAAGCTTATATATATATTTTAATTTTTTTTAAACAGGCTAATACTAAGAGTCTCAGTTACAGTTACAAGAGAACAGAACATGTGCAATTTGAGTTGTGTTTCTATATCATTAAGCCAATTATCTTAAGCCATATTGCAACTGCTACTGTTATTACTGCTGGCCAAGCACATTCACTGTAGAGCACAGCTTCAGTCTTCCACTACCACTATAACCACGACAATAACTGAATATCAACAGCTAGTTTGACAGAATACTTAGCTTGGAATATCTTTAATACATCTTTGGGATAGATAGATTGATTTATAGATAGACACAACATTTAGCTATACTAAAAACAACACAACACGGCACGGCAAATAGCATTGTAGTCTGACACTTGTGTGATACTATGATACTGTATATATGTCTCAAGTAAGAGAGAACAGTCATTTAAATGTAAGACATACTCACTAAAACTAACTAAACAGCTCATTAAGAACACCTTACTGAATTGAAATGGGTATTTTAAACCAGATAAAGCATTAGAATGTGCAGGACAGTGAATCTCTATCACCAGGGTTGGGACCACTAAACTATAATGTTTGCTGTGTACATCTAGTATAGACATGGGACTGGATATGAAACCATGTGAAGTCAGCACAGGTAGCGTGTTTTACCCATTAGCCTTTTTAAAAAGTCCAGTGATTTTTCAACATTTCTGCACAATTAAATAGTTAATATGTAAACAAAGTAATTTAGAGTGGTTTGGTACGAAATGCGCCACTGTAAGAAACTTTCCAAGTTAAAGTTGTTCATAGTGGTGGTGATTGGAACCAAATATCCAAAGTCACAGTTTCGCTAGTCATGTTAGAAACAAATCAAATGGCTGTATTTGAGAAGACATCACAACTGGAAAAATCTGATTTGGTGCGATTCTGTAGTATGCCACCTTTACGTCAAAACAGTCTGAATGAAGATTGTTTACATCTCGACAATCGAAGTCTAAGTCTATGCTAAGAAACTCAGTCCAAGTTGTTAACAGTGTAAAGTTTCGGTTTTGCCTACAGGTTGGTGTTTAACTCTTTAAGTGGCGAATGCAAAACTGTCCCAGATCAGAGGCCAGAAGCACTCTCTGGCAGAGCTGGAGCCAGATGAAGTCCATCTTCTGCACAAAGACGATAAGTTCTCCCCTCTAACCTTCGCAAAGCATCCTCAAGCATCCCCCTCCACACACTCATACCATCCGGATAATCCAACAGATAGGGTTAACACAACCTGCTCATCCTATGTGCATAAGGAGACCGGAGAGTCTCTCACACACACACCATCCCAATAATCCAGTCGAATGGGTTTACACACCCCTCACAGCCTCAGTGCGTGTCCATCCCTGAGACACACTCGCACACATACACATACACACACACATTTACATAGATAGCACTCGGCATCCAGGCAGCCGCGCTGTGGAGAATGGGCCTGACTAAGCTGAGAATTTACATGGCTAAGCAAAGTGGTTAACCCCTGGAAGCAGGGCCAGAGAAATAGCCTAATGTGATTTCTCTCTTAATGAAATTTCTGAAAGAGAGAAAGAGGGGGGCATTTCACTTTGCAGCCTGCCAAGTGAGAGAAATACCCAAAAACTCTCAGTCTCACAAAGCAACACAGAAGTAGAGCAGGTTGGGGAATGCTACCACTCTTGGCTTGTCCACGAGACCAGATCCTTCTCTCTTTATTCTTACTTTCAAACAGCTTAGCTAAGCAAAGAAGCGACTGTCAGCGGATACAGCTTCTTGAGAGTGTTCTTTGTGTGCTTGGTCATTTTTTTATTGCAAACCTGTTGACACAATGTGGAACAGTTCCGGTAGTTGGTTCTTAAAGTGTGAAACTGACTTGTGTAAGTTTTATGGTTGAGTGTCATTTTTGATCAGTGTTACTCTTTCTTTTCTCCACTCAACCACACTAGAAGGGTTTTTAATTTTGTGCTATTATCAGCTTCGATTTCTATCAGAAATAATATAAATCTATAGTTACAGTCATAACAAATCCTGATATCTTGCACATGGAAACTTCGTACAAGAAGAAAAACATGTAATAGGCTGCATTTTTAATGGTGTTAAAAATATAAATAAGCATTGCATAATTATGAAATTCAGAAGTAAAGGATGGCCTATTATGCTCACCTGTGAGGCTCACCTTTGATTACAAATCAGCATTCACATGCTTACATTAAGGACATTGATTTTGACTGTTTTATGCAGCCACACAACAACCAAAGTGCTGCAAGGACTGTATTTGATACTGTTAAAAAAAGTCTTTAATATAGCATTTCTGACCTTGAAACAGATGAACTCTCAGAACTGGTAATTACGACATGGCAATTGGAAACGTGTGAAGGCAGCACATTTGTGGGACGTTATATGCTGCTGTGAGGTTGCTAGAAGCTTTGAAAGGCTTACACAACCGATTGAGTCACCTTCATAAAGCCCCCATGGTTTCATGTTTTTGACTTGGCCTCTATGTGAGGGCATTTAAAGAAGAATGACTAACAACACATTGATGACATTGATAAATACAGTACATTGATCTATGACTATTGTGAAGAACTGAGACACTGTGGGTGCCTGCACACAAAGTTGCACAGTTGCAAAGTTAGTTGACAGAAATGTATTAATAACAAAATTAGAAAATTACAATATTTTGGTATATTCCTAAATAAATGATGAGTTTGTAAATTCTCTCTCTGTAAAGCTCATTTATGCTCCTGCAGCTGTCTGAGGGCCCTCAGGTTTGCTAACTTATATAAAACAGCATGGAAAGAAATAGGAAAACATGACTGACCTGTCTAGCTAGTTTTTGATAGTAATCCTTCAACTCCTAAATATTCATGCATACTGTTACAGTAGTTACATGCACATGTGTCAGTCGTTAAAAGCCTGCATCTCTGATAGTATGGTGTTGCATTAGTGTGTATGGCATGGGCAGCTTACACATCTGGAAAGGCACCATCAATGATGAACAACATATATATGGGTTTTAGAACAACATATGCTCCCATCCACCAGTAGAAAACATGTGGCACATCACGAAAAAAAAAATCCGGCACCGAAGACCCAGGACTGTTGAACAGCTAAAATCCTACATCAGACAAGAATGGGACAAAATACTCAATTCCCAGACGTTTACAGACTGTTGTTAAAAGAAGAGGGGATGCTACGCAATGGTACACATGGCCCTGTCCCTTCTTTGAGATGCGTTGCTGCCATCAAGTTCTAAATGACTTAATAATTTTCATGAAATAGTAAAGTGTCTCATTTTCAACATCTGATATGTGAATATCTTCTATTGTGAATAAAATATGGTCTACGAGATTTGCATTCTGTTTTTATTTACATTTATTTACATTTTACACAGCATCCCTTCTGTTTTGGATTTGGGATTGTAGTTACATGATTTTCATCCATTTTCAATTTTATTTACAACAAACATCTGTTGCAACATGCCATTGGTTGCATTTCTTCTGACATCAATCACTTTTATTTTGGGTGCTGCCCCAATAATGTAGACACACAATGTATATATTCATTTGCATGTCATTATTCAGTTCAACTGCACAATGTGTTTGAGACCAGCGCTGCCACCCAGAAACAGTTGTAGATTGGCAAGTCAGGATATCAATGGATAGCTAACAGCCATCCTAGCAGCAGCAATAACTCTTTTCAACCCAGAGATGCAACACATGAACAATACATCGCTAGCCTTCCACTAGCAAAAAAGTACCTCTCTAGCGTGTAGTGTTCCCAAGATATTTGTTTTTTACTATACCATCATTAACCTCAATGGTTCTTTTTGTTATGTGTACTTCTTTTCTTATATGTCCTATGTTAATTTAGCCTTTGACCATAAAAAAATATACCAATACATTTTATATTATACATTATAATAAATATAATACATATATAGTATGTGTATGTAATATTATCAATGCTTACATATGTTTGGTATTATAAATTATAGACGAAAATGATAAAAGCAAACTAACAAAAACTCAAACCCCTCAAAGGAGCACTGTGGGGCATTTCCCTTTACCAATACATCAACAATTAATAAAGCTAATTACAGCTTATTACTGTAAACAATCTTCAACATCTGCAGTGTTTTCTCTGTAAATTCACATGCATTCTTTACAGTGCAGTTTAGAGAACACCTGGATTTGTTAATATGTATGTAAAATGTGTATATACATATGTTTGTATATATGTGTGTGTGTGTGTGTGTGTGTGTGTGTGCATGTGTGAGAGAGACAGAGATAATATTGAAAATGAAACACGTTATTGATGAAGACAAGGTCTGTGATATGCACAGTATAGAGAACAACAGCTGTGTTTCTGTTGAATATGTTAATATTAAAAGTGTAGGTGTATGAGAGAGAAAGAGAGAGAGAGAGAAAGAAAGAGAAACAAAGAGAGAGAGAAAGAGTCTGCTATTGTTTGTTTTTCCTAAATATGTGTGTGTTTGTGTGTGTGTGTGTGTGTGTGTGTGTGTGTGAATGCTGATCTGGGGTGAAATAGGCCCAGAGTCTGCACATTCGCTCAGGTCCAACTCGCTGTTTTAGGGGCAGGTGCTGAGGTAAGGTGGACTTCTTCACAAGCGAGAACCCCCTCCTACTCCCCCAACCCATACCTCCCCCCAGCCCATACAAACACACACACATACAAACACACACACCCACACTCCCCTTCGCCCCTGGACCCCAGCGCACTCATCATGGCTGCAGCGACGCCAATCGATGTGCCGCGCCCCACTGAGCGTGTCCACGGCGCCCAGCGCGGGGCTCCTCCACAGGGATTGTGGGAAATCTGATTTATGATGCCCGTGGTGCTGCTGACCACAAACTTTAACTCTCACCCTTCTGTTCTCCATTCCTCCCTTCTCCACTTTCTCCTTCTTCACCTCCGTACTCTTCTCCAGTCACTTTCATCTTCTTTTTAAATTTTCTCTATCATCCGTTCATTTTCCACCATTCTGTAGTCACTGTCTTCTTCTTTTTTCACTTCTTTCTGTTTGGTCTTCACCTTCCCTAGTAACTTTCATCCTCTTTCTTTTTCCACTTTCTCTCTAATTCCTTCATTCCTCATGCTTTTCTAGACATATTCTTTTTTGTTCTTTGTGGTCTTTCTACTTTTTTCCCTCCATTTCTTTCATCCCTTCATTTTTTCTTTACTCCCTATAATCTCCTTTATTTTTCCTCTTTCTCCCTGTTTTTTCCCCTCTTTTCTAGTCACTTCTAGTCAGTTTTTTCATAAACATTGAATAGGTTGTAGTATGTGTTAAAAAAACAAATAAGGTTAATATTAATTTAATAAACTATATATTTTTTAAATGTACTCAAAGTTTAAGTGCTGCAAGAGTGTAATTACCCCATGCAGAAAATAAGTAAGTCATTTAAGATAAATAGATGAGAATGAACTGAGTTTTATGGGTTCATCCTTGATATCATCATCATCATCATCATCACCATCATCATAGCAAAACATTGAATATTTCCTTACTTTTATTTTTACCATCCTATGGGAACATGAGGAATAGCATGATAGAAATAAAATGTTTAGACACAAATCTTGTTTCATTAACATACTGTAAAGAATGTTTGTCCTGTAAAATGACCATTTCAAAAACACAAGGTTTTGTTACAGTAGTGACGAAATGGAATCTCACGTAGGTGCTCTGAATGTAGGGACAATGCCGGGTATCTCATGGCAGCAGAGAGATTGAGAAAGCATCTCTAAGTAGGATAGAGAGTGAGCAATGAAGGAAGAGAGGACAGAGATTATTCCATTTCATAGGGATCTGTGGAAGAAGGGAGGAAGCAAAGAGGACGAGTGTGAGGGATTGCTGGAGATTTCCATGGCTGCTTTAGTGCTCAGTCTGTCTCATCTGCTGTTGGGCTCTGCCCTGAAGTTCTGCGAGATCCTCTCAGAGAGAGCAAGATAGAGAGAGAGAGGGAGAGAGAGAGGAAGGATGGAAAGAACTGAATTTTGAGAGATAGATCATCACTCCACCTTCTCTGCTCCACACTACATTGAAATTGTGATGTGAATTTACTTTATTCGAAGATGCACAGCATTTCCCCATAAAAGGGTTAGTAAACAGACAAATGACAGGTAATGATAGATATAGTATGTCAGCAAATAAAGGTTAGCTGTTTATTAACATATACACGAGTGTGTTCTCTGTAGAGGATGTGTAATTCATTAATTTATTTTACTTAGAAAATCAACCAAACATGGAAAATGACTAGGGCTGCCCAAACTTGCATACAAATGTTCAGTCAATAATCTTATTGATGGAGCTGAAGATGAAGATGTTCTCATTTCCTTTGAGCATGTGCAAGAGCAGAGCTGTGACAAAACATGTTAAAGAGTGCTCGTAAATACAACATGCTGGATGAGAACGTCTGGATCTTGCTTAGTTCTTCAATAGCATATACACCATGAACTCCTTTTTTCTCACGTCTCACTTGTAGCTGATAAAAGTAAGCAGAGAATTTCAGTCAACAGTGTGGATTTGAAATTTTCACTCAATATCATGTTTGTATTTGCGAGAAGAATTTGATGAGACATTTTTGTTGTATGTACAATCTAGGCACAAAATTTGATATACAGTTCTAGGCATATTTTTGTTTTTACAGTGTAATGTACCGGCACAATTAATAATGCATTTGTGCAGTTGCATGGCGATAAATTGGTTATATTTGTATCTAAACGTGAAACTTTATAAGGGTTCATTTTAACAAGCCAGACTATTTGCAATGTGGAGAGCTAAATAAAATTGCCACTATTTGTAGGTACAAAGTGAGCAGGGTTGAGTTTCAGTTGAAAAGGCTGTTACTATTGCCTCTTAGTTCAGTGCAAATCAGAAAGAATGTATTACACCTGTAAGTGTCCCACTCATAAAAAAGAAGCTGTTGAGTTTATCCATTTTATCTGCTTAGTGCTGAACAAAAAGCAGTTTTGGATACACATGAAGCCTACTGAGCTCCACTGAGCTGCCAAGTTACTGAACAAACAGAAGTTACCTGGCTTGGTTGGTTTATTTGAGATTTGGCTGAGTCACTAATCTGGACCACCATTAATTCTGACTAAAACTGGCATGACCGATACTGGCACAGATAAAGAGCAGTGCTTAAATTCAGTATCCCTGGTGCTACAGTGCAAGCCTCTTTATTAATCATGAGTGAGCTGGGTAGAGTTGCCACAGATAACAGGAGAAGGCTTATCTATATCTTAGATAGTACAGAAGTGTTTACAGCATGCTGAAAAGAAGCTGATCATCCAGAGAGGTTCTTTTAGTCAAGCTTCATCGTCTGAGCATCTTTCATTAAATTGATCCCAAGACAATCCCAGTCAGGACAGAGGATTGAAGAGGTTAGAGATTTGAACTGAGCTTTTTTGGCCCTGAATTTATTTGACTTGAATAAAACCAGTTTAACAGCTTGTTTCACCACAAAGGATTTTCATTGGTTCCTTCTACTGTCATAAATACCCAAGAGACAGTTTCCACTGAGTTTTCCCTGCGGTCACTGTGGGCTAGTGACAACATGCTGACAAACAATCAAATGAAAAAGGATTCCAGTTCTAAAGGCCCTTTAGCCTGCTAACTTAGTGACCCGTGTGTCCAAGCAGCTGCCTGTGTAAACAGCTGCCTGTATAAACATATGTTGTTAGGAAGTGGATGATTTGGGTTTATGTTTGTATATATATATATATGGCTATAAATATATACACGTGTTATGCCCATATTTTGCACTCCAGGTCTAAACTGGATTTGCAATAGCTCCTTGTGATAAATAAAAATGCTCCGAACTCTGATTAGTTTTGTCCTGTATACATTTTTCTCCTGAATATCACCAGAACTTCCGAATTATGAGTGCATTAAGGAATCAGAATAATAATATTACTACATGTAAGCTAATGATACAGCGCATCACTGAGCTACATGAATGTAAGGCATGCTAGGTTGTGATCTGGCGAGTGCAACGTCATGGAAATGTCTTATCACAGCCAACATTAATAGACAGCTCTGTACATAAATCCTCTAAGTAGGACATTTTGATAGCCTAAATTCTCTTATCAAAAATGCTACCAGTGTTACAAGGTTCAAGTCAGATTCTTATTCACCAGCTTGTTCAACACTTCTTGTTTAAATCTTCCTCTTCCACCTTAAATAGTGCAGCTATCACAAAAGCTATCACAAACATTAGTAAACGGGATAAAACAATACTGATCTATTGGTTCTGTGAAACAGCAAAAATTAGCTAATGTTAATGTTCTCCACCTGTCCAGCAGAAACAGAGCAACCTCCTCATCCATTCATACCTTTCCACTATCCATGAAGCTGAATCTGCATTTGTCGCAGCAGTTGGTAGCACAGCAGTTATTATAACACCACAGGAGCCAGAACTTAGCTACAACGCCATTTAAGGTGGAATGGGAAAATTCCAACAAGAAGCTGGAGAATGTCCTTATCAGGAAATGTTTCCAGCATTAAAAGAATAATTAGGGTCTGGGTCTGTCCTGAATTAACCTGAGGGCAGGAGCTTGTAGAGCTTTTAAAAGTGAACTACGAAAAGAAGGGAAATTTTTGTGGTGTTTTAGTGAGGATCAGATGAAGAACAGATTACTGCACCATAACCTACTTTACTGAACAGGGAAATCTGTTTCTTACTTCTTTTTATGTGCCCTCATTCTGTAAATGGAAATTCACTACCACACACTGGCAAAGCATGCTGTTTGGGTGGTTTTAACGAGGCTGATGTCAATTCTATGTGCAGTAGAATTAGCTTACTATAATTAGCTTATATTAATGTAGCAATATTCATATTTTGACTCTTTATCCACCTTGTCATCCTGAAGATCCGATAATATACAGATATACTATATGTACAAGTTATAATACAAATTCAAGACCTGCAATGTTTTATTTTATCAGCTCATTCTGATGCCTGAAGCACAAAAAGCTGGGACAGGGCAATTTAGAAACAGAAACGCTGTGAAATATTAAAAATAATTCTTAAACATGTGATGCAAGGACAGGTCATGGCTCACCTTTTTTCCCAAAATACATCAGCAAGTTATTGCAGGGAGTTTAGGTTTTTCACCCTCTACACTGCATTAATATCAACAAAAGATCCAGGAAATATGGAGAAAGCCCCCTCTGTAAAGAAAAAGGCAGAAAACCCCAAAATACATGACTTTGATCTTTGACCTATGTGGTGGCATTGCATTAAAAACTAGCATGCTTCTATGATGGATGAGCAATACTTTAAATAAACACTATCGATAAACCCAGTCTGCATTCACAAATACAAGTTAAAAGCATAATATGCACAGCAGAAGTCATATGACAACAGTTCTGGAAATGCTGCCAACTTCTTTGAACTCATCTGAGACACACTGATGCACAGTGGAAACATGTGGTCTGATAAGTCAGATTGTTAATTGAAATAATAGGTGTGGGTGCTAGATTGGCCTTCCTATTACCCAGAACTTCTTCCATTCCAAAGGCAACAGTCTTCCATTCCAAAGGCAAAAATGAAGGCCATGTACGATTTCACAGCTGAAGATTGATAGAAGATAGAGTGATAAAAGAGTGGCCAAAAAATTCTGCATTCACTTTTGGAACAATTGGTGTCTTCAAACAATGGAGTGGTAAATACGCTCCTGCCCAAACTCTTTTTGGAATGTTTTGCAGGCGTCAGGTTTAGAAGGACTAAATATTCACACAAAAAAGGGTCTAAAGCTATCATGTAATAAGTATTACACATTATTAATAAGGTCAAATTTTGTGTTTTTACTGTTTTTAATACAGGTAATTACAGAGTTTGTTAAAGAGTGCTGTTTCTTGAACATTTGCTTTGTCCCGTTTCTGTAGTCTTCCTACCTATTCATGACCTATTTGTATGAAATGCATGAAAACAAACACACACACACATGCACATATACCCCTGTGATTTCAGAGAGAGTGAATTCTTCATTGTGACAGGTTGGGGAGTAGGTGTGTAGGAGGGTGGGATGGTCAATAGGAAAATAATCGCTGTTCCCTCATGGATTGTGTGTTACGGAACTGAGTAACATACTCAGATTTCAGCGTCTTATCCATAATTACCCTTGGGGTTGATGGTGTGTGTATCTACATGTCTGTGAATGGCTCTGCATTTGTATGTGTGTGTGTGTCATTGAGGGTTGGTAGCTTGCGTAAGGGGATTTAGACTAATTGAAATGGCTCCAAAACCGAGGCCTGAGACAGTCCCATTGGAACTTAGGCAGTCATTAAAGGTGTTTGTGTGTGTGTATGTGTGGGTGTATGTGTGTGTGTGGGTGTGTGGGTGTGTGCGTGTGTGGGTGTGTGTAGGTGTGTGTGTGCATGTATTTGTGTGTAACGACTCTTTACCCAGGCCCTGTATTTGTGCACACTCTTGTAGTGCAGTCTGTAAATCAGACTTTTTGGCTTTCTGGTGGACACATACAAGAAATTTTAGTTCCAGACGCTGGTGTCTCCTTATTGGCAGTGAAATACTTTGACAACTGCCCGCTTACATAAAACACATTGTTGCAGTCCACAGAAAAACAAGTATCTCCAAAATGGCAACTTTACAAAAACAATTTAATTTTAATGTAAGTCAATGGAACCAGACTTTTTTCCAAACAATTTTGGGCCTGTTGGTCCATTCATTATGTTCTCCCACAATGTAAACAGCAGGCTTCGTGTTTAAATAATGCAAAAAAGTAAAAACTGTCAAAAATCTAGATGTTTTTCTTTGGAGAAAGATGATAGAAAAATAGATAAATAGTAAGTAACAGTGCAAAGACAAAAAGACACAATACAACATGTGCGTAAACAGCAAGTCATGTGCAAATGTGCAAGAGCAGTAACTGTACATCAGAATGTGAATACTAGAACTGAGGTGCAAACAGCATATGCAGTAGAGTGAAATACAGCTTAGTGTAAGTGTACATATATGAAAGTACAGTATGTTGAGGTAGCCAGGTGTACAGTTACGTATGTGGTTGTAAACAGTAGAAGTATAAGTGGTCGTTCACAGTGCATGTAGTGAGAATAGCTGCTCAATATTCAGGTAAACAGCTAAAACAGCTTACAGTATAGATGTACAGTATGTAAAATAAAATACACAGCTCAGATATTCAAGTATAGAGTTCTAATTAAAGTATATACAGACGTATGGGCTAGTGGAGCACAGTGTGTGTTTGATGGGGTGAGATCAGTAACAGTTCTGGTAGGTGCTGCCGGTGTGACCAGTTTGACGACTCTTGAGGAAAAACTGGTTCTGAAACCTGGTGGTTCTGGTACCTCTTTCCGGATGGCAGAGGTTGGAGAAGTGGATGGCTCGGGTGTGTGGGGTAGAGGATATGTTGACAGCCTTCTTTAGGCATCTACTGTTGCATATGTCCTGTGTGGGTGGGAGGACAGCTGAAGAGCAGCGTTCACAACCATCTGCAGGGCCTTACGTTTGGCAGCAATGGTGCTGCCATACCAGACATTGATGCAGCTCATCAGAATGCTCTCCACGGTGGATCTATAGAAGTTGCAGAGGAGCTGCATATACAAAAAGATATATAATATGTAAAACATAACATAATAGCAAGATGTTAATAACATAATATGAGATAAAAATAGTAAGATAGTAAGAATGTAATGTAATTACAATATATACAGGAAATACCTGTAAACCTGTACAAATAGAAGGAATCAATCAACAGGAGTGAAACTTGGTGGGTAGGTTTGACATTGGGAGTCACGCTCGGCTGCACATGTGACGTAAGCAAGGACGGGCCTTGTCGTAGTGTCTGACTGACTCAAAAGTCACAATTGTGGACATTCAGCGAACAGTGAAGCTGACCTCAACAGAGAGAACAGTTTATTGTTAGGGTAGCTGGAGTCCTTGACAATCTTCCTGGCCTCTACTCTTTCTACTGTAGCTCCTCTCCTGCTCCTCTCCAAGTGCTGAGCTGTAGTCAACAAACAGCATTTAAAAATAATTACTCCTCCTAGTGTCCAGGTGAGCCAATGTTGTATGGACCAGATGTGTGATGGCATCATCTGTGGAGCTTCTGGGTCTATGCAGTCTGGCAGTGAAGAGATGCTGAAGTCTCTGACCAGCTTTTAAAAAGCATGTCATCATGGCTGATAATAGGGATCCTGGGCGATAGTCATTGAGGCAGGCTGGCTGGGGTTCCTTTGTGATAGGAATGATGACAGATTGTTTAAAGCACATTGGAACAATGCTCAGCATCGGGGAGATGTTAATAATACTTGCTCCTTACACTAGTATTATATGCAATATGCAGGAAATGTACATGTACATATAATTTACAGACAATACACAATATATAATATACACAGTATACACAGACTATACAAGGACATGACATTACAGACAATGTACATGTTATTTTCAAAAATACACAATATAAAGGAACATGCAGACTAAATGTGTACAAGCAATATACATCGTAGAGCAAACAACAGCAGTGTATAACACATGGTGTACCATGGTTAGGATGGGTGTAATAACTATCAGGGAATAACAGCAGTAGCTATGCCCTAGCAGATGGTATTAGTCAGCTATTTGTGAGGGTAATGGCATGAGGAAAGAAACTCCTCCTGTGTCTTGCTGTCTTAGTACTCAGGATTCTTTAGGAGCTGTCAAAGGGGAGGAGTTGAAAAAGGTGGTGTTCAGGGTGCAGGGAATCTAATGATTTTTCTCATTCATTTACTGGTTCTGGAAAAGTCCTGGAGGGTGGGCAGAGCAGCACCAATGTTTTTTTTCAGCTGTCTTTTTAACTGTTCGCAGTCTGTCCCTTTCCTGTTTTGTGGCTGCTCTGAGACTGTGATGGACATGCACAGGACAGATTCAATGATCACACTATTGAATTGGCTCAACAGCTCCTGTGGCAGACCCAGCTTCATCATTTGCCACGGAAACTATATCCTCTGCTAGCCTTTTTGGAGATGGAGTTAATGTTGGGGTCCCACCTCATGTCTTGGCAAATATTAGCTCCTAGAAACTTGAAGGTTTCTACAGTTAACACAGGTCTGTAGAAGGTTGTTGGGGGGGCAGCAGTGCTGAGGAGTGTTTCCTAAAATGTACTCTCATCGCCAAGTCTTGAGCATGTTAAGCTCCAAGTTGTTCTGACTGCACCAGCTGTTCAACCTCCTGCAGATATGCAGACTTATCGCCATCCTGAATGAGTCTGATGACTGTAGTGTTTTCTGCAAACTTCAGGAGTTAGAGTTGGGACCTTAGAAGTGCAGTCATTGATGTAGTAAAGCAGAGTACTCTACACATGCTGTACACTACCTGTATACCAGAAGTGACTTCCCTCAGCTGCACCTGCTGTTTCCTGCCTGTCAGGAAACTGGTGATCCACTGACATATGCCAAGGCATACAGTGAGCTGTGAGAGTTTGGAAAAGAGGATATTTGGGATGATGGTGTTGAATGCTGAGTTGAAGTCCAGAGACAGGATCCTTGCATATGTCCCTGGGCACACAAGGTATTGCAGGTTATAGTACAGTCCCATGCTGACTGCATCATCCACTGACCTGTTTGCCCAGTATGCAAACTGCACAGGCTCCTTCATGGGAACCACTGTTAATGATCAAAACTAGGCCTCTGGATACATCCTATCAGAGTAAAGGGTAAATGGATGGGGGCCTATTCTCAAATGCCAAAGCAATTTATGTAGAATATCATTTTTAAATATGCTGTAATGTAGAAGATTGAAAATTACACACTGGCATCAGAATGAGAGATTGAACATAAAAATATGTGTATCATTACAGCTCCAGCAGCATCTCTAAAAACGAGTGAGCCAATCTCATTGGCAGCCATACATACCCAGTCTACACATGAAGGTGGCATTTACATTTACATTTAAACTGCATTTAGCAGACGCTCTTATCCAGAGCGGCTTACAACCATGCATAGTGTTCCGTCAGAGAATGTTTACTAACTAGTACAAGAAGGTTAGTGTCTAAAACTCGCCTTGAGCTCAGACTCTGCCCGAAGAAGACCAGTGCTAATACCTAGAAAGAAGAATACAGAGTTATATACAGCAGAAGTGCAGTAATCCAGTAATCTAGTAATCCCGAGCCATCGCTCATACCTAGAGAGAAGGAAAGTTAATCTTAGTATAAGTGCATAAACATGAAAAGCATTTCAGTATGTACATTTATTAGTATTTACTCACTCAAGTATTTTACAAACAGTGGTATGCTCTGGACCATGTGCATTTTTTCCATTCAAGTCAACCAAAAGACTTTTCAAGACCTTCAACTGCCTTGCTGTGCTTAAAACGTCCTGGTGGTAAACTTGCATGCGTCATGCTAGTGCTTTGCTTTTGTCCTCGTTTTCTGTTCTATGCTTTTGACATATGCTACATCCTGGACAGTCATTGACTTCTTGATTTCAATTACGCAGGCTACTTTTGCTAAGCTCACTATTTAAATACTTCTTGTTTCTTTTTCGATGAATGAAATATAATGGTGCACAAAAAAAGGATCTATTATTCCCTCATCTTCACTACTTGAGGAATCTGCAACCTTAAAAATGTAATCAACTTCGATTAGAATCTCTTACAACAAGCATCTGAATGGCTCATGTCATAAGTCAGCTCTTGTCAAATAATTTTTTTATGCCAGCAGTGTAATCAATTGCTAGTAAGTGTATTTACCTAACAGAGATGGCTATTGGACGTCATTCCTCTCTTCTTTTCTAAAAGATTATGAGAGGACATGGCATAAAACATTTACATCTCATTGATCTGATGTGTATGAAAATGATTACTCTGAAACAATGTCCTGTAATTTTATATTCAGTCTGAATAAAGAGGGTCATGTTTAATAATACAGTTGTCTGTTTGATGAGACGGCATGTTTTGAAATGCGCCTTTGATAGCTATATCAATATCTCATCACTTTTTTATATGGTTGACAAACCAATGTCTCTGTCCAACAGAGCCCATTCTAAAAACATCATAACAGTTCAGTCTAATATTAATGAGTAGGTGGCATCTCATGCTGTAGTTTCAAAATTTGCTTAGAATACATGCTTTATTACATTAATATATATTAAGGTTAAGTTTTTTAAGTCATGTTTTTCCTTCACCTGTAATTTCAAACATATAAGGTTTATTTGCAAGTCATTTCAACAGATAACTAATCGAATAGTTTTTCCAGTCACAACATTAAAGGAGCAATATGTATGATTTTTTTTGTTTTAAACAATCGAAAATTAACTTTAACAACAAAGTGTGATAACCAGTTAGCTCTGGCCTGATCTGTTTCATAACACTACTTTATACCTGCAGCGTTGAGCTACATGAGTGGATGAAGAAGAAGCACGCCCACTCTCTGCAATAAAACACATTTGAAAACAAAGAAAACAAGTAACAAAAATAGAAGCAAACCAAGAGTTAACAATGGCATTGCTTTCCACTGGTGGAGACAGCTCTTGGCAACTGAAAGGATATTTAGTGGCTGTAGTGCTGACGTATAAATTTATCAGACTGTGTCATCTTACATACTGCACCTTTAAGCAAGTAATATGGTAGATCATTTGTTAATTTATATTTAATATGTAAAATGTCTGTGTAGCATTGGATTTACACTCCATAAAATCTGATAATTAATTACAGATATCTTAAACTATATCTCCCCTTCAACACTGGCTGTACACACTGGCAATACACAGGCCCTAAACCCCCCATCTCCATGCAGTATTGGATAAATAAGAGCAAGCTTCCACATACACACAATCACAATGGTAACGGTGTGTAGATACTTTTAGAACCTTAATTCGTTCGCTCTTCTCCTCTTCTTACATGTAACTTTTGGAATATGATTGATTGATACAGGTTGTGTAACAGAACTAAGAGTTAGTCTTGCTCTGGCACACATACAGTCAGGGTAGTGTGTAAATGTAGCACAAACTGTCACTTTAAAATAATGTTATAAATAAAATTATAAATGGTTATAAATAGTAGTTTTAATTACAAACTTAATTACAAACTTTTGTGATACCTATTAAGTATTATCCTGCATTTGTCAAGATATAGGTTCTTTAATTTCTCACAACCCCCACTGATTTTACAGAATAAGGGAGATAATTTGTTCTAGCAATTTGTTCTACCCATTTAGCAGTTCTACCTAGCATGCTCAGATGATTAGTATAGTGTAGTTATTCAGTATGTCAAATGTTTTATTGGGTTTTTAATTTTTAAATCAGAACTAATTCAGCTTAATACTACTACTGACTGCTGATAAGCTGGTGTAGTCTATCAAAACATCCTAATTATTATTTTAATGCGGGTAACAGTTTCTGTTTTGTTTTTATGTATTTATTCATTCTCAGCTACAAATCATATCAGACTCATAACATTGTCTTTTCACAGTGGAAGGAAGGACGGAAACAGCTGTGGATAGTTTTAGATCTGAAGCAGAAGTGGAAATTGATTTTCTCTTCTGTATTAAAGATGAAAACATAAGTTCTGATTATCTGATGGTTACAGTTCTGATGGCCTACACACTTGATAGGAGACCATTTCTTAATATTTTTTTGAACATCTTCTTTTTGCTATGCAAGTGAATATATTATATCTTATGTATATGTCCCCAGAATAACTTGTGCTGAATTGTTATATTTACTGGAAAGTAAATAAATGAGGAATGCTTTCTGACTTTTGCGTTCCATACCTTGTTCAATAACCCTTGACCCTCAATACCTCTGAATGTGAATCAGCACAGTCAAAAAGACTTGTATTGCTTAATTTCTCTCACTCTCTCTCACTCTCTCTCTCTCTCTCTCTCTCTCTCTCTCTCTCTCTCTCTCTCTCTGTCTCTGTCTCTCTCTCCCACTGTGTGTGTGTATGTGTGGGGTTGTGCGTTGGGGTGTGTAAACGGGTGTCAGGGTGGTTGATTGGGGATTAGAATGGAGGTTTATTCACTGCGGGGAGAGTGATGCGCTGATTAGCGTGCTAGCCACAGTGCCAGTCGTGCGCTGCTGAATTAGCAGCATGTTTGAATGAGATAAAAGGGTCAGGCTTACCCCCACTGCTCTGCCTGCACATAATCCACTACAGCTGTGAAATGAACAGACCTCCGCTGGCCAGCCGGGCCTCAACCTGCTTCACACACACACACACACACACACACACACACACACACACACAGATGTCTAGTCTAAACCAGTCACCAGACACTCCACAACAGTCATATATGAAGGTATAAGTTAATCTCCCTCTCTCTGTTTCATACCTCTTTCTATATACTGTATATATCGTATAAGAATAATATCTAATAATCTTTAAATATCTTTCTGTCTTTACCTCTCTTTCTCTCTAAAAGTACATATAAAGGCAGACAGAGAGAGATACTCCCTGTCTGTCTCTGTATGTTTATCTCTTCCTCTTTTTATATTTTTTTGTCTGCCCTTCTGCCTGTTTTCTCTCTTTTTCTATCTTAGGCCTTTAACTATTTTTCTCTGTTTCTATCTCCCTCTTTCCACCGCTTTCTCTCTCTCTCTTTCAATCTGTCTCCCTTATTCTGTCTCTTTCTCGCTCTTTCCCTCTTTCAGTCTGTCTTCCTTATTTGGTTCTGTGTTCTCTCACTGCGTTTATTAAACTATTTGTTAGGAACAGTAAATTAGCTGTTTGGAAGGAGAGAAAGAATAAGTGGATAAGAATAAGTGGCTTTGTTGATCCCGAGAGTCTGCTGAGGGGGCTGTTAGCAGGACAGCTAAAAACCAAATATGCTTATTACAGACTAGTGTAACAGCATTTACTGATGTGTGAGGTGTACATGGTGTACTTTGTAATGTTAATGGGGATGCCCAGTTGGATTGTTTATTGATTATTATTATTAGTATTAGTATTAATATGCACAGATTGTTATTTATTAACTCTATTTAGCATACTGTGTGGCTTTTAAGTAAACATTGTATGTTACATGTGTGAGGGTAAGTCCTGTAGTCTTGTGACAATGCCGGATAAATAAAGATGTGTTAAAGTGTTTACAGTCACTCTCTGTCTCTGTCTGACTCTCTCACATATGTACATACACCCTCAGTGGGTGTGTGCAGTGTGTAAGGTCACCTGCCTCATCAGTTGCTATTTCCCTGCAGAGCTCTGATGTAAGACACCTGCAATCACTGGTTTCTTGGTCAGCACCCCTGCACTCTTCTTTCAAGGCAAAAGTCCCAGAACAGTGCCACAGATAGCTAAAGGGAAATTCCCCGCTCTCCCATCAGTCAACACAGTGACATTTTATTTCCTGTGGCTGTTCAGCTAATCAACACAAGGAAACACAAAGCAATGTTGAAATCATTAAATTAATATCCTGGCAACCTAAAATAGTAACAGGGATGCAGGACACAAACAGGCAACCCTAACAAGACATGTAGAAAATGATTTGATTTTATACTCATTACTGCACTGCCCTGTCTTCAGCATCACCCACACTTTTAATGTCCATACTTGTCTTTAATCAAACCACATGGCACTGCTTCTGTCACGCATTCATTACTTTTCCATATTTAGATACATTATTGTTTGCCATCTTTATTTCGCTGACTCTGCATTAAGCAAATGAACTGAGATATACGGCAAACGTTATTGGCCGAGATGGCCAATTCTTGCCTGAAACCATTAACAAAATGGCCCCCTTGCTTTGTATAATGGTGCTTTGCTTTGTCATAAGGGAGATTTAATTTTCCACAGTTTAAACATTATTTTCCTGGCTACAAGCAGTTGAAGCAATTAAAGGAAAGCACACTAATAGACTTCTATCATCTTGGAAGTGACTTAGTTTTCATCTTATATAACTGCCATTTTATGATAATGCTAACGTTGATCTCGAAGTGGAGAAATGTCACTCTCAGACTGTACACAAAATATGATCTAATTAACTGCAAAACAAAATGCTGTTAGCCATAATGGGGATCACATAATTTATAAGTTCGTAGATGTTTGTATAGTCAATGTATGTTCACCGTGTCACAGCATGAATCATGATACAATTATTAAAACAGTAATTAATATATAAATATGGATTAATGCAGATAAAGTGAATGCACAACATTCCCATGCACTGAATTAATCTAATTCTGTCTTTGTGCCCCCCTGTCACTTGCTCCGAATGTGTCAGTCCACCTTCTCCTCTGCTCCGGCTCTTCATTCGATCTTCTCGTTATCCAGCTAGACAGAGGAATAAGCAGTTTTCCCTTTGATTCGGTTAGGGAGCATCTGCTAATATCATATTGATGATAATTTCCCTGTAATGCACCATTTGCACTAATTGTGATGCAGGGAGTGAGTAATGCTATCTGACGGCCCCTCGGCTCCCTCGCCGCTCCTCAACACTTAATTTCCTGATTGTCCCAGAGAGAGAGACGTGACAAGCTGGCCATAAACAACCGCCAGTCTTCCCATACAGTCCCTCGCCCCGACAGGACAGACACACACGAACACACAGGTCAGTTTTTATACAGTGTCAGGATGTGGAGTCATGCATTTTCATTATATATTGTCATTGTCCAAAGAAAATATCTCCAAAATACTAACTTTACAGGAGAGATTAAAAAATGTTCATTATTATTATTATTATTATTATTATTTATTTTTATTATGATATAATCAATATTGTATTTATTTATACATTCCTATTGCTTCAACATGAATTTTCACACAATGTAAAGGACAAATTATGCAGAAAACCAAAAAAGTACATATTTTTGGACAGTGATGACACACAAGTTCCCACATGAAACAATAGTATGCCCCATTTCTATTATATACTAAGCATTATATACTGTGTGTATAAAGTTTAAAATGCTACTATGTAAGTACCTGTAAGTACACATATACAGAAGTTTGTTTTTATACAGAACATGTGATTATACACATATCTATTACATACATTTATCATCACTGAAACAAATAGTTACACCCAGAAGGAATCATCTGACAAGAATGAAACTGGGAGGGTAGGTTTGACATCATGATACATCTGAATGAAGTTTCACCCTCAGCTGCACATGTGATAGGCCTTAATGCTGTACCTGCCCGACTATATGTGGTCGTACTGTTGCACAAGCTTTCCATTCTGACTCGTGATGTGTTGGTAGCATCCTGTGCAAGTGAATTATACCTCAGAAAAGAGTTCAAAAGCAATTTGAACCGCTGAAAGAGTTTAAGAGGGGTCTCGTCACAGGGCTCCGGGAAGCGGGATGGTCTTATAGACGTATTGCGTACCATATCAGTCATGCGGATATTACCATAGCACACTGTTGATGGCAGTGGATAGAATAAGCCGAGCACCACTGACACGTAAGATCTGGGAGTCCTACACGAACCACAGAGAGGGAGAACTGACTAACTATCTGACATGCGCAGAGTGAAACAGTCACAATTGCAGACAGTCAGCGAGTGATGCCCTCCTGTGTGGAGGCACCGTGGTCAGTGCAGAGATGAACACACGTTGTCATGCGTCATACATCCAAAAGGCCTGGTGTCACTTCACCTCCACCCCTACCGCCCTTTTCTGTCTGGGCCTGTTTTTCAGCGTTTGGGTTAGGCCCCTTAGTTCCAGTGAAGGGAAATCTCTTTGGTACAGTGACAAGCTCCAATAAAAGGTTCAAGGCCAGGTCTGTTTTTTTTACATAGAATTCATTCCTCTTTCACTCATGCAGCCAAAATCACTTTGCTTCATTACGGTTATCCAGATAATTGACTGGCAAAGCAAAGTTTGATGTTCTTTATCATTTTTTTTCTCCATCTTGTTTCAAAGCCTCCTTTCAGAACACATTCTTACTCTCTTAATTCTGGTTATTATGCCCTTACACACTCATTACACTTTTCACTGGTTAACATGTTGTTTTATCCTACTTTTGCATTTTCCTTTCCTCTTCTGTTGCTTGCCAGGCTGAAATTGTGAACAAGAATAAGTTTTTTCACTCTACCTCCACCTCTACCGCAGAATCAGCAGGTACTGTGTGAGAATATTCAAGCTGCATGGGATGGATTATCACAGGACACCATTAGGAACCTCTACAACTCCATGCTGAGACTTCTGGTTGGTTGCGTTAGCAAACATGGCGGCCCAACTCCGTACTGAGAGACACTACTTCTGTATGTATAGCTCAATAAATATTTCCCATATCAGTCTAAATCCTTCATCATTTATTATTCCTGGTAACTTTTATCGTCTTTCCGAATGGCATTGCAGTCCAACACTTCCTTCTGGGTGCAACTATTTTTTCTTTATGATGAGTGTAATATGTTCTATATGCATTATTTGTATCTGTATATAATAATAATAACAATAACCATATCTCCAGTAACCAACAAGAAATATATTTATTCTGTGAATGTTCTCTGAACTGACACTTTTCTTTTTACTGATCTCTCTTGTTTATGCTATGAAAACTCTTTAGGCCTATGTGGCCAAACTAATCTTAGAGAGAGAGAGAGAGAGGTGGGGGTGTTTACAGTGGGTCAGTCCCAGGGGGTAGAGTTAGACCCCTACTGTCAGTGTTCGGGGTGTGAAATCAATCTCTACCCCCTCTCCTCTCAGTGACCCCAGCACAGGGAGAAAATACCCCTTTACACCATTGCCGGGGGCAGGTGGGCAATTATGGAAGTCATTCCATATGGAATACCGTCTCTTCACTCATATTTTTCTTTAGTCATGGAGGCAGCTTTGGCCTAGTCAAGCCCGGAAATTGACTTCTATAGAAATAGGCTTCAATACAGCTGACAGAAGTGTCTGCTATTAATAATTCAGTGCAAATTGGGGGATATAGGAAATGAATAAACCATAATTGTCCTAAATGTCTTATTTATTAGTTAGTTAATGTTTTTGGAGTAAGATGCATTATAATATTGAATTATAAAAATCACAGTACTTCTCTCTATCATTCAGGAAAGTTAGGTTTGGTCTCGTTGTCAAAACATGTTTTCCCCACCATGACGTGTATGTCCCGGTGATGTGTATGTTCGTGCATCATTTTGTGTCCTGACTGGTTAAGTGTAGGGTTAGGTTTAGAGTTACACTTAAGAAACTCTCATTACAAATAATTGCTTACATGTTTAGTATAATACAATAAGGGGACAAATGCACTGTATGGCAAAAGGTATGTGGACCCTTTTAATTAGTGCTATTAGTGCTACTTAGTGCTACTTCGTGCAAGGTATGTGATCTCCATAGACACAGGAGAATAAGTCAGTGACTTTTAACATAGAGCTATCATTGGAGGGCACCTTTCCAACATGTCAGTCCATCAGATTTCTGCCCTGTTAGAGCTATCTCAAACTGAGTGCTGTCATTGTGGAGGGAATAGGTGCAACCACAGGTTAGCCTTGAAGAGGTTGGCCACACAAGTTCATGGAACAAGATCAATGACTACAGCCTGTAGCCCATAAAAACTGTCTGCCATCGACTACAACCATGACTACACAGTTCCAAGCTGCCTCTGGAAGTAATGTCAGCAGAAGAACGTTTTGTCAGAAGCTTCATAGTTTGGGTAACCATGGCTGAAAAGCGATCCACAAACCTAAGATCACCATGCACAATGCCATGATGTAAAGCCATTGGGTTTTTGTGCATTCTCTAAAATTATGAATGCTGGAAATCTGACAGATAAATCTGTGTTAGACAGATGCTAGGAGAACATGGTCTGCTCATATCTATAATACTAAAACTAAAAAAGAAATAGCCTGATGGGTTTGGTGTTTTAGACCTTGACTAGCCTGCTCAGAGCCCTGATCTTATCCCCATCAAACACCTTTAGGATCAATCTCTACAAATGTGGGAGACATCTTGGATCAGGTTGCAATGTATACATATCTAGGCATTTGGTTAGACAGCTCTATATCCTTCTCTAACCACACTGACAAGATACAATCAAAGGTTCAAGGCCAGAATTGACTCTTTCAGTATACACTGGTTAACATTAATTTATAGGAGTCTTCTAGGACAGACGTCATCCTACTTACAAACCCTACTACAACTTGTATCTGCCAAGCATAACACCAGATATTCCCTTCACACTAACACACAAACACTTCCTTTGGCCTCTTCATTTCAGTCTTCATTGCACGCAACTGGAAGATCCTGAAAAACTACTGATAACTGATAAACTGATAAAAATATATTTCTCTGACTGTTATTTTAGGTCCATCATATGTCTTTTGCAACGTTTGTGTCTTGCTTACCTGTCCCTCTTTCATCTCACTTTTGTATTTACATCTACTCTTCTGTTGCTTGCCAGGCTGCCATTGTTAATAAGAATATGTTTTTAATAAAAAATAAATTGAAATGCCAGGCCTTCTCACCCAACATCAATGCCCAAGTGCTCTTGAGCTATTGTGGCCAAATGACAGGGAACCTCTTCAGACATGCTCCAGAACATAGCAGAAAGTGCCTTCTCAATGCTCATGGCTTTGCAATGGGATATTCAGCAATCACATACAGATGCGATGGTCTGGTGTCTGCATACGTTTGGCCATGTTGGGCTGGGGTGTGAGAGAATTTCTTGTGCTGAGAAAGCATGAAGATCCAGAAGTTCCTCCAGAGGGCTGAGCTGTGTTCATGGGGAAAATAACAGGACTATTGTCACACTACGTTGAGGTCACTGTTAAACAAGCCGAGGCAAGCTATGGCCCCTCTCTTCTACTATCGCTGCAGATTAAAAGGACAAACAATAAATCACGCCATCCAGGCCTCTTCATAGAAGAGGAGAGGTAAGGAGAGAAGTGGAAGAGAGAGAGCTTTGTTCTTCTTTGCTTATTTATGGGTCCTTCTGCTTCTTTCTTTAGAATTCTATTTCCTGAGAACTGCTCTTTTTAACTAAATGGTCAATAACTTTGCAGGTTCAGCTAAACTATCGGTACTACACCCACAAATATGTTCTTTTTGTAGTAACTGTTGTGAGGCAAAACTCCACTCAGCCTAATGAGAAACTGTAGACTACAACTTCTCAGGTTTAGAGCAGAACACTTAATTTACTAATATTACTACTATTAACTTCATATTATTATGGCTTTGTAAGCATGAGGTCACACTGATAAAGCAGATCACGTGTATTTTTTTGTCTTATAATATTATTAGCTATAATATATTAGTTACAGCATAATCTAGCTCAGTAGCTTTGCATTTCAAAGTTATATAGCAGCTCTAGACAATTGTTGTTAGAGTGTCATTACATTGAATGAAATGTTTTCTAACATAAAGCTTGCTCAACCTTTAGATTTGTGAGCCTTGTGAACTTGTGATTTGGCCTGAATTTAAAGTGCCATAGCCATGGTCTGCCCAAAACCACATTATTTCACTTATGCTCAGCTTATGGAACTTTTGCCAGTACTCCATAAAGCTTACCCTGAAAACACTTGCTTCGAAAAAGAACGGTGGAGTGTTCTCACACTTAAAAGAAGACCAAATCAGTTTGTTTGTCAGTTTGTTGCTTTATTTAAACTCTAAACTCAAATGTTATTCAATCTGCTATTTGAAACAATCTTGTTTTGTTCTACTGCAAGCACACACTTGCACACATGCACGCACAAGCATGAGCAAACACGTGCTTACGAACAGACAACTGCTTGTTGATCAATACTGCTCATAGATTGTCAGTTGCAAGCGGACCAAGAGAATGAGGAGGATTTGCATATATATAGGAGCTGAGGGTACCCATGCGCTTTAAGGATGATCAGATATGCTAACGTCAGCATTCTACACACCAATCGATGTGTGTGTGTGTGTGTGTGCGTGTGGGTGTCCTTGTGTACAATGGAGTGTAAACTAAAACGATAAACATCTTGATCTCTCAAGGGACTTCGTCATGGTACTCTACATGTGTTTAAAAGTGTGTGTGTTAAGAGACTAAAGGAAACGAGGGACAGAAGTATTCTTTACCCTTATGTCTTCTTTTCACTATGGACATTTTCTCTGAAAACTAAAGAACTTAATTCAGGAAAAAAGACAAAAAAGGAAAGAAAATGGGTGTGTGTGTGTGTGTGTGTGTGTGTGTGTGTGAGAGAGAGAGAGAGAGAGAGAGAGAGAGAGAGAAAGAGAGAGAGAGACCTGCCCACCTGTGTAATGATGTACCTGTTTCACTGTTTAATACCAGAGGGCCCAATTAATACTGCTCTAGCAGAACATGTCCTTAAGAAGAACAACTGCACCCAAGGGGGAGAGGAGGAGCGACTTAGGATGAGAGAGCGTCCTTAGTACAGCAGCAGTATTATAGGCAGGACGTTTCTGAACATTTTGGGGGCAGAAGAGACATCCTACTTGAAGACCCCTCCCTCACCAAGGAGTACATTTCAGAATTCTGAGCCCCCTGGTGGCTCCCTCTATTTTTAAACAAAATTATTGAGGTGAAATGTTTAATGCGGAGACTAACAATATAGAATGTGCCTGATTTATCTTAAAGACTTTCTTGCTGTAAACGTAACCTACATGTGATTTGCTATGGCTACTTCTGTGGTCTCGTTTCACCTTAAATTTAATGCAAACTACAAAATGAGCAGAGAAAATGAGCAGTGCTTGGAGTGACTGAGAGCTGCCACAAGTCATCACTGGTACCTTCCTTAGAAACAATAATTTTGGACTCCTTGGAACTATTATCAGGATAGTCCAAGGGGTCCACAAGAGCACCTCATTCTCTCTGGGTACTTCACCCCTCCCTCCCCCTTTAAGAGAGGAGATAAATGAAAGAGAGATTCAGTAATGGAAATATGGTACCAATACAAAATGTAAAAATGACTGTATTTGATATCAGGTTGATCTTGATATTGTGTGAAACTCAAACCTAATACGATCTGAAAAACTGCTATTAAAGCTGTGCTATGGCAAAATCCGGGTGGTATGTTTCTGTCGTACCACATATCTTGGCTGTGTATGTGTGTATATGTGTGTGTTGGGGGAGGGGAACACTCATGGCAGTTTTACATTTGCTGAATCATCACATTTCCTGTTTGCATTTATGTTTCTTCTTTTGTTTTTCCTGTGAATCCAAACCAGGACGGACAGCAATATTCATTTAGAGGAAGAGAAAAAAGAGAAAAGAAGTAAACATGCACATTTCTTTATGGAAGTAAACAAGAGGCTATGAGAATTTGAATTGTTAATAGATGGTCAGACTAATTAACTGAGTTTTAGATTTATGGGATGTGAATTTCACATTTCTGCATATGTAACAGTGATCTCGCCTGTGTATCTTAAGTAACATCCAAATCAACTTTGACATTTCATGATCAAAAAGGAAACAAAAAATAAGATCAAGATTTCAGGTTCAGAAGTAAAAATAAAAGATCTTGAATGCAATACAACACACATCTAGGGAAGACCTATCAGACCATATCAGGTCTGCAAAGCACAGAACAAAATCAAAAATCAAATCAATTACTTTAGCAATGAAAAAATACACATTTAGTTCTTTCAGGTATTATCCATTTAAATTCTCCTTTTTTACTTCCGTTATTCTCTGGTTTTGATGATCATTCCAGCAGTTAAGCAAACATAAAATCCTTTAAGCACATGAAGAACCAGTAAAGCTCTGTAGGCATGCAGCTGTTTGCTGGTAGGGGCAGGGGTAGAGGGCACTGTTAGCAGGGTCAATGGGGAGACACAGGGTTTGAGCCGCTGTTTCGTCTGACAGCCTGCTTAATGTCTCTGTTCCACTGTTCCCCTCTCATTTGATAACACTTAACACACTCCAGTTGTTTCAGTACTGCTTTAATTAAGCCAAACCAGAGCTCTCCCCCATTGTGTAGAACACTCCCCCCCTCTCTCTCTACAGTGCCTGTTCATCAGAGTCAATAGCTATTCTACTTTAAGGGACTTCACAAGTTTTACTGCTGGTTTATGTGAAGTTTTGTTTAGCATATACGAGGGACAAGCAGCAGACCAGAAAACTGCATATACAGGATCATAAGAAATGCCCAGCGGCACCAGCAGTAATTTTGGGCCTCCTGAAAATGCACAGGGATTTGGCCTCATTTGCTTTAGCAGACCTTACCGCCACACATTAAAGGGGACCTATTATACTTTTCTAGTTTTTCTCTTCCCTTTAGTGTGTTATGGAGCTTTTTGTGCATGTAAACATAAACAGAGGGACAAAAACTCTTGCCCATAGAAACTTCTTTCCTCAGCTGCCTGACACAGATTTTGGAATTCCAGCCCTCTCTGTTACAAGGTGATGTCATCTCGTAAAGCAATGCTTATGCTTGGCATGTCCTCGCACAACACACAAGGAGCTAAAACAGTGGCAATTTTGTTTATCCATCTATAAACCATGACATTCGGTGTTGGAAGGTGAGGTTGTACCTAACATTCATAGTGGACACTGGACCACTTTTAACTTTCATGTTAAATCTTTACATTTCAGTGGCTGAGAGAACAAGGCATCACAAACTCAGAGGACATGTTGTACTACTGATTTATGAGGGAAACATTTAAAAATGCTGTAAATTTGAGTGGCATGTTTGGATCATGTAAATTCAAAGCAACAAACTGTGTAAAGGTCAACATTGTTATTTAACAAACGGTCATCATGCGTATTATCCAGTTTATGATTTAAGTTATACCTATTGTTCAGTAACTACAATGAATTATTAGGTGACTACTATGAACCTAACATGCAAGTTATGACACCCCCAAACAGACCCTTGTAGTAAATCGACATTTTAAGGTTTAATGTTTAATGGTATAATAACATATTAATTGGTTTTTGAAAGCAGTGCTTAGCTGAAGTTTGATGTATTTCCACTAGCCCTATCAAACCCAAGTCTTCCTCCACATATTTTACTTTAGTTTATATCCCCTCACAGATGCCGCAAACAGACAAAGTGATAGTCTCGGCTAACGGCTCAACTCCGTATAACTCCCGGACAGGAAAATCATCCCCGTAACGTTCTTCCAATGTTACGGCTACATTATCGCACTCTGACAGCATCAGACTAAATATTGTCACAACGTTGTGGGTTCATCCAACACAAGCCAGTAAATCTGCACTGACTGAGCCTGAGGGATCAGAGTGGGAAAGCAAGAGTGAGTGAGAAAGAGAGAGAGAGAGAGAGAGAGAGAGAGAGAGAGGGTGCTCCAAAATGTCTGTTATACACTCACATGCGCACTCCCAACAAGCGCCTCTGACCCACAGCCCTCAAGAGATGCATGATGCCCAACCCCTCTTCCACTCTCAAAAACCTCACTGGAGACAGAAGACCAAAAGAAGAGAATGGCTGAAAATAAGAAATAAGATGGAACTCTCAGGCCTGGGAATTATCCTGATAGTTCCTTTTTTCTGCAAGTCCTTTTCATGCTTGTACACTCCTGGGCAAAGAAAAAGGGCCAAGCCACAAAAATCTTAAAAACATTTTAACAACAAACCATTAAACTAACAGATAAAGTGACATTGCATTGTATGTGTATTTACTTTAAATAGTGTGTTTGTGGGCAGACTTGCAGAAAGATCTTTTACAGAAAGAAGAGCCAGTATTGTTCCACTCAGCACTGATGGCTTCAAAGAGCTGAAAAACATTGACAAGTTAATATGTCTTTAATGTGACCAAAATATCCTCTGTAGGGCTGTAAGCTGGAATCTGACCAAAACAATCAGTAAAAAACATTGTGCTTTGGGCTTGACCATTTTTTTGACTGGACGTGTACACTGTCAGAAAAAAGGTACATTTTTTTACAAACAAATCACGTTACAAACAATGTCAGTGGGCCCTCGAAGGACAGCAATGGTTTAACGGTCAAACTGTGGTCCTTTAGCGAAGTTTCCCACAGAAAAAAGATACATTGTAAATATAAAACAATAAATTAAAATGAGAAATAGAGAGAATCTTAAACTCAAATTAACTCAAAGATATAACTACAATGGAACATGATAGAATTATGTTCCCTGACTAAAAGTAATAAAGACCCCAGCAGCAGTTTAGTACCTTTTTCTGAGAGTCTATAGGGGCAGCCAATTTCCATAATGTATGTAAACAAACAATTCATAATGTCCTGTTTGGAATTAATTAATTAATCACTTGGAATTAATTAATTTTAATTCCAAGGCAAGGTCAGGTCGCATATAGCCGTACAGCAAGGTTGTGTCACATTTGGTTTCAGTAGAGAAATAATTTCAGTAGTTCCACTATTTTAATGTACTTCCTAATGATTTCCTTCCTTATTAATTTTCCTCATGTGCCTTTGTGCATAATGACAGTGCCAAAGCATGACAATTAGACCTAGGCCTCCAGTTTGGGGCATAATTGTCAAAATTCATTATGACATCGATAATCTTTGCTAGCACCCTAAAGGATTTCTATTAGTTTTTTAAATGCTCTGCTAACACTCTTTAACAGATATAAACATATATTTAATAGTTTATGTTGTAGTTTTATCATGATACTGTTTATTATTATTTATAATATCGAATTAAAACCTTGTTTTTAATTATTTATTGTATACGTACAACCTCCAGGAGGCTTAGACTGATGTTTTAATCAAGGCATAATTGGTTGATTCCTTTGTCACTTCCTAATAATGCTGGTAGATAATGGGAGTACCCAGTTGGCTATACCTACCTAGACTGTCACATTTTTGTTTCACATTCTTAGATATTCCATATTGGGGACAGATCAGGACTGCAGGTAGGCCAGTCCAGTACCCGCACCTTCTTCTTGTGCAGCCATGCCATTGTAATATATGCAGCATGTGGTTTTCCACTGTCTTGTTGAAAAATCCATGGACGTACCTGTAAAAGCATATGTTGCCCTAAGATCTCAATGAACTTTCCTGGATTAATTACAGAAGTGTAAATTGCCTTTGCCTGGGGCACTGACACACTGACCCCATATGTTTACAGACACTGGTTTGTGGCCTTGTTGGACAGAATGGATGGTCCTTTTTGTCTTTCGTCCCAAGCACTTGGCATCCATTTCTTCCAAAAAAATATCGGGAATACAAATTTGTCTGACCACGATACAAGTCTCCATTGTATTATGGTCCATGCCAGATGTGTCTAAGTGCTGTCTGCAGTGAAACAAAAGTCAAAGTAAATGTTTTTTAATTTGCATTTTCCATACTGTCCCAAGCTTTTCTGATTTAGTGTTATAAAAAGGAATGGGGATAAATTGCAGTGTCCAAATTTGCTAAGTTGACAGGGACCTATTCAGATCGACTTATGGCTGTGATAGCTGCCAAAAGGTGCATCTACTAAATAGTGACTTTACAAGGGTGAATGTATATCCTTTGTGTTTTATATCTGTAATTTATTTTAAACTCTTTGAAATTAAAAGGTCTATTTATGTTGATTAGAGTCAAAGAAGCAAATTACTGTGGTCCAGTGTTCTATGATAATAAGCATGAGGAATTCCAAAGGGGGGCTATTTTTTTATATGCATTATATGTTATAAGCAGGCAAAATAAGTCACATCATACTGACTGAAAAATGTGTGCAGCATTACTTATATACCTTTGCTGGTTTTGTTGTTGGTGTAGTTACTATTCCGTGCCTTCGTAGGGCAGAAAGGTGAATTCAGTGTTAATGATGCTACACATTACAATAATGATGTCAATGTTATGGGAATAGACAACAGAGGACAGTGATGACCCTGATGCGGGTACTGGTGACAGCTCTGACAATGGCACCTATAAAGAACTTAAGGGCTAATGCTCTTGATGGAATTTCCTCTCAGTGCATCTAAATCCTGATACATCTCAATAGGTTTGCTTTTGGCTCTTGTCACAATGAGCATTTACATTCCAGCCATTTTACTGTGACTGGGAACGAGCAAGGACGAAAGACATGGCACTATCAGTGAAGATCTTCTAAATCCACACTCAATGGCTACATAAGCACCTTTGTTTCTCAGTACCATCTTTATGTACATTTTCAGCACATCAAAATGAGATACATTTTCAGGCTTGTGTCAGGTGGCACCTCCACTCGACCATATCTGCAGGTAATTTAGTTACATAAAATTCTAAATAATATAGGGTGACGTGTTTAGGGTGACATTGTTTTATAGCCTTAAAATCCTAACAACTTGCAAAATAGAGTGACTTTTAACTTAATAATAATAATAAATACTGATTTCCTCAAATGTGACATGGTACATCCAACAACACAAGGCTTTTATTCTGACATGGTTTTTACAAAAAGAGTTGTCAGGGTATTGCAGGGTATGGTATCTTAAAGAAGAACACAAGCGAACCTTGTGGTGCAATGCCAATGTCATTAACCCTTTCACAAATATGGAAAAGAAAATCCTCTTTGTTAAGCCCATGTTGCAATGTTCTTCAATGGTTAGGGCCATTACATGACCGCCACAGAGCAGGTATTACTGTGGATCATTCTCAACACTGCAGTGGCACTGATGTATTGGTGTGTTAGTGTGTGTTATGCTGGTACGAGTGGATCAGACACAGCAGGGCAGTGTTGAGAATTATTCTGCGGTGGACCTGTGGGGGTCTTTACCATTGAAGATAAATGTCAAATATATTTAAAGAAGCTACAAGCTACAGCTGTTTTCAAATAATGTGTTATTGTGTCAGGTGGTAACCTGACAATTTCTGGACTATAAATAAAATAAAATAAATTATTTATAAATGTTGATCACACCCTTTTTAAGAATTTTTATATTTAGAATTTCCATAATTTTTGAAGTCCATCTTTAACCCTTTTAAATTTGCACAAAGCAAATTCAAAACGAATGCAACATTTATTTCATTGTATTTTCAGTCGTCTCTGAGTGAATCAACCTTCAATTGGCCTCATTGTGTTTCCAGTGTATATTAGGATATGATTTGGGCATGCATCACATGGCAGTTGAATGGCCTTAATAAAAAGGCAGACCTAATCGGATCCATCCCCCTGCTTCCATTTTCCCCCCTCACTCATATCCCCTATCATGCCCTGATTAATGTTAATTTCATCATGTGTCTTTTTCGGCTCAATAAACTCTCCTCCAGCTCTAAATCAAATTGTTACCGAACTAGACTGCCACTACATTGCTCCTCTCCTTTTTTCCTTCACATATGCTCATACTGCTATAATGCAGTTTGTCATAATTAAGTGCAACAGCTAATTAATTAAGTGGTCAAGATAGTAATTAGTGAGCTTTTGATAGGAGCGGAGGGTTAAGGGGGGGTTAGCTAGAGGGGCATAGCAAGGATGAAGCATATTGCTATTGAAATATTGGCATTAACAAATTTGAAATGACAAAGTGAGTTTTTTGTTGTTGTCGTGGTTGTATCTTGAATGGTCCCAGTTTTGGCCACACCCACCCACTCTCTCTCATGCACACACACACATGCAGCAGCAGAGTGATGGGCTTGAGTATGCAGCATTTATTGACTGAACTACGGGCACTAATGGAAATGATGTAGAGAGGGAGAGACAGTTCATTAGAACAGCGTCTTGATTAAAGTATGTGTGTGTGTGTGTGTGTGTGTGTGTGTGTGAGTGTGTGTGTGCTTGCATGTAAAGTGGTTATGTGTAATTTTAGGCAGTTTTCACTTGCATTAGAACATCAACTTTATTTTATTGGATATAATTCAATTTATTCAAGGTAAACACTGTCATGTCCAAAGCCATGCTGTTCATGAAACCCTAAAGAAATGCTAGACAAACTTCCTTCCCTGAAATGTAATGTATAAAGGTTTTCAATTCCCACGTTTAACAGTTCAAGCAGTTAAGAAGAGCTCCTCATACTTCAGCAAAAGAAAAACACAGGCAAATTATAACCATCCTTACCCAAACACTTTGGTTTCTATGAGTGAAGGCCTTGATAATTAGTAAGATGAGTCATGTTGAGTAGGTTAAACTACTAAATCTCTAGTGTAGATTGGACTTTTAAATCAGAATATGTTTACTCAGGCAGCCATTACAGGCTCCTACCTATATACACTGTTGAGCCAAAACATTATGACTACCTGCCCGATATCCTGTTGGTCCTCCACAACTACACTGAGATAAGGACTATTCAAGACCTCTGAAGGTTCCCTGTTCATACAGAGCAATTGAGCAGAGTGAGGACGTGCATCAGCTGTCTTTTTGTGCCGGTTACATGTGTATATTGTGACCACGTATAGTGACCCCCTTTGTCTTGAATACTGCACTAAATGTTTCCAGTAACTGTTGGTCAGTCCTATACTTTGGTTTGGATTAAGTTTAGCCCATTCCTCCATACAGAGCGACTTCAATTCTGGGATGTTGATGGGTTTCCATCCATGAACTGCTCACTTCAGGTCCTTCCACAACAGAAGGTCAGGACTTTGACTTGGCCATGTTAAATTATTAACTTTTATTCTTCTTTAACCTTTCTTTGGTAGAATGACTTGTGTGCTTAGGGTTGTTATCTTGCTGCATGACCCATGTTCTCTTGAGATTCAGCTCACTGACAGATGTACTGAAATTTTCCTCTAAAATTTGCTGGTATCATTTAAAATTCATTGTTCCATTATTGATGGCGAACCTTCCTGGCCCAGACCATGATACTACCACCACCATGTATCACAGACTGTATAATGTTCCTATACTGGAATGTAGTGTTTTCCTTTCTCCAGGCAAATGCTTTACATTGGATCCATCCACAAAACCTAATAACCTTTCTAATAGCCTTCTGGCTTGTCTTTGTGATTTTTAGCAAACTGCAGATAGATAGTAAGGTTCTGTGTGGAGAGCAGCTGCTTTCTCCATGCAACCCTTCCATGCACACCATTGTTGTTCAGTGTTCTCCTGATAACAGACTAATGAACATTAAGTTTAGTCACTGTGAGAGATGACTTTAGTTGCTTAGACAAAGAGTATAATAGACTGATATTTATATGAATGTTTTCAGTGAAGTGTATGCTGCGAGCAGCTTAGTGTGTGGCATACACAGACCCCTCATGCTTGGTTATCATGTCCCTTCATGATTAGCAGAGGAAAACCCACAATCCGAAAGCCGCACTGAGGATCGGAGGAAATGGGGACATTTTAGAGATTTCTATTCACCCTGTCTGACTTGGACTATTATTTTCATCCTTCCATTTTCTTCCCTCTCTCCCAGTCTCTCTGCCTCTCATGGCTTTAAGGGCAGTGGAAAGTACTTGACCACAAGGGCAAGTTGGCCGTCAGAATGGAAACTGCTTGGCACAGCAAGCCAGTGACTCAGAAAAGTTCGCTAAGTTTCTCTTCTTTTCCTTCTCTTCCTCCTCTCCCTCTCACCCTACCTCTCCATTCTCTCTCTCTCTCACACACCCTGTCTCTCCCTCACTCTCTCTTTTTCCTCTCCCTTGAAATTTCTTTGAGAAGATTATCCGCAGGTAAGCTTGTTACCGTGGTGATCCTGCGTCAGCAGCTCTTCCTTCCGCACTGACCACTGTGTGTGTGTGTGTGTATAAGGGGTGGTGAGCGCAGGTCAGTCAGGATTTGGGGGAGACCGTGGGTGTGTGCGTGTGGTAGGAGGGCAGCGAGCCACTCCACATTAACGTGGCGTGACGACATCATAAGACGGCGTAAATGACTGGGACGGGCTGGAAGAGATGGTGGTTTGGGGGAGGAATGAAAAAATAGAGGGATAGGGGGACGGAGGATGAAGGGATTGACAAACAGAGAAATGTGTGGATGGACAGATGGATGGAAAGAGGAATATGGGGAAGCCGAGGTGAAGAAATACAGCAATGGAGGGATATGGAGATGGAGGGAAAAAGATGGGGATGAAGCGAGAGAGGAATAGAGGAATAAGTGGAAGGGGTAGAATAATGGAAAAATATAAGGATGGAGAGATGGAGGAAAAGAGTAATGTAGGAATTTGGGGATGAAAGAAAGATTAATGGAAGAATATGGGGATCGCGAGATGAAGGGAGAGTAATGGAAGAAGATAAATGAAGGGATAGAGTAAAGAGGAATCTGGAGATTGAAGGATGGGATAAAAAGAATAAAAATGGAGCAATATGGGGACTGAGCTTTAGCTCACAGTGTTTGGGCTACTAATTACAGCACTGTAAGTTAGAAGTATAGTGTAGGGTCTTGCTGTCTTAATACTGTATATGGGCCAAACTGATTGTACACGCTCTCGCAGTAATTGAAGTGACAAAAAATGAACAAGGAAATTCCAGGAATAACATAAACACCGTTCAGATGTATTTACTGTATTACACTGCACTGCATCTTGTTTGGAGGGATAAGACTCAGTGCCAACCCCATTTTTTTATTTTTAACCTCTTGTTTTTGAGAGTCACTGTGGTTGAAATGCTCTCCTATGAAATGAGCTAATCCCTCAAAAACCTGATGCATCATCAGATGAATAAAAAAGAGCACAGCTTCACTAGCTACCAGGCTACTAGTGGTGCTCTATAGGCAACCCTGCCAATCTACAGTGATATCAGAAAAACAAGAAACAAAGAACAGTTTCTGAGATGCCAGAATGTAACTGCTGCACCATTTAAGGTGGACCCAGGAAAATTCAAACAAAAAGCTGGCAAATAAGAAGCCAGGTTCATCCTCATGTAAATTTAACTAGCTGAACTTTAGCTTCATTAAATTTAATGCATCATATACATTCAAAGATGGGGGAGGAGGATGTGAGATATAAATGTATAAAAATGCAGGGCTGTCAAAATAAATTAGCATTAACAGTGCAAGTTTAGCTAGCTAGCTACCAAGACATCAGCATACAACTAGCAATTTTTATGTTTAGTATGGAAAAAAGGGTCATTTTGCCATACTCCACTATCCCAACAAGAATCAGGACTTGTTACCCTAGAGAAAGGCTAAGTGGTTGGGGCAAGGGATGAAATGAAATTGGGCTTTAGAATTTTTTATCACTGTAATTATGTATAAATGCATTTATAAGGCTTTGTGTGGTATAGATAAAACTTTATAATGCCTGGCTTGAATAATTGCTTTCGTGTTGTTCTAGTTACATGTATCGCAAGTGACAAAGCAAGGGTATAGAACTTTCAAATGCTAGATTTCATAATGCACTATGATATTATAGAATCTGTTCATAAGAATACTGTAAACACAAATGTTTTGTAATATAATGCACTATACAATAAACTATATACCAAGGAATACATAAATAACTGTTGCATGTCCTACATGACCAGTGTAATCATTATGTCATAATCTCACTTCATTTACATTCACATCTTTTATAAAGACTTGTTTTCAGCTTTTTCAAAGAAATATGGAAAGCTGTTTTTTCCACAAAGATCAGTCTTAGAAGCTGATCATTTTTTTTGCTTTTCACAGTCCAAGCATACATTCATGTTGAGGTCTGGACTCTGGGGTGGTCAGTCCACTATTCTGAGTACACAGACAGCTACTCTGGTTGATTTGCAAATTGTCTTCCTTTTCTCAGTGAGAGCATTTTGGCAGATACACATCCTTTCAGACCCACAACTTTGTGCTTTCTTCTCATACTGAAAGGATTAACAGAAACACTTGTGGATGTTTTAGATCTGGAGCAAGAATGGAACTTATTCTTATTACAGTATACAGTATAATACATACATACATATAGACATAATTTTTAACACATGTCCTGACACGGTACTAAAACAGACCTGTCTCTCGCTGTGTGTGTGTGTGCGCATGCGCGCATGTGTGTGTGCATGTGTGTGTCTTTGGGATGCAGAGATTTATGGAAAGCTTCACTCTCCTGGTGCTCATGCCCAGCTTTGGGATTGGAGCAGCTCTGGGGAAAAGAGGAGAGAGATAAATAGAAAGAGACGGAGAGACGGGGGATGAGAGGGATCTATTCCTCCTGCAATGGAGAGGAAATCTGCACAAATCTCCTCTTGTTAGAGGCAGAGGTAGAGAAAGAAAGAGAGGGATCAGAGCTCAACTCACTCAAAGTCTCTCAGAAGGACAAATGGGTTTCCTATCTAGAGCTTCAGTAGAGCTGGACTGTTTCTCTCCCTCCCTCTCTCTCTCTCTCTCTCTCTCTCTCTATCGCTCTCTTTCTCATTTCTCTCTCTTCTCATCACTTTCTCTCTCCTACTGCTTTCTCTCTCTCTCTGTCTTGCTTGTTTCTGTTGCTTGTTCTCCCTCCCTCTTTAAGTTTCTATAGCGCTCTCTGTCTCTCTCACTTCTCTCTTTTTCTCTCCTTAACTCTTGTGCTCCCCTCGTCCTGTCATGTCTTTGTCTTTACATGGACTCAAAGAAAGAAACAAAGAAACCATCTCTTAATGAGATTTAAAAAAGAGCAAGTAAAACAGATGTAGAAGAACAAATTAAAAACAAGAAATAGAAATACTGAGTTGGAGTGAAAGACACAGCGGTAACAAAGCAATTAGCTCTCCCTGTAGTTCCCTGTCGTTAATGAAGAAAGCCACAGCTCTGCTCGAGCGGCAGGCCCAGGAGAGTGACTGAGACAGAGGTGAGAAAATAACAACGCTGGGCTTTACTCCTCACCTCACCGAGTACAACCGGGGGGCACACACCCACCCACCCACATTTACACATGCACCCGCATGCGCATGTCCTGGGACACAGGGGGCTAGTGGACCACCGCGGGGGCAATAAACTTGCTACGAGGTGATGACACCTTTTTCTCGTTTTTGAGGTGAATTCATTAACAGGTAGAGTCGAGCATGAAGCGGAGGATCATATTTTAATAGATTAACAGACAAGGTGCATGAAATAAACTGCACATCTGTGCAGGGAGAGGGTTCTTTTGTGTCAGAGTTCTATCCGGACTGAACCGGTCTGTGAAATTTGAGCATGTTGAACTATTTAAACATTATAGAAGTTAGAGTGTTACACCTTTCCATGTGTCACACCTTATCTACTGTAGTTTTTGCCATTATACTGTGTATACAAAGGAAAGAGGAATTTAATATGAATCATTTCTTACTCATAACTTACTGCAACCTCTAGACAAATTCTCTTGAAAAGCAAATTCTAAACTTTCAGTTGATATCTCATTTGTGCTTGTGAGTCGAAGGAGAGATACATGGCCAAAAGTATATGGACACCTGCATATACCTACATACACAGTATGAGCTTATTTGATTTTCCATTCCAAAACCTTGGGCATTACAGTCTCTCTTAATCGCTAAAACACATTTAATGAAACTGGGGTAGATGTAATCTTCATTGTCACTTTCTTAGCAAAGCAAAAGCGTGCATTTGCAAATGTGTTAATACCTTCTCTGCTTTCAGTCATTTTTAGCATAGTTTTACAGAACCATTAACACAGATCTCATACAAATACATGTACAAAACCATACAAAAACATGTAGCACAAACATATACAAAATACTCTAACAGTTATACATACCTTCAGTACCCATATAAACTACATAGTGCACAATTGTTAACTCAGCTGGTAATGTAAGCATCAATAGGCGTTATCAATGTTAGGCAAGTGTCTATCAGAAGAGAAATCTGAAAGCAGTAACAGGTGATAAGATTGGCATAAAATAATACTGATTTAAAAATGACAGGTGTACGTACAGAGATACTAGACAGTAGAAACTTGAGATATTAGATAGTAGAAATAGTAGAAAGCAACTTTGTCACAAATGATGGCAAACATGTGGGTGGTTTGTCAGAAGAGCGATGTGTAATGCAATAAAACTGTGCCTCACTTTTCTTTTCAGGTTTTTATTATACTTGTACAGTGAGTGCTACAGTGTGTAGATACGTGGGCCCTTCCTCCACAGACAAGCTGATTAGTAAGATCTGTATTTAAGGCCTCCTTTGGGCCCATCTGATGCAGTCTAACCCACAGTATCGGTCATAGGGTTTGGCATCATTTTGGACAATGCTGAGCCAGCTTGCTTCTGAATATTTCAGATGATTAAACAGTATATTGCACTGACAGTAAAACTAAGAGACTTCAATAGATTTCAAATTGTGATTATGGTATATATAAGATTACACTAATATAAATCATATTAGCAGATTGATATACAGCACTAATGATGACTACAACTGGGAAACTTTTCTGGTCAGTGTTTGGTGAGCTATTAAAAGAAGTTATTATCTTTCCTGATAGTCAGTTTTAGTGTTTAGTCGAAAAGTTGGCTTAGTCTATGCTTTGTGGGCTTTTGTTGCTATAAGACACTTCTTTTTTATAACAATATCACTGAAAGTTGACCAGGGTAAATCTAGCAGAACAGACCTGAACTATTTTCTGACAAATGTTGCATACCATGACAGTTTAACGTCACTGAACTTTTTAGTAGACTTAGACCTAGACTTAGACAAGCTTTATTGTCATTCGAATTTACACCGTACAGTGCACATTATGACCCATTCTTATGCCAATGTTTGTCTATACATGGCTTGATTTTACCATTTGTTAGCAATGGGTGTGGCTGAAATACCTGAACTCAATAATTAGAGAGGTATTCACATACTTTAGGCCATATAGAGTATTTTATTATTTATAATTTATAACTATTTATAACTATTTATAATTATAATATATTAATATAATATCATAAGTTGTTGTTCTGCACTATGTCTTGTAATGTGGAAAGAAATAACAGCCTTTACATTTTACCACATTTTTTGTAAATACTTCAGACTAAAACTGTAAAACTGTGAAAAAGTTTTTCTGAAGGCTTTTTTGTCTTGAGAGGTTGATGCTGCTGTGTTTTGTGAAGGCTGTAGTGTGCTATGCTCCTTGCGGTTATGATAGCTGACCGGCTAGCCAACATTAGTCAAAACACTTGCTTGTTAATAAGACGATAACAACAAAAACCTTACCTGAAAATTTCAATCGGTGCTAAAAACTGGAAAGCTGTACTGTACTACAAAAAATACAGTTTCTTTAAAACTTCTTACACCTTGCATTATTTGTAGTTGTATACAGAAGGTTGTTAAGCAACTGCAAGGAGCATATGTGCATGTGTATGTGTGTGTGAGTGACACTAGGCCTGGTCTATCCACACCTTGTCTCTTTTCTTTCCGGACAACAACGAGGCCTGAAAAAAACCTGTGCTGCATTTATGCTGACCACTACAAATAGATTAACGAGCTAAAGATCTGCGGAATGTTAATTAATTTGATTATACGCAGTGGGCCTGGGAAGGGTGGGGGGTGGGGGGGGCGTTGGTTATTCTAATCTGGGACAGAGGAGAAGATGTATAGGAGCTTTGGCAGACTGACCACACCACACTGAATTTATAGTGTGTGCTGCCACATAGTCAATGCTGTTTTAATTCACCTCCATACTACAGCCCCCACCCCCGTCATTATCCCTTCTCATTAATGGAAATCTAATCATCCACCATGAGCACACATGCATGCACACACACACACACACACACACACACACAAACATACATACACACATTGTATACATTATAATACAAGAGTTTGGGCTCTAAACCGAGTGGTTTTTGTCAGGTTTGGTCACCTGTGTGTATGTTTCTCCAAATGTCATCTGCAATACTATATTTTCTTAAGTGTGCCAGCTGGGGGCTTATAAATCTGCCCTTACCGCGTTTATGACAAGAAAAATCAATTGATCAATATTCCAATCACTAGTTAACCCAGATCTATTTCTACACAGCTAAATTCACTGCCTTGAATTAACACCTACACTATATGTCAAAAAGCATCCAGAAACTCCTTCAAATCAGTCAATTCAGCTGCTTTAGAGTGCACCTATCGCATTCCCCATTGTGTAATCATCTTAAGATTACCATGGCCAACACCGAGGCATATGAAGCCCCCAGAGCTGTGATGTGGAGCAGTTTTCTCCAGAGCGATGGCCCTCCATCCAAAACCTTTGGGATGAGTTGGAGTGGCATTTATGATTCACAACTTATCATCCAACATCGGTACCTGATTAAATTCTATTGTGGCCAATTGTTAATAAATCCTCACAGCAATACTCTAAGATCTATAGTTGAGTCTTTCTAAAAGAGAAGAGGAAATCGGCAAATGTTTAGACTCACACAAAGTCTTTTTTACTGTACAATCAAAGACAACAACTGAACATAGGGTTCTATTTCTTGTTCAGTTTCCTCATGCTTAAGAGACAACTGGAACCATCAGGATATTTTGCTGGCTGACATGGAACAATATACTGCAGTGTTCAGCACAAAAAAACATCTACATTTACACAGATGTGTAGAACTAACCAACTGTGAACTGACATATTAGCTACTTTGATTACTATAATGTAACACTAACAGTTAGTTGTGCTTACAGGAAGTAAAATATCTACTATTACATGATTAGAATCCACATACATTTCAATGGCTTCTAAACCCAGAAATCACAGCAGTAGTGTTCACTGCTGTGCTTTTGGGCCCAAAAAAAAACTTCAAATGGTTTTGCATTAAGTCTTTAAAAGCTCCAGTTCAGCAATCTTTTTTGCTAGCTAATCATCAAAAGAGGCAACCCATTGATAATGTTCTACCAGTACTAAGACTGTTTCTAGAGGTACCGTTACTTATTGCACATTGCACATTTTATAGTTGCTCCCTGGCTCCTCTGAGGCCCAGCAAGTGTAAACTCCTGTGAATGTGTGAAGGGTTTTGCTGCTGCTTGGCTTGCATGTCAGCGCTCTGAGCTAACAGAACAGTATGTGGTCATCAGTATTATGCAGTGTAATTTGTGTGTACTCATGATTGTGCTTTGAAAACTCCCACAGTGTTTCAATTAATGGTTTAGCTCAGCAGCAGCACGTTTAACCCGGAGAAGCCTGGTGTTATTACTGTTGGTTAAACTGTAATAACATGATTACATGATTAATCACATAGTTAGTTACATAATAAAATACCTATGCAATAATTTTACATTCTGTAATGACAGTGTGGAGTCTAAAGAATGGTTCCTCTTTCCACAAAACAAAACCACATGCACCACAACAACCTTCATTAAATTCAAATCATATAAAATAAAATATTTATGATGAAATTTTGAGAGTAAAGCTTAGAATCCACACTTGGCTGATTTGATTACATCCATCAAACTATCAGCTGATTCCACCTGATGATATCTATTGCACTTGGGCTAAATAATAATGAATAATAAAGCACGCTTGGTAGCTCAAATGAAGATGTAGAGGCACGATGATGAGTGCCTTTTTGAAAGATTATGTTAATCAAGAGTAAACTGGCACAGCGCTCTGTTTACCCCTGTACAGATCTCCGCAGAGAAGTCAGTAAACAGAGCACACTGCAGGAGTCGCTTGTTCAGCGCATCTCATTGGACCTAATATATTTGCAACTGCCTCTGTGAATGCTTCCAGTGTGAAAGACAGCGGAGTGTATTCCACCAAAAAATCTGAAGTCTGAACTGTGAGGAATCCACCTGTGGTGAGCTTTGCATAGCAGAAACGGAGCAGGGCATTTCTTTACGTCCAACACCACGTCACACCTCTAAATTAACTGGCTAAAGATACAAAAACTTATTGTGTTTCATTTTGGAGGAGAAAATGTCCAGCAGGTTTAATTCTTAGCACTCAACTCATGTTAACTTCAGGAGTGTTTACTAGCACCCTGATCATATTTCAACATTATACTCTCCGGTGCTGAGGGGTCTGTTTCTCAAGGTTACTAAGCAAATGATGATAACAATGTCCATGTTACTACATCATTGATCAGTTGTTTTTTATTTTACCTACGACTGCATTGCTAAATACACTTACAACACCATCATTAACATGGTACATTATCAAAAAGGCCCAAAAATGCCTTCCTGTCCTCCGAAGGTTGAGTAGAGTCAACTTGCCACAGCAGCTCCTCTGCAACTTCTATAGACCCTCTGTGGAGAGTATCCTGACAGGCTGCATCACTGTCTGGTATGGTAGCACCATTGCTGCCGAATGCAAGGCCCTACAGAGGGTGGTTAAAACTGTACAGCGCATCACTGCAGTTGCTCTCCCACCCATACAGGAGATATACAACAGGAGACGTATGTACATCGGTGTATGCTTCCCAGTCCTGTAAAAACACATAAGAAACGAAACCTGAAATTCCATACATGTGGTGCTTATGAATAATGCAAATCAGGTTCAAATTGAGTAACAGCGCTGTGCTTCAGGTGCACTAATGCTAAAGTTATCACACTCTATCAATACAAAAGATGTGAGCCGTACAAGTGTAATTATACTGGTTGTTGTTATTAATGGTAAGACATCTATTTACAATGACTGTAAGAAACCTACAATAACTTAATAAATGGAGAAATCCATCTTACTTTAGCTTTTTATTACTAGCTTGTTATTAGTTTTGATATTGAGCTGTGAGGGTGTTCATCTATATGGTTTAAAAGTTTAGTTTATAAAATGAAACAAAAACAACACCACCCTCCAAGAATCATAATAGCGTGTACTTTAAGTATATGCATGTTCTTCAGTAACACCTTTTCACCTCTTTTAGACTGATAAATCTAATAATAAACAGGACCACCTTGAAGCCACTTCTCTAACAAACACAGAGACGCCCACGCAGAGGTATGTCAAGCACTGGTTTCCCTATGGTCTCATTATTAGCCTTCTAAACTTCCTTCACCTGGAATATGCTGACCTTACATTGTACAATAATGCTTTAAAGCTTGTGAACCTTTTAGAATGTTCTATATATCTGCATAAATATGATCTAAAACATAATCAGACTTTCACACATAAGTGCTAAAAGTGGATAATGAGAACCCAATTAAGCAAATGAGATAAATAAAATATTATATTTGGTCATTTATTTATTGGGGAAAATGTAATATCTAATATTACATATCTGTGAATGGCAAAAGTTGTGAACCTTTGTTTTCAGTATCTGGTGTGTCTTGTTTTCAGGATCTTTGTTAGTTGACTTCTCCTGGGGAGGGTAACAATAGAAAATCTGTGAGTGTGGATTGCGGAGTTCAAACTGTTTAAAAACGATTATGTAACCCCTTCCAGTCCGCTTTTCTGAGGTCCTCACAAATCTCCTTTTTTTCATGCCATGAAAAAAAACACTTCCACAAACCTGTGTTATGAAGATCTGACTTTGACAGATCCCTTTAAACAGAGCAGGGCAGGCATCTACTCATTAAAAACACCTGACTCTAATTTAACCTAATTATTAATCCTTGAGGTTCACATGCTTTTGACACTAAATGGCCAAGTATTTGCTTGATCTGGTGCTCTTTATCTATGTTTTGTAAGATCTGATTATGCTTCTGATCTGATCATATTTATGCAGAATTTTTTTTTTGATTGTGTGTGTGTTTGAGACTGTGCTTGGTGGAACAGCGACAACTGTAAGTAAGGCGACAAGGCCGTGCAGGGGCAGCTGAGCGGCTGTCACAGCGTTTTGAGCATTTGTTGGTGGCAGAACCCAGAAAGCTACCAGTCACCATGTATCTCCACCTAGCGTCTCCAGCAGTCAGGCACACCGGCCTTACTCGTCAGGTACAATAACAGGAGATGAAAGGAGAGCTGGCAGCAAAGGGAAAGGCTGGAGTTAGCTTTTCAGGAGCGATTATGCTTGAACTTACTCATACTCATCTTTCATATTTTCAAAACCAAATCAAGACGAAGCCCAGGGTAGACCTACTGCTGTCATTGTCATCCTCATTTCAGATATTATGTTTGTTCAACGACTTTCACTTCCCTGAAAATCTTTTCACTTCTCATGAAGAATTCAGTGAGTCAAACATGCTTAAAGCTACAGATTTCATTACTGCAACAGTGCTGACAGCTTTTCAAGCATTATTTATCTCCTGTCACACAGTAAAATGCAGATAAAAGTCAGCTTTGTGAGGATAATAGCCTCCATTGTTCCCTCCTCTATTATTTTTACATTTCTTATAAAAGGTAGACAAATGCTTCGTTCTCGTCTCTTTTTAGTCACTTCAGAGACTGGGATATAGTCTTGGCTTTGACGAGAGAGTGGTTGTAATGAAGAGACACCTGCAGTTTTTAAGGCCCCTTGTTCGAGTGAAGTGCCTTGGTCTGTGACAAGCAGTGCGGAGTCTTTCAACTAGAGTCTGTCCATTTCATCACATCCTGTCTCCAGAGCATAGCCTAACTGCAGCCTGACATACTGCCACTTAGACTCTCTATACCTGTTAACTTAAAGTTGGTTCTCTTCCAGACAAGGCGTTGGTTGTTGTTAGGACTTGTCGCGGTACTCTTCAGCTCAGCCCAAAGCTAAATGTGATTATCTGCTGAACTTGTTTCAAAAACAGATTTTCAGGCTCTTTTAGATGAACACTGGCATCCGGCACACAGATCTGAGGATTTGCTGTTTTGCTTTATTTATTTATTTTTTTAAAAAAAGATACTTTTAAATAATTCCATCCTATGATGCTCTCACTGAAAAATTAGCAGTATGCTGTTAATAACATGCAGTGCAACTCTGATTGAAATGCATCGACTGAAAACATCTGACTTGCTCAGTAGGAATAGAATAAGAATAAAAGCCCAGTCTAACAAGATTGGTGAGACTCTCACCTGTGTTTTGCCTAGGCTACAAGAACATGAAGATCCTACTGCACTGCTGCTTGTTTTGATTAGGTAGATTGTGTAGCATCTTGCCGTTTTAATGAGTTTCATTCTAAGAATGCTGTATATATGTGATATTCTTATATTTGTATAAAACAGTGCATCCTAAAATGCCTGTTTCTTGTGTACTTTCAAACTAAAATACACCTTACCGGCTTTTACCTTCATGTATTTATATAATCAACCAAGCAACGCTTTAATGTAGAGTATTTCCTGCATTAAAAATAATAATGCAGAGTCAGTAATGTAATAATATGAGAGTCAGTATGTAATTTTGTGTTGGACTTCACTGATTTGCCAATGCTAACCAATCAGCCATTACTAACTAGATACCATAGCTCATTATTTGGAAAGTTAATAGCCACACACACAGTTCAGTGTTCAATGGCAACAGCCGTGCTACTGCAGCTTTACACCAATTTAAAAACACACACAGATTTGTTGGTCATCTCCACCAAGACAAAAACAGGCATAATCACTGAATACCACCCGCTGCCATTCTGAGGCACTTTGACACTTTTTTTGTCTTTGTTCCCTGAATTTCTGTAATTGTGGCTGTTGGGTCAATCAGGTGCAGTGATAAGGTCAGTGCTTGCTAACGTCACATGTGCGGTTGAGCATGAAACTTGAATCATGTTTCACAATGTTCACAGTTTCATGATGTCAAACCTACCCACCAAGTTTCATTCCTGTCAGTTGATTCCTTCTGAGCGCAACTATGGGGGCACCTATTCTTTTGATGATGTGTGTGTATTTCCTTTTAAATATAGATCATAGCAGCTTTATGGAGAATTGTTTGGAGAATGAAATAAATTGTTTGAAGAATGAAATAAATTATTTGGAGAATGAAATAAATCTGGTTTAAAACAATGAATGTGTTGTGGAATAAAATTATTCATTTATTTAAATATTTTTTAGATCAATGGTGTAAAATAATGTTATGCCGGTGGCGGTAAGACATCTTGAAATAAATCAAGTGATAAGCAAAAACAATCATAGGTCATGATATTGCTAACTGTGACATTTTTGACTGTTAATGTAGGTAAATGAAAAGCTAGTTAATATGTCAATAATGAATTTCTAATTTCAGATTTTGCTTCATATTTGAACATTTTAATCAGCCAGCTGGCTGTTGTGTATGTTAGCCGCGTTTTTGCTGGGTAGATCCTCAGTCCTCTGCAGAACTCCCGCTAATCGCTCCGTAAGCACTTTATCAAAAATGCTTGTTCTTTTGGTCTTTTTTCTGCTTTCTTGTTGTTTTGTTGTTCTGATTTCCCACCTCCCCTTCTCTCACTGTGAAGAAAAAGCACAGCCCTGACACTCATTAAAACAGAAAAGCAGGAACATCAAGCGCAGGAAAGCGAGCCTGTCTCCGTTCAACCTGCGGTCACAAAGCCGTCATGCAGCAGGAACCGTGCTAGTTAGCTTGTTAGCTCCCACCAAAGAACACCCCCCCACCCCTTCTCCACTGTCTCTTTTTTCTTCTCCACGGCTTCTCTACCACATGAACACAATCAATTATGGATGAAATAAAAGAAAGGCTTTAATTTAGTATTTAGTCTAATGTTGCAACACTGGAACACTGGTCAATAGAGGCAGGGGGATAGAAACCACTTTGTAGAAGGACCATGTTTAGGTCTTTCTGTGAGTCAGGTTCTCTCATCAAGGTCTAAGCTGTATTTGTTATATGAAAAGTTACTGAAATTGTACATGCTAGTGTGCTATTTGGCAGATCATACATTCATTGGATAAATCATATTTGATGTTAGTCCTGTGATCACTTCAGCTGCAAATAGCCAGAATGTTTTTTACAAAAACTCGTTGGAGAAAGCTATCAGTGCTTTTGACTCATCATCCCCATATTCTAAGTATCAATCTTAAGAAGAGTGGTGAAGCAGGGTTTAGTCTTTGGAAACCAAAGATGTAGAACACATTGCCAATAGACGTGCCTAAGGGTCCTCCTATCACTGATTTAAAAAAAAAAAAACAGCTACTTTTACTGGCATGTAATTGTAAAGTTAGAGCTCCATCATTTCAATAACAAAATTATCTTCAGTAGGTTATTTTCTTTTGCTATTTTTCTTTATTACATTACAGAGTTCAGTATTACATTACCTTGAGCTGCATTTTAAAGGCATGAAAGGAGCTATAAATCATAGTTTAATCATGCACATTATTATATATTATTACATATTACATATATTATATTATAATTTCTGAAAAGATGTTAGATGCATCATTTCAGCTACTTATTTGAAGAATGTTTTTTTTAGCTTTTTACTGCATCTATGCTTGGTTGTATTTATTCTGACTTTATATGGAGTTATTAGTAGTAAAACCACACTGAAGTAACTTGCAATGAGCAATGCAATTGTAAAAGGGGTGCATATGTGTGTCCACAACCTTTTCTGGTCCCCCAAGAACCAAATACAGGACTGGAGGTGTGTGCGTTTGTGTGTGTGTGTGTGTGGTACTTATCTCTCTTTCAGCTCTGGAACTGTTTTGGTTTAACTGGAGATAACACCATCACGTCACCCTATCTCATCCCTCTCTCCTTGCCTCCTCCCTCCTTTCGTTCATCCTCCTATCCCCTCCATCAGCCTCATTCATAATTTATCTGGAGGGTCTTTTTTCTGCAGACACAATCAGAGTGTGTGGCAGTGCACACACACACTCTCTCCTGTTACTGCGAGCCTCTTTCTACACCAGCAGGAAATGACTATCAATACAGACAGGAAGTGAAAGCAAGCACTGACCCTTAAGTGACACCTTCTACCTTCAAATACACACACACACACACACACGCACACACATAAGTGAAGAACATGCATGACCATATTAAATGCAGTAATGAATATTAAAGGGTAGAAAATGTACTGAAAGTTATTACTTAAGGCAGAGTGTAGTTACTGTAGTAATCATTTGCTTGAAAATACAAAATTACTTGATTAAGAGTAAATAAGTAGCTTACTGA